>CM038797.1:141648405-142029559 GCA_021764765.1 Vicia sativa
AAAGACTGAAATAAGTCGTCGTCAGTTCATCTGAGCTTTTAAAGTGTTATGTATCTGTGATAAATGCGGTTGTTTAAGTTGCAAGTTGTAGCATCCTGATTGTATGATGGAATTTTTTAATTCTGATTTTAATAATATTCGTCGGGTAGAATTGAGGTATTACAAAATCGAAGCGATATTTGTGCCAGGCCAATTCTTAACGAGTCACGTTCGTGGAAAATGCACTAGTGGTGACTGCCAAACTGTATGGCGTCCGCCAAGCAGTTAGTGCCTTGAAAAATTGCAACCAAAACTGGCCCAGTCTGCCTCTATTCCTCCATTTTCCCATGACTTCTACACATTATGACCTGATATTTTGAACTTGTAACACTGTATATAGGTAGTTTTATGAGATTTTTTGGCATTCAAGTTTTGTGCAAGTTTCAGAGTTTTAATTTTAAGTAGAAAAACCATCATTGTAAAGTAGTGGTTTTTTCACACTGGGGAATCACTACACCCTAGTATCTTTTTAGGTTTATGTTGTATGCTTGAATTAAACAATCTCGCCATCATTTGAAATTTATTTCATTTTTTATTTTCAATGTTACTTTCAGGTTCATTTAATTTATGGTTGTTTTAAATTCACTTACAAAATAATTGTTATAATTATTTTAAATCATTTATCATGTTTCAGTTTGTTTCGACGATTCATAATTTCAAGTTTATTTTCGAAACCATGCTCGACTAAATTCCTAGAGTTCACATGTGAGGACTGTCGTTCCGACGGGATTCAGTAATTATATTAATATTAATATTAAAAAATTAAATTATTTTTCTGATTTTGATTTTTAGCTTTAAAATTAAAAAGATTTTGCGCGGAAGCGAAAATATTTAGGTATTGGTCAATAGCGCGACAACGTGAAATTCGAACCGATAGTAAAAATTAGATTCAATTTCTAAAACAACGACAATGCTTTAGTGATTAATTAAAATTTATTAATTTTTAAAAGTGTTTCGAAAATATAACTAATGAGTGATAGCAAAATATTTACGGTTCTAAACATAACACAAGCTATACGAGAGTGAGCAATATTTTTAAGTTGATATTTTCTTCAGAAAAAAATTTATTGATTTATTTATTTATTTATATAAATGTGCCTAAATATAAAAATATTTGTAGTGTCCTAGCATTTCTCTTCTCCGTATATATGATTAGTAGAGTAATTTTAAAACTAAAATGTTAACAATTCTTTAAAAAACATGAACAAGAGTAGAAACCTAATCCAAACAATAAAAACAAAAAATTCTTTGAATTAAAGAGATTAATTCATAGCAAATTGAAGTGATATATTATGTAATTGAGCATTCTTCTCTATTTCTTAAACTTTTTTCAGAGGTGGCTTCTCTAACAAAAACAATTCTTTCATTTGAATGAACCGCGACTCTTGGTAGATAAACTTTTGTTTTAGTACTTGCAAGTTTTTCTTTCGGATTTGTTAAAATTGTTTCTTGTTTTCCACGCAACACGCATTCTTCAAATATCTCACTAGACATATTTTATGTACAATCACTTCACACTTTTTATGCAATTTCCGATTGCTTTATGTATTCTACAACTTTTCCTTTTTCAGATATATCTGCACCCACCACAACTAAAGCCGCCGCTACCTATATCTCTTGACATCTTATCTTGTAAGCCAGTTCCTAACTGGTGATATTAGTATATTACTTTTATAATAAAAGAGACAAAGAATTGCTACCTTTCTAAAGCTTTCTTGTTGTAACTTTAAATAATTTTTAAATATAAATTAAATATTTTAAATTGTTTGTCTATTAAACACGTGTATATAATATGCTTAAAATATATATATTCTTTAAACATATTTATAAATAACAAAACAATTTAATTTACTAAATCATTGATGTATCTAGTCATTATTTTCTACCGGATACATTAATGATTCAATAAATCTAAATTTTTTTTTGTTGCTTATAAATGCGTTCGGAGAATGTATGCAATATCAATTAATTAAACTTTTTTTATTTTAAAAATTACTATCTAACATTATCCTAGAAAGAAATACTCCACACATTTAATAAGAGATTTTTTTTAAAATTATTATACCAACATTATCCTAGCTTTATCGGTCGAATATAATATATATATATATATATATATATATATATATATATATATATATATATATATATATATATATATATATAATCGTACCTAATCAGAATGATCGTCTTTGATTCAGGAACTGCGGTTGAATAAGAGACGGGATACCTGCAAGACACTTCGATGTCAAAGTGAGAACGAGAGTAGAGAGAGTGCAAGTAGAGAAGTTGAGAGTGAATGAATGAATACCTAACCCTATCGAATGAAAGGGTATTTATAACCCAGCGCTGAATCAAGGTCCAGTTAGTAGGTAAGATTTGCTAAGCCCATTAAGGGAATGTCAGGGCTTACGTGCGTATGGGGTCCAACACGTGGTCTCCTCCCTAGTCTGCAGCTCTGAGATATAGGGACATTTGACCCGTTATTCTCGGAGAGCATGGTGAAGTCCAAGCACCCATCGACCATATAGTCCTAGTATGCACGTGGGGAAGGTCCCTAACGACTATGGGAAAATAGGCTTCCGGATCTTCAAGACAAGTTGGACTGGGCCTGAATAACTGTGGGTCAGGTGCTAGTCCAGTCCAGAACAATATATATATATATATATATATATATATATATATATATATATATATATATAATGTTACTAATATTTATAATTATAATTTTATTTTATAGATTAATTTGTTGTATATTGGTCAAACAAATCCAGTATATCGAATATATTTGTTTTACTCACATTTTTTTCAAAAGTAATTAAAGTTTAACTCCACACATTTTAAAATGTGTTTGTTCCATCCCATTTTATTTTTGTACGTGTGAACTTTTACAAATAATTTGTACTAATTTTAGAGATTATAAAGTTCGATGTTTTGATAGAGTTTAATGAAGCAGAGCAAGACGAAATATAAATTCCACTTTATTATATACTTTCTATGCAACGATTTATAAACAAATTTGAGTTTTTTATACTTTTGACAATTAATGTATATAGTATATATACGGACTATATACATTAATTGTCAAATGTATCAGAAAGTCAATTTTACTAATAAATTGTTACAGAGGGAGATGAAGTGGTTATTTTGTTAAAAATGTCTCATTTTATTGCATACATAAAAAATCAATTGGAACAAAAAATTGATATCGAAATTTTTTTATATCAAAAGAATGAAATACTTAAAACAACATTTTAAGAATAACAGAAATATTTTGATAAAACTCTAGTTTCAACAAAGATAACTTCATGGTTCGGCAGAGTTATGTATATTGTAGTCAAAGTCTGTTCAAGTATGCAGTAGTCGAAGTTTTGTAGTGCATGTTATAGTCGAAGCTTATTCTAGCAATCAATTGTATAAGTTAGTTTGTGTATTTTATTATGGAGTAGCTAAGTATGTCATGTATGTATGTGTATTATCATCATACATAACACACATATTTCAACTATTCTACAAATACAATGTTCTCTTATGTTGTTGAGAGAGGTTGGTTGTTATTATTCACTTGTAATCACGTAACCCTAATTGAGAGAGTGAATAAAAAATGGTTATAACCAACTTTGTTTCTCCTTCTTCTCTTATCTCTCATCATAAATTAAATGGCTTCTTGATTTACCTCGCTGGAAATTGTGAATATCACAACAAACTGGTGCGATGAATGTGGATCAAGATGTCGTCAATGAAGTATGAGATAGAGAAATTCACCTGATTAAATGATTTCGATTTATGGGGCTTGAAGATGCAAGTTCTGCTAGTTCAATAGAATTTATTAAAAGCGTTGAAAGCTCACATTGCCATCCTATTAGGCCTCAGTGATAAGGTTCTCCTTTAAGTCTAGAGGAGAAAAGTGCTCTTGGTGTGTGGTTGAAACTTGAAGGTCTATACATGACTAAATCCTTGGTGAATCATCTGTACCTGAAGTAAGTTTTGTATTCATTCAAGATGAGTTAAGACAAGTCTTAACAGAGTAGTTGGATATTTTCAACCAACTGATTCTTGTTCTGGAGAATATTGATGTTATCATCGCTGAAGAAGATAAATCATTGTCGATGTTGTGTGCGTTATCTCATTCTCACGCTTATTTTAAAGGGAAATAATAGAGCATATATAATTGAACATTACTCAAGACTCGAAATGAGGTTGAATTAATCAGATAGAAGCAGTAAGAATTATCTCTCCTTAATAAGAGTTTGAAACTTACATTTAAAATAAGACAGATTAAATAATTAGAGTTTTATTTATTTATTTGTGCAATACCATTTTTTTGAGAGGATAGGTGTCCATATATGTGAATTTGTAGTTGATGTCATGCTCGTAGCTAATGTGAATTGGTAGTTAAAGCTTTCTCGGCTGTGAATCTTGACCAGGTTCTTTGGCAAATCAGAAATAAGTGGTTCAATTGCATAAAAATTATTTTAGATACACTACTAAAATATTCGCTTTTAGTGACCGATTAAAAGACGAAAAAAGTTTCAAAATCGATCACTATAGTGTTCGACGACCGATTTAGTGACTATTCCATTTCTGTCGAAAAAGAATTAGTCGCTAACCTTTTGTGATGAATTTAAAATAAAATAAAATGTTCAACAAGTGTTGATCTTGCATCTTCATTTTTACACTTGTACAACTTTACCACTAAGACACCTCAACATTTTAGTTACTATTTGTTTAACACTATATAGATATTACTATTACTAGTAGATTATATGTGTAATGACAAATAAATTTTCTTAACACAAGTATCGAACCCACATGCCTAGCTAGCATAATGCATATCTTTAACACTCAAGTAACTGATTCCATTTATTATATTTATACGTTTAAGATTATATATAAATTATTTCTATATAATTACCCTTGAAGCAACTTTACCTTGCTTAATGTTTTAAAATAATTTTAAAGAATATTTAAATAATTAATAACTATTATTTAATTTATTTGATATAATGAAATAAAATATCATTTACTATAAAATTTTATTATTGTTTTTATAAAAAATTAAATTATATAATTTTTTATTTAATAATAATATTTATTTGTTAAAGATATTCAAGGAAGGTTTACAATAAAAAAGCAAAACTTTTACTTTGAAAATTAAAAAAAAAATTAAAATCTTCAAAAAATTTAGATAAAAGTAATAACTTAATAAAAAAAAATAGAAACAAAAAATTATTAGTGACCGAAATTGAGACGGATTATACAGTCACAAAATTTCAGTAATTAAATCGGTGGCTAAATTTAATTTGTAGCCGATTTAGTGACATCTAAAAATTTACTCATGGATATCAAATTTATGATGGCTAATTCGGTGGCTAGAGTTACCGAAATTTTTTTATCACTAAATCGATCACTAAAAACAAATTTTTTAGTAGTGATATGAATTTTCTTGTTACTCACATTTGTAAGAAAGATAATAAATATGCATATTTTTTTACCTAAATCACATTTGTAGAAAAGATAATAAATATGCATATTTTTTTACTAATTTAGGTCGCACATCTAATTCCTTCATTTTTTTTTTATTATCTCTCTTAAGATTATAGATGACTATTCATTTTAGATTTAGATTTTTTTAGTGAATTTTTTACCTAATCTCCACCTCTTTTTGTGTATCATCTTTTTTCATTCAACGTTACCTTTCATCCAAAAAAAAGTTTATTTATGGAAAGAAAAATATGAATGGTATTTTTTTATTACGTCAGAATAATTTTTTATATCTTTCTCAAATTCAATTTATAAAAATATATAATAAAATAATAAGAGATGATAAAAAAATATAAAGTTTGTTTAAATTAAAATGGCGAGCAAGTTTTATTTTATCTTTTACTTTTAGGTGAGAGATAAGAGTGGATTGGAGATAAGAATTTATAATAAATTTAGAGAAAACAATTATACGTTGTTAGTGAATGATATCCTCTAATATGTATATAAAATTCACTATGGATGATTTAAATAAATTGTCAAATATTTATGAAAACATAGAAAAAGAATGTGCAATTAGCCTAATAAAGACTAATAAAGAAGGATATATCAAAAGCTATGAGATCGATGACATATCTTTATCAGTTGTAACTAACAAATTACTCCATAAATAAATGATCTCAAAACCCTTTCATTTCGTAGTTGGTGGCAAGTAACTTGTATTTTATAGTTGTTGCAGACACATACATGAATACACAAAAGTTTCTATTGCATGCATTCAAAATCTAAAATTTACACATCTATCAAACAAAATTAATAAAAACATAAGATATTAATTTGCACAAAGTAGTAATAAAACTAAATTGATTTATAATAATTAAATATAAAAAATCACATAACAATAACTAATAACATAGTCCAGAATGTGATTTTTCTAATATGTATAATTTGGTTGAACCTACTTGGTGGAATTGGAAGCATATTTTCTCGTTGCGTACATGTAAAACATTGTATTAAATTATTAATTAAAAACATTAAAGTCTTGTAATCGAAATTGTATGGTTTACTTTTTGGTACAACTAACGATTGTTGAATTTGTAGTCATTAAGTTTGTTTCCCGCTTATATATTAGTTGGATTTATATACCACTAGTAATATCACACCTATAACCGTGATTGATGCTAACGTATTTTGTATACAAATATTAGTTGTTTGTGAATGTATGTCAAAAATAATTGTCGATAAATAAGTTAGCCGATAATTTATAAATGATGATTAATGAATAATAGGTTATAATTTATAGTTGATAGTTGATACTGATAATTAATAAGTTAATTGAATTGTTTGATAAAATTAACGGTTTAACTAACTTATAAATGTAAAATGACTTAAAAAATATTTAATATATAATTATTTTATTTTAAATTAAAATAAATTATAAAGGATAAATGTGAGTTTTTGTTAAAATAATAAGGATAAAAGAGGAAGAAAAAAAAAAGGTATAAGTTAAAATACTATTTGAAATAACATATGAAAAATAAGCTATAAGCTATCAAAATAAACTATAAACTCGTGATCAAAAAACCGTTATAAAAAATTTAAAATATTATATGCATGAACTTATAAACTATAAGCTATAAGACATAAGTTATCATATGAATCATTAATAATTTTTTGATTGTCTTGATATAGATAACATGAATGCTTATACAAATATAAATCGATTTTATCAAATGAATTACTATATTTTTTATTTAGTTTATTAAATAGATAATTTAAATGTATTTTTTTAGAGTTAAAAAATATTGTGCTGACTGTTTTACGCTGTCATCTAATAAAAAATTATTATTTAGTCATATCATAAAATTTATTTAAAAATAACAGTATAATTTGACATTTAACATGATTATTATTGGTTGATAATGTATATTATTTATTCTCTCTTTTTTTTAAAGAAAATATAAACTTTTTTAAATAAAAAGAGCATTAAATCCGACTCACTTAGATCAAACAAGAGTGTAATCAATATAAAAAGACAATATTATATAAATGGACCTAAACCTAATTAAGCCTAACAAATATACACTCAACACGAGCACAACCCAACGAACTCGTGCACATGCACAAAATTAAGTTGCAAAAAAAGATGAAGAGTGATTGTTTGAGATTCTCAACCAGAGTTTCAAAAGATGACGAATAAATCGACCACCAACATGAAATTGATCCACGTACCATCAACTTTCTATCACAACAACAACAAGTGTACATGACCTTTCAAGCATACACTACTACGAAAAATACCTTTCGTCAAACAATATTATAATAATATTTTGTTAACCGTGGTAGAATCTCGTTTTGGACTTTTTTTTGTTTTTATTAAAAGATACTTCACTACGGTGAATGTTAAAATTCATAGTGAAATGTACCCATAGTTATAGAGTTTGAATCCCTATTCCTTCAATATCCAATTTTATCGTCACAAAAACGTATATCACCACAGTTATTTTAGTCATATGTAATGATGTCAGTGTTCTTCAAGGTTCGACAAGTGTAGGGTTATTGTTTTGCTCCAAATCTTTGTGGATGGTAGTGGTGATTTGGTTCTTTTTTGTTTGTTTTGCTCCAAATCTTTGTGGATGGTAGTAATTCTTGTTTCCTTTGTCTTTTAATTTGTTGGAACTGTCATGCTTTCATGTATAAACCTGTAGTGCTTGTGTCGAGTCTTAAATTCCTTTCCTATCGACAATCATAAACTCATGTGACTCCAATGAACCAACCAAGTCTTCCAATTTCATGGTTTCAAGATTGTTGGATTCTTGAATATCTATGATAATGCGATCAAACTAAGAGGTTAACGTACAAATTACCTTCTCAACTATCATCTTATCGGTTAGTACTTCACCACAAACTTTCATGAGATGCACAAAATTATGCACCTTTGAGACATAGCCTACAATCTTTCCATCCTCTCTCATCTGTAGTAATTCATACTACCTTCGCAGCGCCTGCAATTCGACAACTTTCTCCTTCTCATCTTATTCTTAATATTAAACACGAATATCACTTGCATTCTTCACCGATTTAGCATGAGAAATCCGATCAAAATTTGTCGCATCTATTATTGACTAAATACAAAATGCAACCTTGCAGTCTTTGTTCTTGGCGTACTTGTGACTAACTCTCTGAGCATCAGATGCATTGTGAACAAGCTCATGAGCGCCATTGATGCTAGTTTAAGGGTTTCATGGAAATCGAACAAGCATTTCATCTGCTTGCTACATAGGATCCAATTCTTGTCGTCAAGAATTAAAGAGAATTGAGAATATTGTTGGTATCATTCAACTTTGCAACAAATATGATTCATGATTCCTAGAAACATGATCACTAACGTGTAGTTCGTGAAAAACACGATCAAGAAACTAGCTGAAAGCTATAGATACCAGTTTCTTTTAGTGTTTGAAGCACTTTAATTTGAGCAAGAGAATAAAGAATAAGGATTGTTGTATTATTATTAATGGTGCTATATCAAACTGAATTACATATATATATATATATATATATATATATATATATATATATATATATATATATATATATATATATATATATATATATATATATATAAAAAGATTAACTTGTATATGAAACAACTAACATAACAAACTCTAAATCACTTGAGCTTGGACTATGTAACTTTCTAACCAAATAACTAACTTGAATTATATCTCAACATTATTCTCCTTAAAGTTCTTAGTTTGAATCCTCCCAAAGACAAATTTTTAATTTATGAAATTAATCTTTGTTAATTTATTTATATTTAAGAATTATATATTATTCAAATAATTAAAATTAAAATTAAAATTTGTATTTTTTATCGAAAATTTTCCGTATAATAAAATTAACAACCCAAAAAGAGATGAAAATAAAACTCACATAAAAACAACAAAACAAAGAAGCATCAGAAGAAATAATATGACTTTCAAATAAAATTAAAACAATAAAGATAAAAAATTTATTTTTTAAAGTTCATCAAAAAATGTTTTGGGATTTAAAATTTAAATAAAATTTTAAACAAGACATTTTTCCTCTCCTCCAAATGTTTCAATTCAGAAAACAAATATGCACTCTATTAGAGATTCCTATCTCTCATTTCCTTCTTAAAAAATTAAATCAAAGACTCTTTTAAACTCAAAATCTCTAATTAAAATAAAAGTTTTATGATCTCATCCAAATATTATTAAATTTTTTATAATTTAAAATGAGGTGTAACCTATTTACTTAAAATGAGTGATAACAAATGTTTTGGCACAACACAAGACATGTGCAAAATAGTTTTAGTAAAATGATATTGGGCAATCAAATCAAGTACCTAACCAACAACCTTTAGTTCAAAAATCCACCACATTAAGATAGATATGAGACTAATGACACAAACACCTTTACTTCCTTTTCCCTTTTCCTCCTTCCTTCCATCCATCCCCTTTCATAGTTAGTAATCATCATTCCCCTACACTTTCTCTCTTACAATACACTCAACAAATACTATTTTCACAACAAAACAAAACTCTCTTTTGTTGTTTTATAAACATTAATAAATGCCTTTGATTCTCCCTCTTTCTATGCGCTTGTAAAATCTTTGTTCCCATCAGAAAAAGTGGTGCAGAAAGCTGTGTCTCAGATCCCTATAATACACACATCACAGACATCACTGATAATAACGATACAAACTATGTCTGTTTCATAATTCATACATACTTCTAGAGTGGTCCATAACCTCAACCCTCTTTCCTCTTTAATATATACTACCTTTGTGTGGATGATGCAAGAACCAAGCTTAGGAATGATGCAAGGTGGTGGTGGTTGTTACGGTGGAGACGGTGGTGGTGGTGACAACAACCGACAACTCAAGGCGGAGATAGCTACACATCCTTTATATGAACAGCTTCTGTCTGCACATGTGGCTTGTCTTCGAGTTGCAACTCCTATAGATCAGTTACCATTGATTGATGCACAGTTATCTCAATCTCATCATCTTCTACGCTCTTATATCTCTCAACAAACTCATTCTCTTTCACCGCATGATCGTCAACAACTCGACAACTTCCTCGTATGTGTTTTGTTTCTCTACCTTTTTTCTTGTCATGGATTTGTTTGTGGAATTTAATGAATATGTCGTTATATATATATGCAGGCACAATATTTGATAGTTTTGTGTAGTTTCAAAGAACAGCTTCAACAACATGTTAGAGTTCATGCTGTTGAGGCTGTTATGGCTTGCCGTGATATCGAAAATACCTTACAAGCTCTCACTGGTATATATTCTACACTACAACTTTTTCTTATTCATTTTTTTGTTTCATGTTTAGTTTCATTAGTTAGTTGAACAAGCTATCATACTCCAAATTTCAATCAAAAGCTTTGAGGCACCGATATCTTTGAGCAAAGATGTGTCTAACACTCGTCAATGGCTAACACCGTCTAACATGTGAATATGTTCGATTTATTTATCTATTTATTTTTAAATTATTATTAGTATTGATGTGTCTATATCGTGTTTGATATGCGTATTTTAATCGGTGCTTCATAGATGAGTGTCACTTTTTGTTTTTTAATTTTGTATCTTTTAATGAATCATCCATTGTTTTGGTTTGGTGGCTTAGACATTTGAATTGAATAAAAGAAGCTACAAATATATATAATTATATATTGTTAAAAAGCTAATATTGGTGGATTAAGGCTTATCAAGAAGAAAATGGGGTGTGGTAGGGTCTACTAATAAATTATTTAGTTACATAGCAACCAATTTGGAGGAGTTTAGTTTGGTAAGGAATGATAGTCCCTCCAACCATGAAATGAAACTCCCAACAACTAATACCACCCACAACCAAATTACAATTTTCTGATCTGTCAATACCAATTCATCAATTATATATGTATCTTTATTTTTAATGTGCAGACAAAGCGACAATAATCATCTGAAACTCTCACACACAACTAATATTTTACATTTAAAATCAAAATTAAATATTTAATTTAACAATATCGGTATTTGTCAGTTAAACTAGACTTAGAGACTAAATGATATATAATGATTAACATATATATTATTTCTACACAAAAAAACATGATGAGAGTGATTAAGACTGTTAAAACAGTGAAGTAGAGGGAGACATTTTGAAATGTTGATTTTGTTGTCATGAGATTTCTTGTTAGGCTTTCTGTCAATATCATCATGTAACAATTTTGATTTGTGGACACACAGAAACACACTTTTACTATTGTTGGGTATGTTTGATTTCCTTTTTTCTTCTCTAAAAGTATGTTTGATTTGGTATTAAGATTTAAAAATGTAGTTTTTACTAAAACTATTGTGATTATGCCAAATTCATTGGCTAATCTAAACATGCACATGCACTTATTACTTCCATGGAGAGTTTGAATTAATTTTTTATACTATATTATTAAATTTAAGGTATTATTTTGTTATTTCATTTTCATCATTAATTAAGATGTACTAGTATTCATAACTAGTATTTAAGTGGGATGAAGAAGACATTTAACTGTCCCTTTTGGACATGTATAAATTATAGCCCAAACTTTTTTGAGAAAATAATTATTTTAGTTGAGCTGGTCAATGTGTTTGAATTATATGATTGATTCATAAAAAAACATGTATATGATTGGTGTCCATCATTGATGTTGTTGCAACTGAATTATATGCATTTCCTTTATGTGTGATAAAGACATGTCTTATGTTTTGTCCTAATTTTGAGACCCTGTCATTATGTATCCACTAACATAAGGGGTCCTAAGTAACTACATTGCTCACACCATGTCTCAAATTTTCAAAATGAAAACATGTCAATGTCTTGTTTTTTTCTTCTCTTTTTATTGACTTTAAATTAAAACATTAAATTTTTTTTTTATGTAATTGATCTAAATTTGAAGTGAATTTTAAAATTTTAATTTGCAATGTATGTGTTTTTTTTAAAAAAAATTTGTCGTGTTATATACATATTTGAGGTTTTGAGGTGAAACGATAAATATATATAGTGATTTCAGGAGTGAGTTTGGGAGAAGGAAGTGGGGCGACAATGTCGGACGATGAAGATGAACAATTGCAGATGGATTATTGTTTAGATAATCAATCTAGCGGCGGAGGTGGTGGCGATCATGACATGATGGGACTTGGTCCATTACTTCCTACTGAATCTGAAAGGTCACTCATGGAAAGAGTTCGTCAAGAACTCAAAATTGAGCTCAAACAGGTCTCATTTCTTAATTACTCCAAACTTGTTTTATCACTGCTAAACATACATACGTTTGTTCGGTGTTTGACATATGTCAATATTCATTATGCATTAATTTACAGGGTTTTAAGTCTCGAATTGAAGATGTAAGAGAGGAAATATTAAGGAAAAGAAGAGCTGGAAAATTACCAGGTGACACAACTTCTGTCTTGAAGACTTGGTGGCAGCAACATGCAAAGTGGCCTTATCCAACTGTACGTTGATTTCCTTTCTATTTATATATAATATATGACACATATATAGACAGAGGTAATCATAACGCATTTGGTTAATATTATGGTTAATGCAGGAAGATGATAAAGCAAAACTTGTGGAGGAAACAGGATTGCAACTGAAGCAAATAAACAATTGGTTCATAAACCAAAGGAAACGAAATTGGCATAGCAATTCTCAATCAGTTACCTCTTTGAAATCAAAACGCAAGAGGTAGTAGTGGTGTTACTAATTGCAACAAGTAAACACAATTATATAATATGAACTAATTACTTTATGGTTATTGGTGATAGAGTACTATAGACCCTCCATGGAGATGGATCAGGAGATAATAGTAGTTATTTTGGTTTACTAAAATGTACTTATCATGTAGCTTAATTTCAAAAGAGTTGTGTGGTTGTAAATTCGTATGACTTTTTTTTGTGCATGTGGTAAGGTTGTTTTGTCTCTTTCTCTAAATTGTGTTTGTAAATGGTTTGTTACGTTTGACCAGCTCAAGGATAATTACTATCATACACACACCACAAGTTTGAACGATTCACCTTAAATGAGTTGTATTTGTTTTTTTTAATATCTTAGTAAGCCCTTATGTTATTTTAGGAATTTTTGATGAAATTTACATAATAGCTCTTAATTCGGATATGCATATCAAAAAATATTTTATTTTGAATTTTAAAAGAATTTTCGGATATACATATTCAAACGAACTCAATATTTTATTTTTAGAGAATTTTTAAATATGTATATCCGAAATAACGCAACATTTTATTTTTAGAGAATTTTTAAATATATATATATATATATATATGAAATAACTCAATATTTGATTAACCAAATTCACTTTTCTTATATAATTTCTTTGTATACAATGAATTAAATTTTTTTATACATGATATAATAAAAAAAACAAAATTGAAATTCTCCTATGTCATAAGGTAGCGTTTAGCCAGGTCCAACAACTTTTTGACTATCATGAAAAAGTTGTCATTTTTATTTTCGATCACAAATAAATCAAGTCATTTTAATATCATTTAAATATTATATATTTATTATATTTAATTTAAATATTTTTTTCTTTTTTTTTCTTTCAGTCCATCATTAATTCACAACCTACCCATCTCTTCTCTCTCATCTTTTTTTCTTTTTCTCAAATCTCAATCTTTGTAATTTCACTCCTTTTTATTTATTTTCAGAAACAATTCTAACAAAACAAATCTCTACAATCATATTCACAATCTTAGCCATTCAAATTAAATAATAATATATCAATGATTAAAAACCTCACTTCTCTATGGTGGTCAAAATGTTGTTTGACCACCCTAAACGCCACCATATCACAACATTCTATTAATCTTAAAATAAATATTACTATTATTTGATGTGAGTCTAATTGATCATGTGTGCAATAATGAATCAATATAAGAAATTCATTCTTAGTGTAATCTTTTATTATATCAATATAATTGCTTAATTATCCCATGTATCATGGATTATTAGACAACTTGCTTTTAGAACTATTGTCACACTAGATCACAATACACTTTTTCCTTAAATCTTGGTTGAGCTTAATCGCATATGTACTCCTTTATGGAAGCTTGCATATGTTCCATTAACATTATGGTTCGTTTCGACCAAATTCAGTGACAAGTACATGGTGTAGCTGCCCCAAATTCAGCTTTTGAGGTTAAGAGTGTCTTATTTAGTGGTTTCTTTGAGGAACAAGATATTTCTCATGGTCCTAGCTTAAAAATATAACCAAAAGTTCTATTTCTTTCATCACGATCCGTTGTATAATTTGAGTCAGACCATCTAAGTAGATTTCACCATCTTCCAATGGTGGATTTTGAGGAAAATTTTGAGGGGTGCCAAAAAATGAATTATATATTAAAAAATTTGTTTTAAAAAATTAACATGTATTGTTAGATGTGTGGTGGTTACTAATAATATTTTATTAAAAATAAATATAAAATCGACGGAATCAAGAGTCGAACTCATGGCCTTATACTAAAATAAGATTTATTTTACCACTAGACCACGTGAAATTGAGGAGTGACATAGCTCCTCCGCCTCCATATAAATCCGCCGCTGCCATCTTCCATTCTCATACAAAACTCCATAGCTTATAATACCCGTCAAATAATTGAGAATTCTTTTGGCTGATGTCATGTGCATATCAATAGGTTTGTCCTATTATTTAACAATCAGACAAACAACGAAGCATATACCATATGATAGGAACATTCATATCAAAACTATGAATTAGAATTTCTACATCAAAAAGGGAAGAACACTAAAATTACTAAATAAAATAAAAGAAATAAAATAACTTTTCATTTGATTTCTTCATATCCTCTAATGTATCATAAACACTACATATATAGAACTCTCAATGGGTAATTAATTATAAGCCTCAAACTCTATTAAAGGCACAATTCAACAACATTTAACGATAACAACTAACACAATTATATTACTAATTAATATATCTAATTGCACCTCTTATCATTATCGTCTGATTCACATTGAACCTTGTCCTCAAGGTTCTAAATTAATCATGAGTCCCATTACTTAAACTGAGCAATCAGAATAGTTGCGTTCAAGTTACCAAGTCCATTGTTACAACCTTATTTTCCAGAACTTACTCGTCTTGCAGCAACCTCAACAGTTGGAGATTTTCCTCCAAGCTTAAGAACAACTGGTGTAAGGTGTTTTGCAGTAGCAACCATCCGTATCTATCCCACTTTTCCATTTCCTGTATAGAAAATTTTGTCCCAGTTTCGTTCCAGCAGTGCAGTAGATTCATCCATTGCCCACACAGATTCAACTGCAATGTCTAAATCACTAGAGTATAGACCCTGAACCGTGATTTTCTCGAGTGTATAACGAAACAAATCAAATTCACATGCAGATACATCTGAAGTAAACAGTGTTGAAATATTAAATTAGACTTGTTAAAAATATTAGATAAGATTTAATATTTAAATATAATCCAAGTTGTGTAGACCCAAGCCCATTTAGGGTTGTATATAAATAGTCCTAGTCTGTATCATTATTTATACAATTCAATAATACAAATCCTTATTTTCTTTATTATTCTCTCTTTCTCTCCTCACTAAAAGTGCCTCACGCACTAACAAATTGGTATCTAGAGCTTTTGGTTCGAGAAAGGGACCGACTTAGTATCGACCATTGCAAGGTGTCAACGGCGGTAAAAGTGGGGGAGAATTGTGGACTCACACTTGAGGGGAGTGTTGGAATATATAGCAAGTGTGAGTAAGTGGGGAAATAGTCCCACATTAGGTAGGAATGTGGAGACTTAAGCATATATAAGTGGGAGAACCTATTCACCTATCATCTTAAAGTTTTAGGTGGGCAAGTGATGTGTCTCTCACAAGGGTGCTTGTTTCTTAACTTTATATCAATGCTCCTACTATTAACTCCCTCTAACAACAAGGACGAGACCTTTTGATATGCGAAATTCATCAGAAATCCAATATTTTATTTTGAAAGGATTTTCGGATATGCATATCTAAATGAACCTAGTATTTTATTTTCAGAAAATTTCAGATATGCATATTCGAAATAACTCAATATTTTATTTTCAGAGATAATTCACGTTTCTTATACAATTTCTTTGTCAAACAATGAGTTGTATTTCTTTTATACATGATACAATAAAAAAAGTAAAACAAAATTGAGATTCACCTATTGTTGGAACAGAGGATGAAAGAAAATATATTTGTGATGAAGAAGAAGAAGAAGTTTAAGGGGAGAAGAGAATAATATGTGATACTGACTGAATGAAATTGTATATTGTAAAATGATTGAAAAAGCATTATTTTGCTTATGAGGAAATGCTCCTTATATAGACATTTTCTGGGCCTAAAAGTGTAAACTAAACTAAACTAAACTCAAGCCCAATATCTAAAGTCCAACTCATTCGAAACTTCGTACTAGGGAATATATCGAACCAAGCGTTCGATCACTACCTGTTTCGAATACTATCTTACTCGAAACAGTCAAGCTATTTCGATCAATATCTAACATGAATTATACACATATTCTAACACACCCCCTTAATTCATGTTCTCGAGACTTCTCATCCCGATGCTCCCTTTTAGCTCTTCGAATCTGTTTTTCTTCAGAGGTTTAGTGAATATGTCAGCTAGTTGAACTTCTGTCTTGCAGTACTTTATTTCGATCTTCCCTTTGTTCACTTGATCTCTCAGAAAATGATACCTTCTTTCAATGTGTTTGCTTCGACCATGACACACTGGATGATTAGCCAAGTTAATTGCTGATTTGTTGTCAACAAATAACTTTATATTCTTTGGCTTCATTATCTTGAGTTCTTCAAGTAACATTTCGATCCATGCTGCTTGACATGCTGCATATGATGCAGCTACATATTCTGCTTCACATGATGACAAAGCCACAATGCTTTGTTTCTTCGAGCTCCAGGAGATTGGAGCACCTTCGATCATGAAGATGTAGCCTGCAGTGCTTTTCTTTTCATCTTGATCTCCACTGAAGTCCGAATCAGTATATCCACGAACTTCAATGCTTGTGTTGTTCTTCGACTTCTTTGGCAGTAACACCCCATGATTGATGGTTCCTTTTATGTATCTCAACACCCTCTTTACTGCATTGAGATGACACTCTTGAGGTTTCTCCATAAATCTGCTCAACAACCCCACACTTTGGCAAATATCAGGCCTTGTATTGCAAAGATATCTCAAGGATCCAATGATCTGTTTGTACAATGTCGAATTTACCAACTTATCATTTGATTCTTTCTTCAGCTTTGCTCCTGTCTCTAGTGGAGTAACAGCTTCTTTACAGTTGCTCATGTTGAACCTTTTCAGAATGTCTTGAGCATACTTGGTTTGATGCAAGAATACTCCTTCGTCAGTATTTTTGAATTCCATTCCTAGAAAATATGAGAGATTACCTAGATCTGACATTTCGAATTCTTGCATTAGCTTTGACTTGACTTTTGCTATCTCAGATTCTTCATCTCCAGTAATCAGTAAGTCATCTACGTAGAGGCATAAAATGATTCGACTGACACCGTCGACATCTTTCACATACACTCCATGTTCAGAGACACACTTTGTGAACCCTGCTTCGATTAGGAAACTATCTATTCTTTTATTCCAAGCTCGATGAGCTTGCTTCAAACCATAGAGCCTTCGTAATCTATATACCGACTCGTCCTTTGACGTCGAATCCGGTGGTTGAGTGACATAGACTTCTTCCTCTAATGGTCCATTCAGAATGCCGACTTTACATCCGGTGATGCATCTTCCATCCTCAGATCTTCGAAACAACTATTCGAATTGTTTCCACTAGCAACCGTGCGTATACCTCATCAAGTCTATTCTCGGCAGAAAACCTCTAGCCACCATTGCTTTGTACTTAGCAATTTCTCCATTTGGCCTTCGCTTCACCTTGTATATCCACTTTACATCAATTGGCTTTTATTCGCTCTTTCGACAAGCTCCCAAGTCTTGTTCTTTTCAATGGCTTTGAGTTCTTCTTTCATGGCTTCGCACCAATTCAATTACCCATTGCTTCATTTAAATCGATTGGTTCGCTCACCATCATCATGGCTTCTTCAACTAGATCACCATCATCATCAATCACTTGATCGAGAATCTTTCATACCCAGCTAGCCTAGTTGATTCGGTTCTTGTTCTTGTCGACCTTCTTTCACTTTGCTCGGTGGTTCTTCATTTCGACTAGTTGAAGTGTTACCTTGTTCACTCGACTATTCGAGGACTCATCTTGTGGATCTTCTTGAACACGTTATAATAGTGTCGATTCCCGTGTTGAACTTCGACCCAATTCCAACCTTTGCTTTCGTCGATTCGAACATCTCATCGATTATTAGTTTATCTTCGATTGGTGAATAAAGCACGCACCGATCGAATGATAACCTATAAGAACCATAGCTTCACTGATCATCCGTTTTCTTCTCAATTGTTCGGTGAAACACATTGATCAAAAACTCAAGTGACTTACACTTGGCTTCGATCGGTCAAGCCTCATGAGGTGTTTTTCCAACTATCCTTTCGTTGGACACGAATGTATCTATGCCCGCTGTAATCTTTTAGGCATTTCTTTAGCTTTCAACATACTTCTTGTCATGTTCAGTATACTTCTGTTTTTCCTCTCAGCTATGCCATTGTGTTGAGGTGTATAGGGTGCAATAACTTCATGCTCTATACCTTCCCATTAATTTGGCAAATTCAGGTGTATTCACCACCACCGCGGTTCTCAACTTCTTCAATTTGCGCCACTTTGCCTTTCATGCAATTTGAACTTCTTGAACTGTGTGAATACTTCACTTTTCTTTCAATGATGTAAATCCATATATGCCTGGTGAATTCATCAATAAACGTAAGAAAATACCTGTTGCCTCCATTTGATTTTACTTCAAATGGTCCACACACATCAGAGTGAACTAGCTCCAACTTGCGTTTGGATTTCATGGGCAAGTCATGTTTGAATGCCTTCCTTGCTCGCTTAGCTTTACATTCCTCACACACTTGCTTTGGTTCCTTCACATAAGGCAAACCAACCACCATCTTCTTCGATTGAGCATGCATAAACTTCTGAAGTTTAGATGTCCATACCTGTGGTGCCATAGCCAATTCTTGTCTTCTTCAGTCATCGAAGCAAGACATTTGTGATCTGATGTGTTGAGTTCTACTTTGAACGTCTTGTTTTCTGCCAATGGCGCTTTCATGATCAGCCTCCCATCAGCCCTATAGACTTTCATCTCATTCTTTTCAAGTTTCATCCTGAATCCTTTTGCAAGTAATTGACCTACACTTATCAAGTTACTTGTCATAGAGGGTACATACAATACCTCAGTGATAGTAGCTTTTCCACCATCCTTTCTGGCAATCGAAATATCTCCTTTACCAGCAGAATCGATGTGTCTTCCATCGGCAAACTTTATCACCCTTTTTCGACTCATCAAGTTTCTTGAACCAATTCTTGTTGCCATCATATGATTCGCATCCCGAATCCGGATACCACATGTTGGTTTTCTCCGAATTCGATTGAGAATTAACCATCATCAAGACATCATCCGAATCATCTCCGCACGTGCATATTGAGCTTCATCACTTTCTTTCGCCTTTCTACTTTCTTCCTTCGATCTCGAGCGAAGTGACCAAAATCTTGACAATTGTAGCATTGCTTATCTTTCTTGTCAACTTTCTTCCCGAATACTTGTTGCCCATACCTTTCTCGAATCAAGATTCTTGCTTGACTTCTCATCACCGCAAGATGCTTTGAAACTTCGATTTTTCACTTTCTTTGAATCTTGATTGCAATGCTTGTTCACTACCTTCTCTTTTCGAGTTTCTTTGGCCTCATCTCATGAGCCTCTAATGAAGCTTGAAGTTCTTCTAACTTCATCTCAGAAAGAGTCTTTGCTTCTTCAATTGTTACAACAATATAGTCAAAATCTGCTGTTAAGGATCTCAATACCTTTTCTATTTTCTGCAGGTCTGTGATGGTTTCGCCACATGCTTTCATTTGATTCGTCAATGTCACAATCTTTGAGAAGTATGCAGAGATTGATTCATCATCCTTCATGTGCATCAATTCGTATTGCTTTCTCAGCGTCTGCAACTTCACCTTCTTCAATTTTTCTCCTCCGCCATACAAGTTCTTTAACTTGTCCCATGCTTCTTTTGCTGATTCTTCTTCAATTATCTTCTCAAAGACATCAGAATCTACACACTGATGAATTAAGAACAAAGCCTTGCAGTCTTTCTTCCTCTGATCTTTATGCGCAGCTTTCTGGGCTTCCGTCGCATTTGCTTCCAGCTCCGATACACCTTCATTCAAGATTTCAACAACATCTTGAAATCTGAAAATAACCTTCATTTGTGCAACCCATCGCTGGTAGTTTTCTCCTTTGAAAACTGGTAGATTTGCTGGAATCTGTGTAGACGTTGTTGTTCCGTTTGCCATTTGATTCTCCTTGAATCGCAACCGAGCTCCTTGATACCAATTTGTTGGAACAGAGGATGAAAGAAAATATATTTGTGATGAAGAAGAAGAAGAAGTTTAAGGGGAGAAGAGAATAATATGTGATACTGACTGAATGAAATTGTATATTGTAAAATGATTGAAAAAGCATTATTTTGCTTATGAGGAAATGCTCCTTATATAGACATTTTCTGGGCCTAAAAGTGTAAACTAAACTAAACTAAACTCAAGCCCAATATCTAAAGTCCAACTCATTCGAAACTTCGTACTAAAGGGCAACATATCGAACCAAGCTGTTCGATCACTACCTGTTTCGAATACTATCTTACTCGAAACAGTCAAGCTATTTCGATCAATATCTAACATGAATTATACACATATTCTAACACCTATGTCACAACCTTCTACTAATCTTACAATAAATATTACTATTATTTGACGTGGGTCTAATTGATCATGAGTGCAATAGTGAATTAATATAAGAAATCTATCCTTAGTGTGATCTTTCATTATATCAATATGATTGCTTCTTCCATGTATCATGGATTATTAGACAACTTGATTTTAGAACTATTGTCACACTAGATCGCGATACACTTTTTCCTTAAATCTTGGTTGTGCTTAATCACATGTAGTCTTTTATGGAAGCTTGCATTTGTTCCATCAACATTACTGTTTGTTTCGGCCAAATTCAGTGACAAATACATGGTGTAGCTGCCACAAATTCAACTTTTGTGGTTGAGAGTGCTTTCTTTAAGGACCAAGATACTACTCATGGTCCTAGCTTAAAAACACAATTAGAAGTTCTATTTCTTTCATCAACATCTGTTGTATAATTTGAGTCAGACCATTCAAGCAGATTTCATCATTTTCCATTTGGTTTTATTGATGGTGCTGGATCTTTCGGAGGCCGTATACTGAGACTCGTCTGTTAGTGGAGGTGGTCACCAAACAGGAGAGCCATGCCATATTTTATAAAGGCAAAAATATCTTCTGTATATTCGATTATCATGTATCGCAAGAACTTACCAACTTTACTTTTCTTTGCTTTGTCTCGCAAATAAGATTAGTTATTTGAAAATAATGCTCAAGATGACAAGAATGTTGAGGAATATGTCATCACCATTCGTTGCTACCTTTGTGCATCCTCCCGATGAAGCTTAAGGGAGACCATTAAAATCTAACTCCTTTAGGAGTTCCCCAACTAGAGCAACCAGGGCAGAAAAATCTTCCCCGAACCCATAGATGATCAAGCACCAACATAAGGGTCTTTTGCCAACTTGGTGGAAAGACTATCCTTAAGTTTTGTGAGATACTTTTAGAGAGAAGAGAAAGACAATAAAGGAAATAAATATTTTGTTATGAATCGAATTGTCATAAATAATGATACAAATTATGACTATTTATACACATTTAACATATACACTAAGTAGATTAACAAACTCTAAATGAGCTTGAGCTTATGTTACACAACTTGAATTAGGTCTAATATCTCAACATATCCCCCACAATCCAAGTTCTCGAACATATTCTAAAAATAGTCAATCTGGACTATTCTTAACTTTTTTCTCAAATTCAAGAATATATCAATCTTCAATCCTTTGGTGTGTTTCACTTGAGCGGTGTCTAACTTCAAGTTCACCTCGATTTACCTTTTCCCTCAAGAAGTGAAATTTAACTTCGATATGTTTACTTCTTCCATGCATAATTGGATTCTTCGTCAGATTTATGCCTAATTTGTTGTCGATTTGCAACATAAAATATTTCTTCACTTCGACCTCCATTTCTTCAAGTATCGATTTGATCTAAATTGTTTGTCATACAACACAAGATCCTACTATATATTCATCTTCACACAATGATAATGCATATTTTTTCGAGCACCATAAGATTGGGACACCAAAACTTGAAAGAAATATTCAGTTGTACTTCTTTGATCGTCCTTATTTCCACACCAATCAACATCTGAAAAATAAGTAATTGTTTCTTCTTTGCTTTTAGAGTCTCGTCGAAATAGAACTCTATAGTTTATCGATCCTTTTAAGTATCTCAAATTTCTTCTTGTAGCCTGTTGTACGTATTTTCTACCACAAGTATTTTAAATTATCGTTTTTCACAAGAATTGCTGTGATATCACCGCCGTTCTATAGTTCAAATGTATTTAAGATTTATAGTTACAAAAGGAGGTTTGGTCTTAGTCACAAAAATAGTAAATGTCATGCAAACAAGTCTAGTATTCTTTTCAAAGAGAGTTGTTTGGATTAAAGAGAGTTTTGGTTTGTTTTCAATTGGTAAAAGTATGTCAAGATTAGTTTCATTAACCTATTTCATATATATTCGATTAACCAAGCGTATGAGCTAGTTGATGATCGATATATTCATGTATCCTCTCAATATCATTTATGTCTAAACAATATTGTGAGTATTATCATGTTAATCTTTAAATGATGTCTCAACCTAACTATTAACATGATAATCTTAAGCATGATACTAGTGAATACTAACTCACAAATCTATGTCTAACATTTGTTCCTTAATAGATGAATATCTTAGGTCAAGTTTGAAACATATTTGTCAATAGTGATCCAAACCATACAAAGAGCAAATAAAGCAAAGATATTCAAAATATATCATCAACCAAAATCATCCACAAAAAGATCAAAAGAAATACATAATAGTTAGGTTAACTACCTATAATCTTGACATTAAAGAGTTTAGCTATCCATTCTCATGGTAGCTTGATGATCAAGATATGGAGAGGTGATGATGAACATTGATGAGAAACTAGAAAGGATACAAGATCCTCTTCAATAATTTTGAGTTACAATGAAGAAAATAGTGTTTTTCTTGTCCTAGATTCTGATTTGGTGTGATTGTGTGAGAGTTGGTGAACAAAATATCTAAGTTATGGTTATATACACTTTTCAAAATTCGCAGACCGCGCTAAGCCTGATCATCGCGCTAAGCGCGCTTCACTTAAAACTTAAACCACCATAAACGGCGCTACAACCTCCAGACTGGGCTAAGCGCGACCTGAAGCAAAAATTAACCGCGCTACAATCGGGCTTAGCGCGCCATGTAGCATGCTTCTTCTCCGAAAATTGCTTGAATTCCTTCCTAGGGCTCTTTTAGCTTCCATGCATCCAAGTAAATCAACAAAAACCTACAAATTAAACATAAACGAAGTAAAATAATAATATATCAACAAAAATTAAATAAAAACATAAATATATCAAAATACTATCTTAAATACTACTAATTAACAAAAGATATTGTAAAAGACCACAAAATTATCTACAAATATATCCATATTTTGGTCCTTAACATAGCCTTCATGTGACACTTTTGGTTCACTCATGTATCTGCTCATTAATCCTACCGTAAAACCTATATCAGGTTAACTATTGCACACATATATCAAAGATTCAACTATTTGTTACAAAGTTACATTGACTTTGTCTTTCTCTCCATACTTCTCCAATTTATAATTTGGTTCGACAGGTAAAGATACTAGAGTCGAATTATTCATCCTGAATCTCCTAAGTATCTCTTTGACATACTTCCTTTGATGCATCATCATACCTTGTTTTGACATTTTAAATTCCATGCCTAGAAAATAAGACAATTTTCCTAGATCCGAAATTTCCAATTCTCTCATCATTAGCTTTTTGAAATTTGACAAGTTCTCCAAGCTATTTCCAATTACTAGCAAGTCATCGACGTAAAAGCAGATGATTATTGTATCGTGTACAACAACCTAAATATAGACACCATGCACTAGGTGCATGCTTGAGGCCTTAGAGTGTTTTGTGCAACTTATATACTTTACTCACTTCCTTCTGAATCACAAATCCTGGAGGTGTTATGACATAGACCTATTCGTCTAAAGGGAAATTAAAAAAATATTGATTTCACATCTAAATGAAATGTCGACCAACCTTGGTTGTATGCCAATGCTATCACTAGTTGAACAATCTCCAATCTTGCTACTGGAGCAAATACTTCAGAGTAGTCGAGTCCTGCTCTTTGAAGAATATCTCGAGCTATTAATCTTGCTTTATGTCTTGCTATCGATCCATCAACATTGTGTTTCAACTTGAACACCTACAATAAAAACTCTTTAAATTAATGCTTGGTAAACTGATAAACTCTCTAAAATAATAAATTTGTTCGGTCTCGACTTGGGCCAATGTAAAAAATTGAAAAACTCGATAAAATAATAAGATAATAATTTTTCGGGAGATCCCTTTATAATTTTCGGTCCCAAGAAAATAATAAATTAATAATTCATAGAAATTGAAAAAATATATATTACACTCACACAACTCCTTACGTATTTGATCTGACATAGTTGATTTTGCAACACCTTTTAGATGAGAAGTCATCTTGTGAGATATGGTTTGAATACTCTAACACATTCATGTAATTTATATATGTCAAACTTGCTTAAGAATACATTGAACACATTTGTTCCTCTTGTTTACATTTACTGTACTTCAAAAGTCATTATTGATTTCTAATGCATATGAACATAGTAGTTATTAATTTACGCTGAGTCCCAAGGTTCGCTGCAACATAATTCTAAAAGGCATAGACTAATTTGCCTTTTTGTTTGGTATGTACAGTATAATTACTTAAAAACTCTTTAAATTAATAATTAATAATTTATCGATAAAATAATAACTCTCTAAATTAATAAATTTCTTCGGTCCTGACATTATTATTTTAAAGAGTTTCTATTGTAGTTTACTTCTATAGCTTTTTCTTCTTTATGCAATTCCACTATGTTGAGGCGTATAGGGAGTAGTTACCTCATGATTGACACCATGTTCTGCACATAAATCTTCAAATATCTAAGATATGTATTCACCACCTCCATGTTGCAGAAATTTGATCTTCTTCTCACTCTGATTTTTAATAAGTATCTTGAATCTCTTAAAGATTACGAATACTCCGTCCTTTCTCTTAATCACATAGATCCACAACTTTCGACTAAACTAATCGACAAACAAAACAAAGTATATGTTTTCACTTTGCCTATGCTACAGTACGACCAGACTAAATTGTTATATCTAACAAACTAGAGGCATATATACCGCTACAGTAAATGCTTAAAAATGAAATACAATAAGTACATAAATGAATGAATATCACTACATTATTCTAATTTGCTATTTATCACAAACATAAGAATGCTAAACACTACACTATCCACCACTTTATTTTTCTCCAACTCATGGTAAAGTAAAATTGCAGAAGGTACTTAATTAAATTGGGTTTTCAATTATCTCTAATTTCACTAATATATCAATTGCAAACACAATTAATTATCACATATCAAAGATTACTCATCAAAACCTAACAATTTCAATCTATAAAAATTTGAGGATTTCAACCTAAACATGTTTCTACCCATTAAATATTATAATATCATCTCAAATAACTATGTAAAAACTCACCCTTACCTTAATTTCTTGATGAACTCTTGAGATTTCTTCTTAGGTTTTCTTCTCCTCTTTCTCCCTTTCTCTACTTTGCCTCTTTCTATCTTATTTTCTCTTCATCATTTCTATTTCTATAACTCTCTTATTTTATAAAACTAAATTTTATGTTTAATGGGCTTAACTCTACCCATTATTCTATTGTGATATAAGACTCAATTACTAATTCCACCAAATAAAATAAATCACATAATTCAATTAAGTCAATTAAATCAATTATGCACAAAATCACATAATTAATTAATAAATCATATATTTCACCAAAACCACTCATTAATTAAATACTATATCATATAATAATTAATAGAATAAATATATAATATAATAAATAAAAATTGGGGTGTTAATGTCAACATGTGAACTCATTTGGTTACTACAATTGTTCAAAGAGCTTCAAATTGAAGAAGCAAGACCAATGACACTTGTTTGTGATAATTATGCTGCATTGTGCATTGCCTCAAATCCAGACTCTCCTGAGATGACCAAATATATTGAGATAGACTGTCGTCACTTTATCTGAGAGAAGACTGAATCATGCGACATCGTCATAAACTTTGTCAACTATAAGAATCAATTGACAAATGTGTTTGCAGAATGTATACTAAGTCTCTGAACTAATTTTATACGTGACAAATTAATGCATTTGACTTATATATATGCTCTTGAGGGAGAGTGTTGATATTTGTAAATATATAGTGTTAATAATATTATATGCTCACATCGACTATATCATATACTTAGTTGTAAATTCTCTATATATAATAAAGTTTTTGTAGCGTTTTTCAAAACACATGGTTTACTCAAATGTTTCTTAGTATCTTGTATTTCAACTATTCTCTTCTTAGTCGAGAATACAAAAAAATAAAAGAAAATAAACGGAAACACTAAAATATGAAAATAAAATATTTTCCAACATCTTTCAATATTATACTCTCTATTGTATCGAATCATATTTTAAATTATTAAAATCCCTACTCTCAAGACTTTTTATTTTATCAGATTCGTCCTTAAAATCCATTTTTCTTACTCAATATTAACTAAAACTAATTTACTAATACATATTTCATGTAAGACGAGATTAGATTGGATATAAGGATTTAAGATGAGTTTGTGACTTGACTCTAGTGTATTGCTTTGCATCGAGAGACCACTTGTCCATTAATCTTAAATAAAAGTGTTTTAGATTGGACTTTTTTTTATAGGACTGGTCTAGTTAGATCATTTGGTATGAAGATGTATTTAAAAATGTTAATACCGTAAAAGGACACCTTATAATACATCCATCATAATTGTGGACAAGAAATAAATAACCACTTAATCATGTGGAGGGATTCTTAATAGCAAACAATACGTCGATGACCGGAAAATTTGTTAAACTTTTAATTTTGGAAAAGAGCAAGGAGAGGACAAAAAACACTATCTTCTAATTTGAACTTTCCTCCTAAACAAGTACAATATTCTATTTCCACATGCCATTTTCTATGTTTTATTTAACATTTCCTTCATGAATTGACTTCTCTTTTGGCAGCCAACACCAAATCACACGTTCTTCATCGACCATTTCCGCATCAAATGTCTCAAATGCTTAGTATAATAACATCTCACCTTCACATTCCATTAATGCTTCTTCCATCCATCACCAACATCTTTCAAACACCCTCTTGTGTTTTCTCCATTTCTAAACAGAACTTGTTATGTCTCATTTGGTTTATGGTGAAACTCCATCTTTTGGAGACTCACACCATGGACAAGGTCAACAACATGTTCCATTTCGAACCAATTCGAGTTCCTTAAGGATTCTTCTCTTACATGGCAACTTGGAAATTTGCATCAAAGAAGCCAAAAACCTTCCCAACATGGACACTTTTCATAAGGCAATGGGAGACATGTTTTCTTTCTTACCTACAAAACTTAGTGGTAAAATTGAAGGCAAAATGTCTCAAAATCTAACCAGTGATCCATATGTTACTGTCTCTATAGCTGGTGCTGTGATTGCAAGAACTTTTATCATTAGAAACAACGAAAACCCGGTTTGGATGCAGCATTTCAATGTTCCTGTTGCACATCTTGCATCAGAGGTTCACTTTGTTGTAAAAGACAATGATGTCGTCGGTTCACAGGTTATCGGTGCAGTGGGAATTCCGGTTGAGAATTTATGTAATGGTTCCAAACTTGAAGGCTTTTTTCCCATTCTTAACACTAATGGAAAGCCCTTTAAGACTGATACAGTTTTAGGCTTATCAATTCAGTATACTCCTGTTGATAAGGTAACCCTTTATAGTAATGGTGTCGGTGAGGATTATCAAGGTGTTCCTGATACGTATTTTCCGCTTAGAAAAGGTGGAAAAGTTACACTTTATCAAGATGCTCATGTTCCACAAGATTCTCTTCCTAGTTTGAAGGTTGATGATGTGAATTGTTATGAGAAAGGAAATTGTTGGCATGACATCTTTGATGCAATAAGTCACACGCGTCGATTGGTCTATATCGTCGGTTGGTCTGTTTACTACAATATTAGTCTCATCAGAGATACTAGAGATGGAAAAGATTATAGTTTAGGTGAACTTCTCAAAGCCAAATCACAAGAAGGTGTGAGAGTGCTTCTACTTGTGTGGGATGATCTTACTTCTAATAGTGTGCTCGGATATAAATCAGTAATGATCTTCGCATAATCTTTCTATTTATGTCAATTAAATTTTAACCATTTACTGACTTATATCATCAAATTTACTATGCATATTGATATGTAGGTTGGACTAATGAATACTTACGACGAGGAAACTCGCCATTTTTTCAAGAATTCTTCTGTTAGAGTGCTTCTCTGTCCAAGATCTGGAGGAAAAGGACATAGCTGGGTGAAACAACAGGTTAGTAAGAAAAACCATTTTTGTATGTCTAATTGCATAATACTTGTTTATGGAAAATGCTTCCCATTTTTTGCTTTGTGCTGAATTATTAGGAAGCTGGAACAATCTATACACATCATCAGAAGACAGTGATTGTGGATGCTGACGCAGGTCATCATAAAAGAAAGATTGTAGCTTTCATTGGAGGTCTTGATTTATGTTTGGGAAGATATGATACCCCGGAACATTCTCTCTTTAGGACTTTGCAGACAACACACAAAGACGACTTTTATAATAATAACTTTGAGGTAAGTCATCCATTTTTTTCCCATACTTTTCGTCTCTGGTCTGTGTTACGAGTCCTAAGTTAAATGAGATAGGTCAGAAACGTGTTTATACAAGGTGGACATTCGTGGCATAATATGTCAGTTTTGTAAGTAAGATGGTATCAGAACATATCCAAGATCCGTTGTGCCACATGTTATCTAGTCACAACTAGTGGATTACTTGGATCACGCTCTAGATGTTTTGTCTTGGACGTGAAGGGGTTTAGTGAGAGCCCCAAATTAGACGATATTAGAACCTTTCCTAGATCTGTTGTGTCACATGTCATCAGGTCATTACTATCGGATTACTTGGATCACACTCCAGATGTTTTTGTCTTGGACGTGAAGGGGTGTAATAAGAGTTTCACATTAGACTAAATGACCAGAAAAATGTTTATACAAGTGTTTTAGAGGTTATGAATTGATTTATCTAGTTTGTAATATACTAAACAGGGTTCTGCTACTGGTTGTCCAAGACAACCATGGCATGATTTGCATTCCAAAGTTGATGGTCCTGCTGCATATGACATTCTCACCAATTTCGAGGAACGTTGGTTAAGAGCATTAAAAATGACTACACTTCTAAAGATAAAAACTTCAAATGATGATTCATTACTGAAAATCGATAGAATCTCCGACATAGTTGGCATTGATGAAGTTCCTTACCTAGATGAACATAACCAACAAGAGACTTGGCATGTCCAGGTATATATCATTGATTGATAGGATTCTCATTCCCTTCGGAAAAACTTCTTCAATATCAAATTAGATCTTTCTGACTAATTACTCCATCTTTTAATCAAAGATCTTCCGTTCGATCGATTCCAACTCAGTGAAAAAATTTCCAAAAGAACCGAAAGAAGCTATACAAAGGGTGAAGTGACTTCAATTCTGTTCTCAACTTTATCTTTTTTTCCGTTGATATTAAGTGCGAAAGAAAGATCTGACTATGTTTACTTTATCGAACAGAACTTGGTGTGTGGAAAGAATGTAATGATAGACATGAGCATACATTCTGCATATGTCAAAGCAATCAGATCAGCACAGAAGTTCATTTACATTGAGAATCAATATTTTCTCGGCTCATCGTATAATTGGGATTCTTACAAAGACCTCGGTAAGTATTAAGTTTTAAAACCGAAGTCGAAAGAGGAATGATACTCCCTCCGTCCCAAAATAATTTGTCTATTTGATACTCACAGGTGCAAACAACTTAATTCCAATAGAAATCGCGCTAAAAATAGCGAACAAAATTAAACAGAAAGAGAGATTCTCTGTCTATATTGTGATCCCTATGTGGCCTGAAGGTGTACCTTCAAGTATAACTACTCAGAGGATTCTCTTTTGGCAGTTCAAAACAATGCAAATGATGTATGCAACAATCTATAAGGCCTTAGAGGAAGCTGGACTCGAGAATCAATATGAACCGCAGGACTACTTGAACTTCTTTTGCCTTGGCAATCGCGAGCTCCCCGATAACGAAAGCATTTCGAATCCTATAAAACCAAACGGACAAAATGCTCCGCAGGTATTTTGTTTTACTCCCTTAAATATTTTGTATGCTTGTTGATCAAGTTAGTTTATTATCATTATTGTTTTCGCATTTTGGAACATAGGTACTAGCTCAAAAGAATAGAAGATTCATGATTTATGTTCATTCAAAAGGAATGATAGTGGATGATGAATATGTGTTAATGGGATCTGCCAACATAAACCAGAGGTCCATGGAAGGCACTAGAGACACTGAGATTACAATGGGAGCCTATCAGCCTAATCATACTTGGGCAACAAGCAAATCCAAACCTCATGGCCAGGCAAGTTTTATAAGATTAGAATGATCTTGACGCTTCACCTGTCTAAGGCCGTGTTTGGATAAACAATTTAATTAAGTGCTTATAACATAAGCGGTGGTAAGAGTCTAATATCGAATAATATATGGCTTGAAGATGTGCTTATAAGTGGGATAATTTTCACTTTATAATCTAGTTTTGTAGGGTTGAGTTAGGTCATATAACATTTCTTGACACGGTATCAGAATCTGGGGGCATAACATGTTCAGTTGTCCAGTTTCGAACGTGACAGAGTGTAATATGTAATTTTCATACAAGTGTTTATGTGAAGTTATTTTTTGTGTTGTGTTCAGGTGCATGGTTATAGGATGTCATTGTGGAGTGAGCACATAGGAGGTGTGGAAGAGTGTTTCAAGCAGCCAGAGAGTGTTGAATGTGTGAGAAGGATAAGAGGTTTGAGTGAGTATAACTGGAGACAATATGTAGCTGATGAAGTAACTGAAATGAAAAGTCATTTACTGAAATACCCTCTTGAGGTTGATTCAAAGGGAAATGTGAATCCTCTTGTTGGGTGTGAAACATTCCCTGATGTTGGTGGGAAGATAAAGGGAACATTTGTTGTAGTTCAAGAAAATCTCACCATATAAGGGTTGGAGTTATTGCTTATAAGTATTGTTTTGCCACCAATTACTTAGTTTTGTCAAATAAGTTACTTAGTTTTGTCAAATTAGTTACTTTTTATGTATCAATGAAACGGTTGGAAAAATATAGCAAGTGTGAGTAAGTGAAGAAATAGTCTCACATTGGATAGAAATGTGGAGACTTAAGCATACATAAGTGAAATAACCCACTCATCTATTACCTTAAAGTTTTAGGTGGGCAAGTGGTGTCTCTCTCACAAGGTGCTTGTTCTTCAACTTTATATCTATGAAGTATGGTACGCACCAAAAGCGTATCAAATTTTTTAGAAACTATATTGTGACGTAGATGAATATTTTTGTTTAGATAGATTTAGTGTAGATGAATATTTTTGTTTAGATAGATTTAGTGTATGTTTGGTAGAATTAATTTTAATAGAATTGAGTGTATTAAAATTAATTTATGTTTGAATACAATAATATAAAAGTGATTGTTATTAATTAATATTGTTTGGATAACTTTTATTGAAGTTGTTTTCGAATGTATTATTTTCAAAATAGTAATACATTCTAATACAAAGCAAAATTTAAAAAAGAAAACAGAAAAACAATTTTCACAAATGCATTTAAAACTTGTAAAAGTCAATACAGACTTGCACTTAAAAATTATAAACTATTAAAGAATATGACTGTCATAATTTAAATCTATAATGTTGGATCTTGATCAAACATTCAAAATACATTAATTGCGTGAATGTGTGGAATATTGATGGCAGATAGAATTAATATTTTATTAATATTTTATTATATTAATGGAGAAGAAAAGATGAGATTTAACCAACAACCCTTGCAGAGAAGTTATGACTTATGAAAGAACAAAACAGTCAATAACTTGTGATGTCAGGTGTAAGTTATGGGTAGGGAGAATTGATTTTGCCCAAATTAAAAAGCTTGAAAAAACAGCTTTGGGTAAAAATTGATTCCATCCAATGCCAAACATTCACTAATATCTGTTTATCCAAAAATATTAGGTTTAGTGTTTGTGTATTGTGGCGGGAGGATTCAAGATCTTAAATTGCATTTACTTACTGCATCATAGTTAGGTTTAGTTCTAGTTTGATTTGTGTGCAGGTAGTAGTAGTTAGGGGGAGTCGTTTTCTGTATTAGTATTTTTGGGGTCAAGGTTTGGTAGTATAAAGATTTTGGCTTTGATTTGTCATTTGATGATTTGTGGGATTCAGAAATTGATTAGTGAGTATATTTTGTCAATTTGTCCAACTTTGTATCTAATGTGCCTATTATTGTGGACCATATGAAGGGTAGTATATCTAATGGAAATAACTATTTGCTAGTTCAATGACATGTCAGTGTCGACTAAGAATGAACTTTTTCTACATTTTGAGTGCATCATAACTTCTTGTGTTGGGTGAGTGCTTGCATTTTGTTAAGCTCTCTTGACGGTTATTGAGTTAGAGTAAACATACTAACTTCTAAAGAGGCTCACTATCATGAACATATGATCTTTGAATTTTGAGTCATTAAAATGCAACAAATAACCTAAAAATATAAAATTTTGAATTCAAAGTAACATTTTTAAGGGTAAAATACAATATTTGAACTGACAACAATTGCAACTTAAGAAAATATTTTCTTTCCCTTACAAAATCTAATGCAAACAAGACTAATCTTCAATCTATGCAAAGCTTAATTCCACTTATTTTTTGTTGCTTACATGCTAACCATCAGTGACCATTGGCACTCACACCGTTGGCTGTCGAATTGCTTTCACTAGATTTTGTCGCGTAGAATCTGCGATACTTGGTATCAACTTCGGTGAGATAGAATGTGCCTGGATATAAAAGGCTACTGTCCTTGCTTGTTACATAATCTTTGCCACCATACCTATGCTCCATTAGCTTCAGTGTTTCGATAAACTTCTCTGGAGGAAACTGCAGTTGAAAAGACATGTATTCATTAAAAGACCATACAACGTAGTACACCATGTTCCAGCATTTTAATTTACATTACAACAATAATCTAACAAAGGACTGGTCGATTTAATATCAAAACTCATGAACTCATTTTGAATACTTTCATATTTGACTAGACTAGTTATGGATCAATACCTCTTGTCTTGACTTCAACTTTTCAGCAACATCCATCACTCGGGCAATGTTTGACAAGCTAAATGGATGTTTAGTTTCACGTAATTGCAAGGAAAACATTGTGGAAGTTAAGCCACTTCCATATGAGAATAATATCACCCTCTTACCTTCCTGAAAATTGTAAGACGTAAATATTTATTAGAAAGCAGGTAACATTGTTGAGAGGAGACTATATTTGTCACAGATAGGGGTCAGAACATTTACCAATGAGCTATTTTTGTTGTGAATAAGGGATGCAAATGCTGCATAGAGGGACGCAGTGTACATGTTGCCGACTTGCTTTGGTATCAAAGTAGTTGGTTGTACCTTCTCATCAAATAGAGGCTTTGCAACTTGTTGGGATGCCTTCAAAATAAAAAATATTGTACATCATCAGCAAATATTTTCTCATCAGTCCAATTTTAGCAGAACATTTTAAATTTGAACTCGTGCATTTTCATTTAAACCCCAAAGGCCAAAAAGGAAAAGTAACATAAGAAGATTACTTTTGTTTATATAGGAGGATCACAAACCTTTTCAAGATCACGGCTTTGGTAGCTCTCCTCATCCGATAAAGCTACAAAAGGTCCTAGCTTTTCTTTGGCAACCTCGTCCGTAGAAGAGCTGCATACATTATGAATTTTTAAATACCCATGCATAAACTGAATAACTGAATAAAAATTAAACAGCTTTTCAGAGGAGGGATAAACGATGAGAACCTGGCATTCCTCAAGAAGTCACTGAAGACCAAACGAGCAAAACTTTTTTGCACAAGCTGCAGAAGATAAAGTCTTACAATAAATATACAAACAGACATACTAGATTACAAATATACATATCACTTTTAAGTCAGACACAAAAATATATAGAACGCAAACAGGGAGCATTATTCAGTCTCATTGGCAGTTACAATATTAAACACCAAATCCTTAATAGTCGAAACTACCTTGTTATAAGGAGAGTGGAAAACATAGTAACCAGCGTCAGAAAGAGAAAATGATTTTCCCTCGTGTTTCTCATATCTGCAAAAGTAAATACAAACATTAGTCTTGATGCAAACATGGAATGAGGTTTAAGGTTATACATACCCACACACACGTGCATAGATACATATACTGGTTGATTTGAGCAAATTCAAAATTTGAATATTGTTTAACATTTTTTTGCTATACATTATACTTTAGGCTTTTACTCTTAAGAAACAAAATTAACATTAGAGACTTACTTTTGACAGAAATTTTTATAGCAAGTATCAAGAGCCATGAGGTAACATGTTTGTGAAAGCTTTCCGTCGACAACCTACAACACAAAAATTATGTTGATTTATTCAATATAGTATCCTGAAATGCTATATGATGATGATGTATCAAAACCAAATTAAAGTTGCCTACATGCTTTGCTCAACGCATTGGGAAAATAGTTGGAAGTTATTTTTCAAATTATATGATCCCACAGTCAAATGTTGTGACAACAATTAGAGCGTTTGAAAAGCTTACCGGATATTCACTAGCAAGGTCAGGTTTGTAAAAATCATAAACATGAGCCATATGACTTCCTCTCAATTTGCTTTCAAAAGAAATAGGAGCATCAGGACCAATTAGCATGGCAATAGCAGCAGCTCCTCCAGTGGGTCGAGCAGGACCTTCGGCATAGACCTGAGAAAGTAAACACCAATTGATTCACTTGCCAACATTATGACAAAATCCAGGACATGAATTTTTCGGTTCAAAACTTGTAGTGTTCTTAGAATAATCTATAAGCAAACCAAATATATTATTACTGAATATGGTGGAAAGGCAACATATAATTAGGAAACTATCTTACAGCACTGTCTGTGCAGACAACAAGTCCATAGCGTCCATCCCATGAATTGCTCTCCACCCAATTGACACAATTGAACAAAGCAGCAGTTCCTCCATAGCATGCATTCGTTGAATCAACACCTTCGATGTCTGTATTTCCATATTTCTGTTTGTTCCAGAGAAATAGATAAAAAGAATTGTATTAGAAAGCTAAGCAAACAAACGGTAGATCAAGAAACTTAAACTTGAAACAGAACCAATCCTAATCTGATTATTAACACTACCGCCATTACTTGATAAATTTACATGTCACTGATGACTACTATTATGGTAATAGAATCGGTATGAAGAGAGCACAAGGCACAGCTAATTATATTCTGAAAATGCAAATAGTACTTGGATTGAAAGTTTAACAATAGTTATCTAGTTTGACAGAGAGAATCATATATGGACGAAAGGATACCTCAAAGATCTGCATCAAGAATGACTTAATGGATTTGCTTTTGTCTATCACAGTCTCACTGCCTACTTCCAGACGACCAATTTGCTTAGGATCGATCTCATACTTGTCAAGAAGAGTAGAAACCACTGTCAAACTGCAGATGCAAGAATTAATTAATATCAGATTCACCCTGAGGCATTTATGGTAAAAGTATTATTGTTGCGACGGTTTGAGCATACAAGAATGTAACGAAAAGCAATGATAATGAATGGCATATCATCAAACAAGTAGAGTGTGTGTGTAGTAGCAAAAGAAAAGAAAAGAAAAGAAGAAAGGAAAGTAGAAACCTCATGGAGATAACATCTTCAACATCGGAACAAAAGGACATACAATCTTGTCCAAGTCCAATCGTATATTTCCCTTTACTCGCACCATCATGAACCTCCAATGCTTCCTAACAAACACATAATTAGAAATGCCTCATTAATGCAATTAACCACCCTAATAAGGATCTTGATTAACTAAAGAAATCATTCAAAGACCTGTTGAACGCAGCTGGGAGGAAAGTAGATATCCAGAGCGAGAATCCCAACGTTCTTTGCTGCCATTTCTTTATTCAACAACACAAAAGATCTAACAAATCAACACAGACTTCAATTTTGATGAATGGGTGAACGAATGAAATGAAATGGAAATGTTCAGTATTTATAGATCAAAATTATTATAATATTAATAATTAACAAAATTGAAAAATGGTAATATTAATAGGAAGCAACCACCAACAAATATTTCAAAGAATGAAAAATGCGGATTATGTGAGTTTCCGCGATAAACACAACGAAGGACATTTTGTACCTTGAATCGCCTTTGCTTTTGACTTTATTTACGATAATTGCCATTTTGCGTGACACTACTTTCCGGGTATACACGTACGTATGTGCCTACTCTGTCTCTCTTTTTCTGTTATAAATTAACTATTGCGGTGTAATGAAATTCAATTTACAACGGTGTTAAAATATATATGTACAAATATTTTTTAGTAAATTTTAAAAAATTTATTTAATCTATGATATTTTTTTAAATGTCATGATTTTATGAAAGAACTTAAATGTTCACAGTCATCAGATTCAATTAAATTTACTACAACTTGGTTATTAAGATTTGAATTATATGACTGAGTCTCACGCATTTAAACTACGAATGACTTATAATTTAATTAAACACTTGTTTTCTATGACTTTTTGTGATTGATAGACTAACCAATTTTCAAAACATTGTTAGTGAATAGTGAATATTGTAAGTAAAATTGGATTCATAACTTTTAATTAGTAAAAAACATATTTATATCAAATGTTAAAATGTGGACCAAATATAAATGTGGTTTATCTTGTAGATTTGGACCAAATATAAATGGGGTAAAATTTAAAATAAAAAGCGTTGCTTAAATTGTGTTTTAATTGGAGAGGCACCCACGTCTAATATCTACAAATAGTTAGAAAAAAGGAAAGAAGATATAGAAAAAACTAAAATTTGAGAGAAAAGGGTTTGGAAAAGCTTATTTTTCTTTATAATAGAAAATTTTCCTTAAACGGAAGAAAATACAAAATATCTATTAGAGAATAATTTAAGGGGATTTTGGGAGTGTTTGATAAATTCTTTTAATATGGTAGAGTTTCTTTACACTATAGTTTACATAAGATTTAATATTTTAAAGGAAATCAAATAATCGAGTCTCATTAAAATTATAGAAAAAATTTGTTAGTTCCAATTTAAATGATAGTTGCAGGAATAATAAATTACAACTGTGTGTGTTAAGTTGAATTACAACATTGAAGAAGGAGATGGAAGAAGATTAGAGAGAGAAAAAACAGTTGTAATTATAGTTGACAATTGAATTTATTAAAATAAAATTTATTTAATCTATCTATTAAAAACTTCATCAAATTTATCTATTAAATGAAAAATAAATTAATATATTAATTAAATTCATCCATTTATATATATGAATTAGTACCATCTATCCATCACTTTTTTTTTTGAATATAACAATACTTTATTAAATTCAAAAAAGCAAAGTTACAAAGCGATCCCAATTGGATCCAGCTACCAACCAGTAACCAATAGACTAACGTGGCAGACAAAAAAGAGAAACTATATGTTATCCCCTTCTAACATTAAAATAGTTATATATTTCCTAAACTTTTTATTATTTCACCCTCTATACACTAGTGTATCTATTATTTTCTTTCCTATTATATTAATATCAACAGTTTGACGATTTTTTTTGTTCCGAACATTCCAAATCTCATAAATGGTTTCAACAATCGCCATTTTGAGAACAGCAGCTCGAGTTCCTTTCCCTTTGGTATGATGTATAAGCCATTATAATTCATTATGTCACTCCTTTGGATCATGACGAAGTTGCATCTAATGTAGAATTTCCAACCAAATACGCTTACTGCTATCACAATCAAAGAATAGATGTTTCATTGGCTCCTCTTCTGAACAGAAACAACAACTTTTTTCATCAATCATTCCATATTTGCACATCTATCCTTGGTTGACAATCTACCATGACACGCAAGCCACAATATAAAGTTTGCACGGGGCCTCGCGTTGTTTCCGTATAACAAATTCTTCCATTCCTTCTTTTGTCCACAATCTTGCAGCCTATGATATAATTTACCCATGTTGACGCTGCCTCGTACCATAATTTCTTCCACATTGTCTATTTTTTTCCAGATCATCTCGCTGCTTGAGAATGACCTTCATAATATAAAAATCTGAGTAGCGCCAGCTTGTGACCCATGTGGGGCACTAAGGAGATGGAACATGGCTAAGGCTTAACAGGTTGGTCTGGTGGTTGCACCATATTGGCCTGCTCGCTCCAAGTTGCGAGTTGACCCATAGGACTTGTGCAAAGGCGCGGGTCTTAGACAGGAAGGTACTTCATGAGGCAGGTTATCCAGCACATTTTAGTGATCCAATAAATTACTCTCTGAATCCAATAAATCTATTTTTTTAAATTAAATAAAAAATATATAAAAAAAAATTAATTAAAAAAAACTTAGAAAAATAAAAAACTGATAAATACTTTTAAAACCTAAAAAAAAGATTGAAAAAAAACTGAAATTTAAAAAGAAAACAGAAAAACTAATATTTTTCTCAAGAAAAAACTGGAAATATTTTGAAAAAAAAACTGAAAAGAAATTTTTTTTTCCGAAAAAAGATTGGGAATTTATTTTTGAAAAAAATAACTGAAATTCTTTTTAGAAAAACAGGAAAAATAAATTTTTTCCCAAAAAACGAAAAAACTAATTTTTTTTCCAAAATAAACTAGAAATTTCTTTTTGAAAAAAAATATCAAAAATTCCGAAATAAAAAAGTAAAATATTTTTTTTCAAAAATAAAAAATATTTTTTTCCTAATTAATAAATAAGAAAAACTGAAAAGATAATTATTTTCCGATAAAAACTGGGAATTATTTTTTTTTGGAAAAAATATTAAAAATTCCGAAGAAAAAAAAGTAAAATTTTATTTTTCAAAAATTTAAAAAATAAAAACATTTTTTTGGGAAAGAAAAGTTAAAATAAATTCTTTTTTTCAAAAAAAATAATTTTTTTCTTAAAAAAAACTGAAATTTTTTTTTTTTAAAAAGAAATAAAAATTGTTTTTCTCGGAAATAAACAGTGGCAAATTTTTTTTTGAAAAAAAAACTAGAATATTTCGTTTTTTGGAAAAAAATTCGAAAAATAAAAAAAAATTGAAATTTTTTTTCACAAAAAGATATTATTTAAAAAAAAATGAAATTACATTTTTTTAGAAAACCAAAAATAAATTATTTTTAAAAAAAATAATTGGAAAAATAAATATTTATTTTGGACGGATGGATATCCATCCATTAAAATGTTGTTAATAGATGAGTTAGATGAATTTTATTTTTAATGGATGAATTGGATCGGATATATTTAAGAAAGTTTTAGTGGATTGTAATGGATTAATAGATTGTTTTTATCCATCCATTAACCATACAATTCATATTCATTCAATCCATCCATGTTGCCACCCTTAGTTGTAAAAATAATTTGAAACAGAAGAAACTCTATTGTAAATTCACGTTATGAAAAATTAGTTACAAACTCGTTTAAATACACAAATTAAATTATCATGTAGGCACAAATGCACAACTAACACAGCTAAAACAAAATAGACGGTAGAAGTAGCGGCAATATAAACACCAAAAATTAATTACCGTGGCTTGGAAAAAGGTGTGTCAACCGTCTTCTCTGGGTGGTCTGGGACTTCGTTCTTTAATCACTCTTAATCAAGCTAGCAACATGAAGTTGGGTTGGGAGATGCTTACTAGTAAGGAGTCTTGGGCCAGCAATCTAAGATCTTGTTCTTTGCGAAATTTTGGCATCACTAAGACGCATTTCTTCTTCTCAATCTGGCAGAGCATCAAAGCTGAGATTTCTTACATCTTCTCCCACAATGTTTGAATTCTTGGCAATGGTAAGAACATCAATTTTTGGATGGATGCGTGGTGCGGATTGCCCTTAATTTTGGAAACTGACATGAATTTTCTGGACTCTGTTGGTCTTGACGTGAAGAGTCCTGTTTCATCTTTCATTCTCAATGGCAGTTGGTATCTTCCTCCAGAGTGGCGTGTTCTCTTCCCGTTCATCCATGACGGTTGCCTTATATATCTTTCTCATATTTTATGGAGCAAGACCGTCGTATCTGACCGAGCAGTGCTACTGGTGAAATGTCTCTCAAAATTGCCTACAATTTCAAATCGAGCCCGTCTTCCATTGTTCCTTGGTTCTCCCAGATTTGGCATAAAGACATTCCTCCTGCAAAATTTATTTTTATCTGGAAGTTGATGCAGCTCAAAATTGCAATTGATGACATTCTTCACTCCAGGGGCTGTCGTTTTCCTTCTTGGCGCAGTCTCTGTAATTTTGGTTCTGAAATTGTGCACCACTTATTCTTTGACTGTAGTTTCACTAAAAGGCTTTGGTGATGGCTTTTCCACTTCTGCAAAATCACTCAAAGACCTGCCACATTGGAAGATCTCTGGAACATCGGTCGCGGTAACTCTCCGCAAGCGGATCTGGTAATCACCTCTACCATTATTTACCTTCTCAACGGTATTTGGAAAGCCCGAAATTCAGTTAGATTAAAAAATTATCATATTTCTTATAGCAGAATTGTGGCTCTTATTAGATTGAAAATCTATAACACCGACAACAGTACCTCTAATGCGGCTAACTCATCCATGAATGATTTCACTCTTCTTAAATCCTTTGGCATCAAGATTAACTATCCTAGAGCGCCTACCATCAAGGAAGTGATCTAGCAGCCCCCGTTTAGAGATTGGATTAAAGTGAATTGCGACTGTGCATTTGTCCGTGAATCTAATTCTTTAGGTTGCGGAGGTATTTTCCGAGACTATAGGGGCGTTTTCCTTCAGGATTTTGCGGAACCTCTCCCTGGATCTTCTTCTCTTTTTGCTGAATTTTCCGCGGTTATTAGAGCAATTAATGTCGCGGCTGATAAGAACCGGCGGAAGGTTTGGGTGAAAACTGATTCACTTTTGGTGTCCCAAGCCTTATCTAACCCTTCTTTGGTTCCCTGGCAGCTTCAAAGGACTTGGAATCACCGTTTAACTATAATACATAACATGTCTTTTTTTCTTTCTCATATTTATAGAGAGGGAAATAGTTGTGCGGGTTTTTTTGCTAATGTAGGCCTCACAACTACATCCCTCACTTATTTTGATTATATACCTTGGGCCATTAGAAAGGATTTTGTAAAGAATAGGCAAAGAATGTCTTTCTTTAGGTTTACTAACTTTTGATGGGGTTTTGGCCTAGTCTCCCCCTTTTGTGTAGCTCCTTTCTTTTTTCAATATAGTGCCATTATTGAAGAAAAAATACAGTTTCTGAAACAACAATCTCATTAGTACAAATATGAGTTACTTTTAACACCATCTTGGATTTATGTCCAGCTAACCAAAAACTACAACATGAATTTCATCCCTTAAATGGAAAAAGTGTATTGTCTTGACAACTATTGTCAAAGTATCTACAAGTTGTTTTCGAATGCTATAATGTACAACTTCTAACACTTCATTCTTGACATGATTCCTCAAAAAATGAAACTTTATGTCAATGTGCTTACTTTTTCCATGCAGCACTGGATTTTTGAAAAGATTTATGATAGATTTGTTGTCAATCATCAACTTCACAAGCTTACTCACTTTGATCTTCAGATTCTACAACATATTTATTAATCAAATAGCTTGACATGCAAACAAAGCATCTAAAAATATATTCAACTTCACAAAACACCTCCCTTAAAACTTTGAGCTCTTCATTTAATTATTAACCAATATGATCATATTGAGATACTCAACAACCTTCTCATTATTTTTAATTTGCAACAATTCAAATTTTCTTCTAGATGTTAGTAAACAAACTCTTTTGAATTTGTTATGCCCTCTTTGATGAACTTGCATTCTCAATCATCTAAAAATTCAATATATTCAACACATTGATTGATGAAGAATATCATCTTAAAATCTTCCTTCTTCGATTATTTATGTGTAGCAATTTGATGCATCATTGGAAATGTCACGCTGATGCGTTTGCATTATTTCCATCACATTTTAAAATCCAAAAATCACCTTCATTTATATGTCCATCTATAATTAATTCTTGCTATCAAGAACATGGAACTTTTCACTAAAATCATTTCCAAGATTCTCCAAAAGACTTATCATTGTTCTCTAAATGAACTAGTAGAGTGTACATCAAATTTTAAATACTTAGAGCTTGAAGTATACATACCACCTGTTAGAACTATAGCACAAATATAAAAGAGAAAGAGATGAAGCAAAATTAAATTGTATGTATTAGATTTCATATTCACTTGTTACATTACACTTAAATATTAGAAATATTATAAGTGCGTGGGTAAATAGTCGGATAAGAATGTGTTGACTTGAGTATTTATAAATGAGAAAACTCACTCACCTATCACCTTAAGATTTTAGGTGGACTAATAATGTGTCTCCTATAAAGGTGTGTTGCTCAAATGGAATGTACCGAATTTAAGAATGTTCCTCGCTCGACCCTCCCTCCGAATTTAAAAAATTTGATTGTTGCACTAATAACTGTGTTGTTCAAACGAAATATCCCGAATTTAAGAATGTTTCTCGCTCGACCCTCTCCCGTTTGTTGCGCCAACATTAAATTGGTGACTTCGTTCAAATTTTAAAAAATAGGTTCAAATTAAAAGAAAAAAATTATAATAATTAAAAATAATATATAAAAAATATAATTGTATATTAATAAAAAAAATTAATTATAATTATTTAATTTTGATAATTTTTTAATATATTAAATTTTTATCATAACAATTTTTTTAAAATTGACATTTTAAAAATTGGGGGTGTTTTTAATTCGGGGTCCTATATTGTAGAATCTACTGCTACTCGTGCATAGGACTGGGTTGTACAAACAGTCGAAATTACAATAAAGAAAAATTAATAAGATTTAACAATTCTTACAATTCAAGGTAGATTAATGTTCTGGACTGGCCCTCGCCCTAGGCCCAATAGATCCCAGGCCCAATTGCCCTTGGAAAGCAGCTGGGAATGTCCACGCGGGGGCACGTGGCGGCCAATGATCCTGAGCCCAATTGCCCTTGGTGAGCAGCTGGGAATGTCCACGCGGGGCACATGGCCCCAACAGATCGAGCCCGTTGCCTTGGTGAGCGGGGAATGTCCACGCGAGGGCACGTGGCCGGCCCAACAGATCCCAGGCCCAGTTGCCCTTGGTGAGCAGCTGAGAATGTCCACGCGAGGGCACGTGGCCGGCCCAACGGATCCCAGTTGTCCTTGACTGCCACGTGCCCCCCGATATTATCGGACCCTGTTGACTAGGTTTCCTTAACCGTCAAGTCTCCCAGGAACTTCGCAACAAACCCGGATTTCCCGGGGGACAATCTAGGGAGGAGGCCACGTGCTGGCCTCCCTGCACACGCAAGCCCTAGCAATCCGCTAATGGGCTTGGACTTCTGCCCATTAATCGAATCTTGACCCAGCGCTGGGGGCTATAAATACCCTCTCACTTGAGAGGGTCAGGTATCTCATTCTTTACTCTCTTCTCTCACTTGCTTGCTCTCTGCCTCTACTTACTTTGGCATCGGAGTGTCTTGCAGGTACCCCCCCTTTCTTCTCTTTCACTTTGGGTCACCGTTGCAGATTGGGTCAAGACACCTTCTGGTCAGGTACGATCAATTAATTTTACTAATTATTAAGGATAGGCACTTGAGTTTCAACTCAAGAATGCATTTTTCCTTTACTAAATTACAAATCATTTCTTTTGGCAATTAATTTTAACTTTAGAAGTGTTTTTACTTTATTATGTCTAAAATGAAATGAGTGAATCTCCAACAGCTACCACATGCATTGTTGAAAGTATACTATAATTATTAATACTCTTGATGTAATTAAAGACATTGAAAAGTTCCTTTAATATAAGTGACAGATAGATAGATTATGGCAGTATGTGCCATGGCTGTCCGACTTTACAATTACATCACGTGGGCCTGAATCATAGATTCATATAGCCGTACTCGTGTTCCATGCTCCCACTTTTTTATTTATTGCTTATTAATCATTCTTCTTCTCTTAAAAAACAAAAAACAAAATATAAGTCATTAATTTATATATATATAAAATAAGCAATTTAAATTGATAAATATTTGGCATTTGCATTTCATATTGACATTTTTGTCTTCACTATTAATTAAAAGTATCCTTAGGCAACGGAAGATTATGCAAAATAGTTAGATTTGGCTGTTCCGTTAGATCCGGACATATAATTCATCCTGCTAATTTAGAATTAACATATGTATTTATAGTTTCATAACTATTTTTTAAAGTAATTTAGTGTTTGAATTTCATTTAAGAAAAGATGAATAAGCATCTGCTTGACTCAGCTTTAAGAATTTTTTTTATTTTTGTAAATAGACTTTCTAAAATTATTTTTTAAAATATTAAATTTTTTTTCTTCAATTAAAACATTAATTTTGACATTCTATAACATTAACATATATTATTAAGACTAACACATAGTCAATATAAAAGAAAAATATATTTAAAAATGATTTTTAGAAAATATATTTAAAATAATTTTAAAATTAAATTATTTTTTGAAATTTTAATATTCAAAAAAAAATTAATAAAAAAATAAAATATTTAAAATAATGTTATAAGAATAACTATTTAAATAAAATTTCAATTGAAATTTTTGAGAAAAATTTATTTGTAAATTTTTTTGCACAAAATTATGTAAAACTATAAAAAAATTATTTTCTAAGTCAAAACAAACAGACTCTAAGTGGATGTGCATTTGATTTTCATGTATAACTAATGATTCAAATGAGTTGACATAAATATATTTTAATTCAAATATATCGAATAACAACAATTAAACATTATCATATGATCGGTTATATGTAGGAATATTCAAAATTAAATCGGTCTGATAGAAATAATATAATCGAATCGAACTAAATCGAAATTATAAAAAATCGTATTTGATTTAAATATGTTTGAATTATTTTCTAACGGAATCACGCGATTCGATTCGTTATTTGTATTTTGCAAACCAAATCAACCTAAACCAAACTGTATTATATTATATAATTTTTATAAGTAATATATATTTATTTAATTTGTTAGAGAAATCAACATATATTATGAGTATATTTTATCATATTTTTAAAGAGTATTTATTTTAATCTATAAATCATAAAAAATAAAATATTATTTATTTATAAATATTGTTTTTTTTTAAAATATTTTATCATATTCTTTGTATAATATTTATTTAAGAATGCAATCTTATGTATCGAACTATAAATTTTTTTTGACAATTATAATTTCTTTTATGATAATGTATGAAAGATTAAACACAAAATTATATTTTCTTATATATATATATATATATATATATATATATATATATATATATATATATATATATATATATATATATATATATATATTTCAGTAATTTTTATAAAAATCGAACCAATCCAAAATACATTCGTTCAGTTTGGTTTGATTCAATTTTATTTTTTGAATCAAACCAAATTAAATCACACGTTTTTTCTCTTGCAGTTCAAATATTTTTTGTTTCAAAATCGCCTAAACTGCATTGTAAACACTCCTAATTATATGTATTAATTTTCACTATAAAATATCCTATCAAATATCATATTTTTATTCAATTCATTAATCTTGAAATCTTTCTCAATTATTTTTCTTATAATTTTTGATAATTTTTTTTTCCTAATAGTTTGTCTTTTCGCTATCTGATATACTCTTCTTAAAGTATAAAAAATATCTCGCAACAATCATAATTTTTTTTAATTATTAATTAAAAGTATATTGAAATAAACAATTTATTTATGTAAATGATATAAGATGTATTTCTAATATACTTTATAAAACTCATATGAAAAAAAGTCATAAAAAGATGTCATGGAAAAATTGTGGTGGTAATTGTTTATTGTTATCACATGTAAGCCTCGCGGTTCGCGTTGGCAATAAGAGAAGGCATAAAATATTTGATTGAATGATTATTCATTTATATATTATTCCCTCGTTCTGCACACACATCTTGTGTTTATTGACTTCACGAGTGTAGAACAGTAGAAGACTGCATTTGACTCTTTGCTGGTGTAGTTAAGCTTAGAATTTGGCCTCGTGCATTCTTAAAACCAAAAAATTTACTTTTTCTGATCCAAATATGTACACACGCTATAATTTAAAAGCATCTTATCATTGGCTTGTTAAGTAGTATTTACCGTTATTATTAACCTTCAAATTTTTAATCTTTTAAAATTCTTTAGATTTCATAGTCATACTCAGTGGCGGAATTAGGATTGAATGGTTGAGAGAGTCAAATATATTAAAATAACTAATAAAAAATAATAATAGCATTTTGAAATCAATTTTTTGTGTAATTTAGTTAGGGTTAGTATTTTGAAATCAATTTTTTCCCTATTATTTAGTTAGGGTTAGCATTTTGAAATCAATTTTTTTCTTATTTAGTTAGGATTAGCATTTTGATATCAATTTTCTTTCTATTATTTTGTTTGAATTAATATTTTGAACAATTTTTTAGCTGCATTAAAAATATTTATTCTATTTAATTTCACTATTGTATACTAGAAAAATTAAATTTATAGATTGTATTCTTAAAAAATATGCGTATGCGGGGAAAAAAATCAACAACTAAGAAATATATGTATAACAAAGAGAATAAAATTATATTAAAAAAATATTTTAGACTTTTTTATAAATAAAATAGGATTGAATGGACATTATTCTTAATAAATAAATTGAATTGAATTTTATAAAAGAAATTCGTGGATTATTAATATATTATTTTGATAAAACACTGACAATTCAAATCAAATTTATTTCTAATAAATAAATTGGATTCAATTTTTTAAAATAACTTTAGTGGATTATTAATATATTATATTGATAATTTATTAACAATTCAAATTAAATTTATTTCTATAGAGAATAAGGGAGTGAAATTAATATAATATTAAATTTGAAAAGATTTAATCAAATATTTAAAAGAAAATTGAAAAAAAAAAGGAGTGAAACTTATAGAGAATAAGGGAGTGAAACTAATAAAGATTTAATCAAATAATTAAATTTATTTCTATAGAGAATAAGGGAGTGAAACTAATATAATATTAAATTTGAAAAGGTTTAATCAAATATATTAAAAAAATATGTTAAATTAGAGCACGTTTTATTTTAATGTTTTTAGAATAATATCAAATTATTTAATTTTAGAATGTATAACATGACTAAAAATTCACCTGACTTTTAAACTAGGGGACCTTAAACTTTAGAATTTTGAAACTAGAGGATCAAAAATACATTTAAATCAAAATATTATCAAAACTTTGGGGTGGCCCTGTCCCCACATAGTACCGCCACTGGTCATACTCGACTTAATTTCTTCTATAATGATAATATTTTTCTTATCATAAAGATAAATATTTTGGAAGTGTTTAAAGGTTATGCATAATGAGTTAACCAAAAGTAAAATTTTGTCCTAATTATCAATTGTCACCTTAATTCTCTCAAGATCATCACTAATTTTGTGAAATTTATCAATTATTCTAATATGAATTTATTCTCTGCCATTTAGAATGAATAAAGTTGTTGTTTTAGACATAACATGTGAGTCAAAAACTTGATCATATATAATTATTCAAGTTTTGTCCATATCGAAGCCATAATCTTCTCTGATTATGTTAGGAATACGAACATCAATGTCTCACCTTTTAATGTTTCAATACACTTCTTTTAAATTAAAATTGCAAGTATCTTTATTGTTGAAGTATGCTTTAAAACCTTTTGTGATGAAGAGAGTTAAAATTTATTTAATGATTACATAAAGCAAAAGCCATACATTTAAGAATTTTGCCATAATGGGTTGTTATTCGAGAAAGAGACTTTTCAACATAAATCGAAGACAAGAGGATCAAAATTGCAACTGTGGTGTCTGACAAAGCTCCATTATCCAGAATACGACGATAGTGGTCGGAGTATAGCAAAGGCGATGATCAGAGTACGGTGGTGGCAACCAGAATCCTTACGACCACAGGTTGGCAACAACTGAAGTATGTACGACTGCGGTGGAAGATGGTGTTTGTATGACAACATGGTAGCATTATTATTATTCAACAACTTAAAACATAATAAAATAGAAACAACGCGCATTTTCTCCGAGTGCTACGTATCAGAGCAAATGACACTAAACCGGAACCACACTGGCAACGACTACTCCTCCTGATCACCTGCATGTTACCAATATAAAGGCAATGGCGAAAACAAGTAAAGGGTGAGATATCAAACCATATAATTGAAGTTATGATAAACAATCTATAGTTCGAAATCGTATAATTTCACCATTTTGTAATCACACGATTAATCAACAACAATACACGACTATTCCATAACAACGTGCAATTATTCACAACAACATAATCCAGTCATCAACAACATCATCATCAAGTATTATGACATACAACTCAACTAATGCACATGCATGTGGTACCAATGGAGTAAAACTCCCAACGTAATCCATTGTCAGTAATTTCGAGGCAACAAGGCGTAAGTCTATAACGTAAACAACTTTGTCCCCAACGGCTCAACGTATTCTGCCCACATAGGCCAACACAATATGCAATGTATGCATGCAATGAAATTAAACAACATACAACAACAACTGCAACGTAATCCACAACATAACCGTCAATATTGGCCATCAAGCCTCAACAACAACAACATACACAATAACGGATTCACAACAAAACTACTTTCAATTCATCCAAATTCTCACCCACTGTATTTAAAAGTATTATTATAGGTTAACTCATGTTCCTAGCTTTCCAACGGTCCAAACAACATCAAAAATGGAGTTACGGTCGCGAAGATACGCCCAAAACAATTTTTCAGAATTCCTTTTCTGTTTCTGTTTAGTATGCATCGATACAGACCTCTATGTATCGATACATACTCAGCTTGTATCGACACAAGCTTCGTATGAGTCGACTCATACTCAATTTATTTTTCTGGTTTTTTGTTTTATAACAGTATGAGTCGATGCAAGCTCCCTTTGTATCGATACAAAACTGACTTGTATCGATACATACCACGTATGAGTCGATACAAGTCCTACAGAAAAGCCTCATGAGTCGATGCAAGGCTTTATGTATCGACACAAGCAGTTTTCACACTCCTGGTTTTTAAACTTGTATCAGCTTATATCGATACATAAAATTATGGATCGGCTCATGCAGTGTAATTTCACCCAAAAACCAGTTTTTCTTCAATTTACACGATTCAGTTGGGATTGTTTCCAATTGGCAATAGCAACCTATCATCTAACACCAGAATCATGTATTCCTTTCATTCAACAACAACAACACAACATATACAACAAAATTGCACACTCAACAACAACAATATACACAGAATACAAGATCATATATTCCAATTTGAGATTTTCTACGGTTAATCACATCGATACGACACAACGTAGAGAATCATACATCCCTAACTACCAATTGCCCATCATATCCCCAATTATAGAGCAAGAACTGTAACACCCTTCTAAAATACCCCACGAATATTAATAATTAATTCAGAGCTAACATGTAAAACAAGGGCATTACAATTTATTTGAAATAAAATCTCATACAATTGTCATGCTTCACTGAAGAACTTCATTAAATAATTAAACCAAACAACATGTTCTACACAGCGGAAATTATCATCAAAAAGGAATAAATTCAATCAATAATTATTCCCAAAATCAACCAAAAAGAACAACAGAGTTTTAAATATAACTCGCAACCAAACGTGTCGCAGTGTTACAACTATCAGAGCATGACATTGACACGCGGATAAACTTAATGCATAGCTCAAGAGCCATCATCACCAACTCCTAAGCAACTAAGACTTCAATCTGAAATCATCAAAGTAAGAGTGAGACTTCATCATAATTAAAATACATTATAAGTTCATCAAAGCAATAGAATATCATAAGACATCAGTCCACCATATTCAGCATAATTAGATCCACTTTATACACAAATCATAAACATACATCATACACAAACAACAGACTATAACAATGGAATTCATCCTAACATGTTATACTCCAACAATTATGATGCAGACTCTATGCATGTGATATCGACAATGAACTAAATTCACACACTGTTCCATTCCAACTCGGACACATCGTTAATCCTTGATTCGCCCACACATCATTAGGACACAAATCCAGCCTCACCACCACTATTCAACTGAGTACGGTATTGACAACACAAGTCAAATTCCACACGATGGGAATTAACTCCAACAAAATGCATATGCATGCACATCATAAAGCATGCAACATTCAACAACGAAACATGATATCAACAACAACATACCATGAACAAACAACACCAACAACAACACATGATATCAATATAATCATGAATATACAACGTCAATCACAACACATGATATTAACATCTATCATGTATTTACAACATCAACAACGAACAACCACGACAACAACGAATTCCTCATACAGAAGGCCATATTACTATAACAAGATTCACTTACTAGGTTTTTAAAATGCCTTTATAAGATAATTCATTGTTCCAGCTTTCCAACGGTTCTAACTACAACTAAATCAGAGTTACGGTCGCAAAGATATGACCGAAACAATTTTCCAAAAGTTATGTTCTGTTTTTAAATAGTATGAGTCGATCCAAACACTCATGTGTCGACCCATACATGGCTTGTATCAACTCAAGTAACGTATGAGTCGACTCATACGAAATTCAATTTTTGGTTTTTAAAAGTTTCTTCAGTATGAGTCGATACATACTCTTTTGTATCGATGCAAAGTTGTCTTGTGTCGATACATAACTCGTATATGTCGATCCGAGACTCCCAAAAATGCCTCATGAGTCGATGCAAGGGCTTATGTGTCAATGCAAGCCCTTTTCACGCTTTTGGTTTTTAAACACATATTAGCTTGTATCAATACATAACCTTATGTGTCGACTCATGTTGCGTATTTTTGCCCCAAAAACCAGATTTTTCACTGTTTACCATTCCAATTAACCCAATCTTTTTCCAAAATTCAAAGCACGACATATGCAGTAAAAATTAGGCATTCTGACACACCATTAATAGTAGAATTTCTCTCCATAATCAATCCACAACATCAATATACATAATAACAATCAGTATGTATTCCAATTGGGGTTTTTACGTCAGACAACATCGTTACGGCATAACCTAGAAAATCCTAAATCGGGATTCCTAACATATTATTCAATCCTATTGATTTCAAAACTCATAAGGCATAACAATCAGAGAAAATCACCCCTTACCTTGTGAGAATTTCTTGATTGTGAGTGTTCTTGGCTCTTCCCGTTCCTTTTCCTCTTCTCACTTTCACGTAGAATGAATATTCACGTTTGCTTCTACTGAGAACAAAAGTCCCTATTCTTTTTATTATTAATTTAAATAATAATAATCCTTATAATTACTGTTGGGCTTAATTCTTACCCCCACTTCTACTACTTTCATCTTTTCACTCTAAGCCCAATATTACTGACTTAGAATTATAATATCAGTTAATAATTCGCAACCAATTAATTAAATATTTAATTAAGGAATTATAACTAATATTCGAATGTTACAATTCCAACTGCATAGCAAATGTCAGGTCTGGTATTGCACAAATACCTAAGAGAACCAACCAACTGCTTGAAGGTTGTAGCATCCACAAAATCACTATCAGAGTCAGGATCCAATTTATGATTGGTTTCTGATGGTGTCACAGAAATTGTACACTTCTGCAACTTAAATCTCTTCAGAAGCTCAAGTTCATACTTCAGCTGATGCAAAATGATACTCTCCTTTGCGTACAAAACTTTCATCCCTAGAAAATATACCATATTTCCTAGATCTTTCATCTCAAATTCATTAATCAGCACTTTCTTGAACTTGGATATATCTTCTAGACAACTCCCCGTAAGCAGTATGTCATAAACATAAAGACACACTAGAATCATATTGCTTCCAGAATGTTTCACATATACGCCATACTCCATCTCACATTTCTGAAACCCTTGCTTCTTGAAAAATGAATCAATCTTCTGATTCCAAGCTCTGGGTGCTTGCTTCAATCCATACAGAGCTTTGTGTAACTTATACACATTCCCTTCCTAATTCTTTTTCTCGAAGCTAGGAGGTTGTGACACGTATACCTCCTCTTGTAATGGACCGTTCAGAAATATTGACTTCACATCCAAATGCATCAGCGACCAACTTCTGTTTGCAGCTACAACAATCACCAATCTGATTATTTCATGCCTAGCTACAGGAGCAAACACCTCAAAATAATCTAGTCCACGTTTCTGAAGAAAACCTCTGGGCACTAGCCTTGATTTGTGCTTGCCAACCGATCCATCTGGCTTAAACTTCACCTTGAAAACCCATCTGACACTAATGGCTTTCTTCTCCTTTGGAAGTTCTGTCAACTCCCAAGTTTTGTTTCTCTTTATAGCCTCAAGTTCTTCTTTCATGGCATCAAGCCAGACTTTCTTCTTGAGTGCTTCTTCTATACCCAATGGTTCAGAATCTACTAACATGACACACTGAATGACTTCTCCCTCTAAGTCAACTTCAGTGTCTTGCAACATGTCAAAATCTACAAGTCTTATAGGTATGGTTCTAACTTGTTGTGACCTCTGAACTTGTTCTCCGGAACTTGGAACAATATTAACTTCTAGACCTTGTCCATAAGTTCTATATTCATAATTATCACCTTCAGAAACATGATCATCTTCAGAAGCTTGTCCTCCAGAACCTTGGTCTTCAGAGTTTTCCCTTCCAAAAGCATGATCACCACCAGATTCTGGATCATCATCAGAATTTGGATCAGAATCAGATTCATCATCTTCATCTTCAGAGTTTTCAGAATCATCTTCTGACTCTTCTTCAGAACCTTCAACTTCTGACTCGTCTTCAGAAGTTGTCACTATGTCAAAAGTTGGTTGAGACTTGCTCCAATCCCAAACTTTTGACTCTTTCACAACAACGTCCCTGTTGATTTTAACTTTGTTGGTTTCTGGACAATAGAGTTTATATGCACCTGTACTGTGGTACCCCACCAGCAACATTACCTTGCTTCTACCATCCAACTTCTGTCTTCTAACTTCTTGGACGTGTTTGTAACATACAGAACCAAACACTCTCAGATGACCAACACTTTGCTTATCTCCAGTCCACTTCTCTAAAGGAATAATTTCCTTCAGCTTCTTTGTTGGATACCTGTTCAGAATATATGTTGTTGTGGCAACATCTTCTCCCCATAACATGTGAGGTAGCTTCTTCTCTTTCAACATACTTCTGGACATATCAAGCAAAGTTTTGTTTCTTCTCTCAGCAAGACCATTGTGTCGAGGAGTGTATGGAGCAGTAACCTCATGTTCTATTCCATTCTACTCACAGAACTTCTGGAACTCTGCAGAGTTATATTCACCTCCACCATCTGTTCTCAGAATCTTCATCTTCTGACCACTCTGCTTCTCAACCTTCACCTTGAACTTCTGAAACTCAGTAAACACCTCATGTTTGAACTTAATGAGTGTTACCCATGTCATCCTTGTGAACTCATCCACAAAGGACACAAAATATTTGTTTCCTCCAAGTGAAGGTACTGGGAATGGTCCACACACATCAAAATGTACTACTCCTAGAGCATGTTTTGCCCTTTGAGCAACTTCTGATGCAAATGGCAATCTTGGTTGCTTGACTTTCATGCACACCTCACATAACTTCTCAGGCTTCACAATCTTTAGAATTCCACGTACGAGCTTCTTAGAACTTAGATGCCCTAAGCTTCTATAGTTCAGATGCCCCAACATCTTGTGCCACAACTTACTATCACCTTCAGCACCTTCTATACTAAGACACTCTGCTTCAGCTGTACTAACATTCGCCTTGAATGTTCTGTTGCTTCCCTGTTCAGACTTCATGATCAAATTATGATGGGAATCATACAACTTCAAGAGGTTGTCCTTCATTAAAATTGAGAGACCTTTCTCAATGAGCTGACCTACACTCATCAGATTGCTTCTAATTCCAAGAATATACCAAACATCTTTGATCAGAATGTTTTTCCCATTCTTCACCTTGACTTTGAAGTTTCCCATACCTTCTGCATTAAGGTACTTATCATCATCACATCTGACCTTTGTTCTCCTTTTGGAGTCAAAGTCTATCAACCAGTGTTTGTTCCCAGTCAAGTGGTTTGAACACCCAGTGTCCATATACCACCAATCTTCTGACCGCTTAGAATCAGAATCAGAAGCCATCAATAGCACAGGTTCATCATCAGAGTCTCATCTGGCTATATTCGCTTCTTCTAATTTCTTTTCTTTGTTTGACCAACAATCTCTTGCAAAATGGCCAAGCTGCTTACAACAATAACATTGAACTTTCCTTCTGTCCTTTCCCTTCTAATGTTTCTTCTCACCAGAAGTTGAAGTTTCTGGCTTCTGGAATCTATCACCACGTTTATTCTGCTTCTAGTCCTTCTTGACAAAAGAAGCTTTCAGAGCCTGCTCAACTTCCCCTCTTAGAAGTTCTGTCAGTCAAACGCAACTCATGCGCTTCTAGACTACTTTGCAGCTCTTCTATTTTCATGGTTTCCAGATCTTGGAATGATCAATAGAAACAACAATGTAATCAAATTGAGGAGTAAGCGACCTCAGAACCTTCTCTATGATTACTTGTTCAGAAAGTGTTTCTCCATAAGCCTTCATTTCATTAGTGATCAGAATCACTCTTGAAATGTACTCAGAAACTTTCTCACTGTTCTTCATGTTGAGATTCTCGTATTTCTTTCTCAAGGACTGAAGCTTCACCTTCTTCATTGATGCGTCACCACTGTAACATCTGACCAATGTGTCTCACGCCCCCTTTGACGTCATAGAATCTACAATCTTCTCAAACACATTCGCATCCCCACACTGATGGATGTAGAACAGAGCTTTCTGATCTCTCTTCCTCTTGTTTCTCTGTGCCTCTTTCTCATTTTTTGTTGCATCTTCTGCAACTAGAATATACCCATCGGTAACAAGCTCTAGAACATCTTGAGCTCCAAATAACATGTGCATCTGGATCATCCACCTATTCTAGTTTTTGCCATCAAAAATTGGAAGTTTGGTGTTCACGTTGTCGTTTCTGTTCATCTTCTACCTTGTGCAATACACTTAGATATTCACTCACACAGTGTTTCCCAACCCACAAAATCAGAAAAAAATGACTCTTGTTCTAGATTCAACGTGAAACCTAGAAACAAAATCAACCACACAAACAAACTCACGTTCACTCGTGTTTCCCTGTATTTCTAACCAGAGCTCTGATACCAATTTGTTGGTGCACAAGGACAAAGAGATTGGAACGATGGAATAATGAAAAGAGTATGAAAATAAAGATTTCTGTTAATTATTAATGAAATAGGAGTACATATTTATACACAAAAAAGCTCAAAAATAAATATGCCGGTAACTCTAATTAAAACTTAATCTTGGTGATCAAGCTAAACGATACTAACAATACAAACTAACAAATACTAAAGTACCCTTAAACCTAAACTTAATAATTAAGATAACAACCTCAGAAGTTCAACAACTTCTGACCAACACCAGAACATCAACTTCTGGACAACACCAGAACATCAACTTCTGGATAGCACCAGAACATCAGAACTTCTGACTCCCCTCAAAAGTTCTGGACATGAATTATTCTCAACATAATCCAGTAGGAAGGATCAGGAGAACCAGGAAAGAGGAAAAGAAAGAAAGAACTGAGCTTCTCAATAAAGAAGAAAGACACAAACCCTAGTAGCGCCTAGGGAAAAAACAGAGATAGTACATTTGCACGGGGTTTTAACCCCTGAAAAGTGGAAACAAGACTCTCAAATTTATTTAAAATATTAATTTTTTAATATATTTACTGATAATTGTCCTATCATGTTGGCAAAAATTAACAATTTTTGAGAAAAATTAACGAGACCAATAATATTAACAGAACAACTTTAAGAAACCTAAGCGTAACGATTTTATCCAAAACAAATTCTTAAATTAAATTAAAGCACTTGAAGAATAATTATGTCAAAATAAATTAAATGACTCAATAATAGAAGCTTCTTGGCATTGCCATTATTTTGGGATCTTTGAGACCACAAACACAAATTCATTTAGTCGTTTGAAATCTTAGGCACCACAGAGTGTATTTAGTCGTTTGGTTCTTAGTCTGTTTCTTTTGGGCTTAACATAATGTGTTACTTCCTTATCACCACCCTTTTCATAGTTGGTTGAAGTCATTACACATACACCATCAACCAAACTAGTATTTCTACTCATCATTTTTATTAATTTAATAATTCTATGAAAATCAATCATCTCTACTTAATATTATTTTTAGAAGAGTTAAAAAAATTTATAGCTAAGAGATTTTTTTTCTGAGACATAATTACTCAAAAAAGAGAAATTATTATTAAAGAAAATTAGTCGAATTTTCGACTTACTTTTCGAATTGATCATCAAAAGTCAGTATATTTTTAACCAACAACAAAATGATTTATAGTGATTTGTAACTATTTATACAAAGATTATATATGTGTGTACACATTATCTCACTATTTTTTAATTATTCTTAAAATTGTTCAAAATTCTTAATTTCTTTATACAACATTATTTGGTTTCATCACCCACAAGTCTCTCTCTCAATATTTTGACTCCCATATACCTTCCAAGCATCATAACAGTTGCCTGAGGATTTGTCCCTGGAGAATAGTTAAATGTAGAACCATCGATTACGCGCAAAGCGTCGACGCCAAGAACCTTATAATCACCATCAACAACCCTACCAACTTGGCATCCACCATGATAATGCCATATAGTCATGACAGTGTCTCTACAAAATTGTGCCAAAGACCTCCCAGTATTTGTGTGTTTAGGCAATAAATTTACTGGTGAATTCGCTGTCATGTTAAGTAACATAGAAGCTGACATGTTATTGTATTTAAATGGTGAAAAAGCCTTGGAATTAATCACTCTCTCAATGGTGCTGATTCCATGTATGCACATTTCTAAGTCTCTTGGATCTTGGAAGTAGTTAAAGGTTACTAAAGGGTTCTCATTTGGGTCAGTGTTTTGAAGCTCTAAATGACCTGTTGAAATTGGTCCCATTATTTTTTCTAGAAGGAATCCACCCTTGAAAGCTTCTTGGTCTAGGCTCTCCATTCTCTCTATTGCTTTTGCTATGGCTTCTGGTGTCCTTTGCTTTGGTGGCAACTTTGAAAATTGTCCAATCTACATTTGTAATTTTGTTACATCAATATTTATACTAAAAAAATATATATATGAATGCGGATTGTGTCACATTTACGTATTCGTGACGTGATTGTAGGTGATCTAGATCAAATGGCTAGTTTGTTAGACTGGATTTAGATCTAATTCAAATTCTAAGATATTATTACCTTAGGAGAAAACATTCCGAAGTCTCTTTGAGGACCACTGTTGAAGTATTCACCGCTAGCGGCTTCAATGTAGCTTCCAAAGTTGGTAATGCCAACAACTTGAATGAGGGAGACCTCGACAGGTTGAGGAGAAGGGACAAAAACTGCGTTCATTGGATTATCAGACATCCCTTGTCCTACCAAAGGTTGATCCAATACTACACTGATGTTGTGTTCCCTAAGATGATGTGCTGCTCCAATTCCACTCAACATTAGAAGTTGTGGGCTACCTAGTGCTCCAGCTGACACTATGATCTCATTTCTTGTCCCCCGATTCAAGTATGCCCTGTGTTCTAACCCGCATTCATCCTTGAATACAACTCCATGTGCAATTGGCCTTGATCTTGACCCACCTGCTCAATATCATGAACAATGAATTCACAAAATCACTGTTAGTACATAATCTGAACCGTTCGATTAACGACTGAGATGCAAAAGTTGCGTTAGCCATTTTTTATATGATGAGTGAAGGCTTAGAATGAAAACCTTTGCTAGTTGTGAACAAAATCCTATGAACAATGGCATGCAAAAGAAGAGTAATTGTGTTTGTGTTAGCATACTTCAAAAGATCAGCTGCAGTATGTCTATGACCATTTTGGTCAAAAATTGAACCTCCAACCTTAGTCCCATAAATATGATCATATGTAAAACCATTGTAGGGCGAAACTCCTACTTCCAACAATCCATCCCTAACTGCCGATTGCCATTGTCGCATAGGCGGCTGAAACGCCACCACTCTCTCCACCCATTTATATGATTCATTCACCAACTTTTCATCCCAACCAGCTTCTCTGAAAAACAAATATAACATTTAATTAAAATTTACTAAAAATCCATGAATCTCTCGGTGTTAGACACACATTGTTGTAGGACAAGTGTCAGATAAGTCTTATAAGTGTTTGAGTTTGTGCTTCATAGCTAAAAACTGTAAAAACCCGTTATTGGACCGGAAACATATTAGAAGTCCCGTCCCGACCATATTGTGACTTCCTTTTTGTGTTACCTTACATAATGAGGACTTGCTCGAGTGTAGAAACCAGCATTCAAACAGGATCCACCGCCAAGAACACGTGCTCTTGAGTTTACAACGCCATCTTGAGAAATAAATCGTTGAGCAGGAGAGGAAGGAGAAGGGTCAGTAAGTGGAACACCAAAGGCACTTAAATTTGTTATATTAGGGTTTCCATAAGGTGATCCACCACGTTCAAGCACCAAAACAGTGTGGTTTTGGGACAGTGTTGCAGCTAAAGGACACCCTGCAGTTCCTCCACCAATTATGATGTAATCATAGTATGATACACTTGGTGCTGATGAAGCATTTTGCATAAATGGATATTTTCTACCTGTATATGTATAATCATTATTCTTTGTTAATTTTATATCTTTTACCAATCTTATCTAACTGATATTAGCTCAAGAACAATGACACCTCTAAACAAAGACAAGTCTGATTACGTTCGGTGTTAGGTGTTAGTGTTTCATAAACAATTAGTTACTAAACATAAGGTAAGCAAAATACATTACCATTATTTTTTTGAGATGTACAATATTTAGGAGAGAAGAGAATGGCAGCAAGAGAAACAAGAGTTAGCCTCCATAACCAAAAAACTAGACCCATTTTAGAGGTTATGATGAGTTGTGAATGAAGGAGTGGAGTATATTGTAATTGTACCAGCTATTCATTGTGATGATGAATATATATAATGTGCATAGCTCAACGATACCAACGGCTAGAAGTTTTACTAACATAAAGATTACTTACTGTTTTTATTGCAACTGCTAAAACTAATGTTATCATAAATTGTTTACATGCATGGACCACAATAATTCAAGAAAATGCAGATTTTGTGATGTAAATTTGTCGCTCACGTACTTTCTTAATTGCCTCACATAATTTATTACACCTATATTTGAAGGTAAGTTCTTTTAAGTGGTCTATGCTAAACTTCAAATATTTTTAAGAAGTCTTTAAATATATATATCCAAAAATAATTAAATTAGATGATGAATTAAAACTGTTTGATTAATAAAAATTAAGGGTTAAAATTTAGGATAAAGGTTTTTTAGCAATTATATATATATATATATATATATATATATATATATATATATATATATATATATATATATATATATATATATATATATATATATATATATATATATATATATATAATTGCTAAAAAAATACAGATGTGTAGCGATCCTATACTAGTAGGAATTGCTAGACACATTAGGGTTTCAGGATGTTAGCGAAAACTTATGAGGGGGAGAAGTCATGTTTTAGAGGTAATTTATGTGAGGTGTTAGAGCAAATTCACGAGGGTGAGAAGCTATGTTACGAGTACGATGAATATTAAATTATTTATTTAATCCTAAGATTTGGGTATTTATAGAGGCTTTATGACCTTGATATATGATTTCCTAAGAAGTAGCAATCGTCCCTCGTTGACAAAGGAATTTGGTGACTGCGTACTTCTCAAGGAATTATGGCCATGACTTCTTTCATATGAGGTTAGAGTATGTGTACACATCATCATCCCTACTTTCTATAAGGACGGTCCATTTAGTGAGTGAAGGTCATGTATGTGCGTCAAACTTTTAAGCGGATGTCTTACAGGGCAGGTCCTTATGTTGTCATTACAAGTATTTTATAAATATATAACTACACACTTCTTCAAACATGAGAATTTACAAAATGATTAAGCACATATTCTATTACTTCCATACGAGTCCTAAAGATGAAGGTGAGTCGACCCTCAATTAGCGACGAGTCCCTTAGTTAGGGACGAATCCGTCAAGAATAGACGCATCGTGATGGGAGCCCTGGGTGTACCTCCAGGTGTCACATGGGTGTTAAGTTATTAGTCAATCAATTTTTGAGACTTCAAAGTAGTCAATTAAAGAAATTTAATCGTTTAATGGAAAAGAAGTGTGTGTGACATTAAATGCTACTCATGATGGATTTCTTAGAGAAACTCTGTTTAGCCTTTTTCTTAAGCGTGTCCCTGACATGTGAAACCCATTTATATTTTTGCTTCTGTTCCACTATCAAACAAGTATGTTACTTGTATTTTAAAGGTTCTGATACAAGTATGCAAGAGATACATATTTATAATTATTGAAACTCAGCTGATTCATAACAAGCCTGAAACATAACTCATAAATGAACAAATCAACAAATCAAAACAAAGAAGTCTAATATACGTGAATCAAGAAAACCAAACTCGAGCTTTGACTAGTTAAACTGATTGTCAAATCCATACCCGATGTCACACTACCGCTATTGTATCTAGCCCCGCCGACTCCATTGCGAACCTCAAGACAAATTTTAAAATTTTAAAATTTTAAAATACATTGTCGTTCTATTAATCTATTAAGATTTTAAAGAATACTTCAATATAAAATGTACTTATCTTTATCTTTAATGTGTATCGAATAAGATTATCTATGATAAAAAAGATATATGAGAAGAAGAAGAAAAATTCAACACATAGTGTAATATTTCTTTATTTTATTTTTATGTTTCCAGTCTTGTAACCTTTTTTACTTAATAATATTTCATCTACTACTTTTATATTACTAATTACATTTTTTTTAATAATAACAGTTGCATTTAAAAAAAAAAATTGTAAAAATGTATTATTTTTAATTTTGAATTCAAAATTGTTTTTTTAATACCATATTACCTTTTAATATATCATAAATTTTAAATTTTCTTTTTTAATAGTTATGATACTCTTTTTAAATTAATCACTTATTTACATTAATATATAAATTTAAATAAATATTATCGGATAAGATTGAATAAAAATTAACTATTTTATATATATTTAACTCAACTTATACATATTAATTTAATTACCCTACCCACATTAATATTTAAGATATTTATAATATCCAAATAACTAATAAATTTAATGATAATGTATTTAAAGTGTAAAAAAGTCATTCAATAGAAATATATTCAACTATATCATACTATTAACTTAAAAATTACAGTTTAATTTAACAGAATACATAATTGTGATAAATTTACTATATAAAATAATTTATCTTGTTAGAGTATATCCTATTTTATCATAATTAATAAAATTAATTTAATAAAATAATAATTTAAAATTTTCATAAATTATTCTTTTAATTTAGTTAAACGTCATGTTAACGAGTGCTCAAGAGACATTGTTTAAAAATTTTAAATGTAAAAAATATTCTTTAAATAAATCAATTATTTTAATTACTATACATTAAAAACAAGTATTTTAAAAAACCACCTTTTATTTCTTATAAAAATTAATTATTTTAATTTTTAAATTTATTAAATGCAAGTATTTAATAAATCTATCTATTATAAATTTATAAAAATGAAAGTAACATTAATTTACCATAACACCCTTTCTGGAAAATTTTAATTTGGTCTATTTTCAAGGTTATTCATGTAACTTTGAAAAATACTTGCACCACATTCATTTGAAGCTGACGTGTCACTCTCACATTTTTTCTCCAATTTATAATTTTTTTACACACTTTTAAAACAATTTTCAACTAACCTAATACCCTTTAATTATCACCTATATTTAACCTAATAATCACCTAAGCAAGCATTGAGAATCCAAACGTTCTTCTTCTCTCTTGCAAAAGTTGGAAAGACAAAACAAATTCAAATTCAAATGTAACATTAAAATTTGTCTTTTCTCAATGAACTTTCACTATCCTCCATGCATGGATGATTGAGTTTTAGTAACAGAGTCCTGTCTTTAAATCAATTGCTATCTATTATCACAACCCATTCTTTAAACAAGAAAACTCTCTTTCTTAGTCTCTCAATATATCACAAAATCATTGAACAAATTCCACCACAACAACCACGAAGTCATAATGATGATTGCGACAATTCAAACAACGACACCTCTGGTGCCGCCGCCGTTGCGCTGGAACTGATGGTACGGATTATGTGAGTTTCAATGGAGTTGTAGATCGGAAAGTTAGATAGAGGTGATATAATGTTGGTTTGAAAGCTATGAGATTGATGTTTAGATCTATTTTTAGTTCTCATTCTCCTTACCCTACCATGTAAGTTTTTAATTTGTCTTTCTTCATTGGTTTCTAATTGTATGCAAATTATATGAACCAGTTTGAAATGTTTCATCATTCTGCAGATACTTGCAAATAAGCCACAATTGAAGGACTCCATTGAAGCTGCCAAGGCAGTGGGCACCTGTATTCAATGAAATTGCTCTACAAGTTAGCTTTCAATAATAATAAAAGCAAGCACAATTGCAAGTCGAGAATTAAAGGAGCACAAGTACTGCCAGAGTCGTTCTGAGCCAACATTTCGAAAGTATCCCTCGAGGTATGTTGCATTTTGTGAAACACTACAAATTTGAGAAAACTGAAATTATTATAAACTGGTTATTTTTGTCAACAAAATTTTGTATAGTTTGTTGAAATCACTATAAATAGGATATACTAAATTTGCTTCTGCAATGTATCTACTTTAGTATTCTTATGATCTGACTGCAAAATATTATATCATTAAAACTTCGCAATATATATCTTATTTTTATTTGATACATTTAGATCTTAGTTTATGAATATTAACTGTATTCAAATGTCATTGGAAACAGCAAATCTGGTGTGCAATGTACTTTATCGGGAAACTTGCCGTACAATATTCTGATTATTATAAGAATCATAACGAAGATGGCAATATAGTTGTTCTACTGATTAATGCAAGGATTAAGGAGCAGGATCAGCTGATAAGTGTTTCTGTGAGTTGTTACTTCGTATATTAACACATTATATACTTCATTTATATTTCTATTTCGTATACTAAATTTTATTTCATCATGCTCATAGCAGGAACCGACATTTGTATCTGTAGATTATGATCCGGCAAGAGGAAAGTCTTACTCTTAATTGATGCATCAGGAGAGTGTTCAACTTTCCTTAACCAAGTTAACTAAGGATATAAAGAAGGAGACTTAATTTCCTGCATCTTAGATGTCTGTTATTTTTTAAGACTTAATTTCCTACATCTTAGATGTCTGTTATTTTTTAAGACTTAATTTCCTACATCTTAGATGTCTGTTATTTTTTAATCCAAAAACAATTTTATTGTTAAAGTTTTTTGTTGCTTCTGTTTCTTTATATGTCTGCATTCAGTGGTTGAATTAAAATATGTTGTTTATGTTTAAGTCTTATTTAGGATGAACTACTATAATGGTTCACGTATGAAATGGAAAGTTTCTTTATAATATACTGTCATATTTACAACCTTTTCTAAATAGAATTTCTCTTCTCTTAAAGAGAAGATAATAAACCTTAAAGTTGGTGTTGCTGTGCTTTCAAAATTCTAATTTATCGATTTATTTTTTTAAAGTAAGACTAATTAATATATTTTTATACAATATTAGAAACAAATATTACAAAATTTTAATCAAATATTTGAGTAGCATTTAATTCGAAACTTTACCAATATATCTTTTGAATAGAGACATTATTATCATTTATTTTTATTATACTTATTTGGAAATTATTTTGAATGGTGACATAAATATGTTTAACTTTTATGTATGATTTGATTCCATAAAATATTATAATCAATAAAATTTGAATTCTCTTTTAATATTATAGGTTTGATACTGTTTCATATTGTAGCAATATTATATACATTAGAATATATAAAGATATGAAAAAATTCTAATTTATTTTGAATCGAAATTATAATTCTCATTTGTTGTGAAATTTGAATAAAAATATTATTTTGCATTGATATTTTTTTATTTTTAATTGCTATAATTTTCGAAACAAATATTATAATTTTTAATAAAATATTTACGATTTATTTTTTTAAAGTACAACTAATTAGTATATTTTTATACAATATTAGAAACAAATATTACAAATTTTTTAATCAAATATTTGAGTACCATTTAATTTAATACTTTACCAATATATCTTTTGAGTGGAGACATTATTATCATTTATTTTTATTATACTTATATAGAAATTATTTTGAATGGTGACATAAATATGTTTAATTTTTTTGTATGATTTGATTCTGTAAAATATTATGATCAATCAAATTTGAATTCTCTTTTAATATTATAGGTTTGATACTGTTTCATATTGTAGCAATATTTTATACATTAGAATATATAAAGATATGAAAAAAATTAAATCAAAACTTTACAAATATATCTTTTGAATGGAGGTATTAATATTATTTAATTTTATTATATATAGAAATTATTTTGAATGGTCACATTAATACATTTTATTTTATGCATGATTTGATTTCAAAAATTTATGATCAATAAATTTTGAATGGAATTATAATTTAACCAATAAAATTTTCTACCGACTTCTAAATATATTTGTGTATATTTTTTGAAAGGTTACATTTATATTCTTGAAAAAATTAACGTAGTTTAAACCATGTATTGTTAACAATAAATATATTGTTAATAAAATTAACAAAAAAGTATATTATAAATATATTAAAGGTAAAGTAAATAAGAACTCTAATGTTTATCTTAAATATTTAAAGCATATCACAATCTTTTTAAATTAACTTTAAAATTGTAATCATGATAAAAATATGTTAAATTGTAGTCATGAAAATTTAATGAAAAATGATAATCATAAAAATTAATAATAAAAGGTATAAATTTATTCATACAATCCTTTTTATAAATTGAATAAGTTACATTTTGTTATAGTTTAAATAATATTTTATTACTAAAAATATTTAAAATCATATATTTTTATGAAATATTAATAAAAATCATGTATTTTAAAAAAATATTTATTTAACTAATCATTTACTCGATTACATGTATAGTAACTTTATTAAAGAGTTAATTGATCAATTAATTCAATTAAATTATTTTCAAAATATTAGTTGATCCATTAAAAATCATTTTAATGTAAATAATGGAAATAAAATATATAATATTGGTATAATTTTAAATAGTATTTAGAAAATAGTTTAAGAAAAAACTATATGATTTTGAATGTTATTGATATATTTTAAAAAAAATGAATGTCATGTCATATCCACAAACATTTCTATATGATATTTTACTATATTGATTTCTCTTGATTTAGTTGAATATATGTTTTGGGAAGAATTTCTCTAATTAAGGTTGTTATTAGATCCTACAATATTCACAATTTAGCTAATGTTAAAAGACTACAACTTGACGAGTAGTTGTTATATATTGTAGGTTTGAAAAAATTGTAAATATGATATATAAAAAAAAATTAAAAGTGGTTATACATTGTCATTTTCATTAATTCTATTCCAATTAAAATCAACGTTACAAACGAACCCATTAAAATAAAAATTATGATTTATTTAAATAAAGAAGATATCTTTTCTTTCTCTCTTTTAATAATTTTTTACTTTTCTACAAATATCAACAATAATAAATGTTAAATTATTATTTAATATTTTAAGCGATTTTTCGATATTCTTAGATCTAATTTTTTATTTCTTTCCCTACGGATATCTATAATAATAAATGTTATAGTATTATTTATAGTTGTAATTTTTTTAATTATCAATAATACATTTATATTAAAACAAAAATGATTATATTATTAAAATTATTATTCTCTTTTATTTCCATATTTATAACATAATAAAAAATAAATTATATTTTTCTCCATAAAATTTTATAATATGATAAAAAATTATTTTTTATTAAGAAAAAAAAGTTATAATAATTTTTATAAACGGGAATAAGTTCAAATATTTTTATAATAAAAAAATTCAACTATTGATGCAGTTGTTTTTAACATGAATAAGTTAAAAATAATTTTGTAAAACGTTACACAGGTTAATGACACTTATAAACAAAAAAAGTCTATATTTATATAATTATTTTATTAATGGAAATAAGTTATAATATTAAACATAAGGACTAAAGTATCGGTGAGAAGGTTTTAAAAGTATGTAAAATTTGTAAATATGATCTAATAAGAAGGTTTTAAAATTGAAATGTAACGAGAAGTTGTCATACATTGTAGGATATAATTTTTTGGATTCATACTGGTTTGTTAACTCATCTGGATTCACGGAAACGTATCTATGAGATATCAATTGTACTGATATTGTTAACTCATCTAGATTCACGGGTAGATGTGAATGTATCTATGAGATATCAATTGTACTGAGTTTGTTAACTCATCTAAATTCACGGGTAAATGTGAACGTATTCATGAGATATCAACTGTATTGGATTTGTTAACTCATCTGGATTCACGCGTATTTATGAGATATCAACTGTAAAGTGTTCATTTTAATGTCAATCTTTTAAATTTGTTTTACTATTGTTTTATATAGTTGAAGTTAGAGAATCGAATGCACGATTTATTATAAGTACAGATCAATACTTAAAAGTTTGTGTATATTATTAGTTTATATTAAAAACTATAAGAATGTTAACCGATTGAAAAATGAATTCAAACTTTACAAATAATGATTTAGTAGACATGTATAAATGAGAATAAGCTACATATATCGGAAGTAATTAATATTTTGTATAGTTAGAATAAGTTACATATTTACATAGTTTATTAATTTTTGATGGGGTACAGTAAAAAATTAATAAACTATGTAAAATTTATAAATATCATCTAATAAGAAGATAATAAAGTTGAAATGTAACGAGAAGTTGTCATACATTGTAGGATGTAATATAGTTTTAGAATTAACTCATTTGGATTCAACTGGGTTTGTTAATTCATCTGGATTTACGGGTAGATTTGAATGTATCTATGAGATAGCAGCGGTAAAGTGTTCATTTTAATGTTCATATTTTAAAAATTTATATTGCTATTGTTTTATATAATTGAAGTTAGAGAATCGAATGTACGATTTATTATAAGTACATATCAATGCTTAAAAATTTATGTATATTATTAACTTATATTTATAATTATAAGAATGTTAACCGATTGGAGAATGAATTCAAACTTTACAAAAGATAATTTGGTAGACAATTAGTGTGAATCACGACCGGAAGTTGTCATACATTTTATATTTGGAAAATATGCTAATATCTAAAATTGGTTTAATACATTTTTACAATTAATTATTTGGATTCAATTGGGGTTTGTTAACTCATCGAGATTCATGGGTAAAATGTGAACGTATGACAACCAACTATTGACTGGTCATTTTAATATCTATCTGTTAACTATTTTTTTAATTGTTGTCTTATATAATTGAAAATACGCTGTCATATTTAAAAAAATATAGGAATATTCTATTACATAAGTTAGTTCCATGTTATATGAAATCTCGACCGGACCCGTGCGACAGCACGGGTTACTTACTAGTTAGACTCTATAAAAAAGTAGCTTTCAGTATATTGGGGTGAACATAGACTAGGCTAGGTTAGATTTTGTGAAGCTTAAGTCTGACCTACGATAAATTTGTAAGGTCTGAGTCTGGTCTATGGCCTAATACCCCCAAACTTAAACTGTTGCTTGACCTCAAGCGACGATTATCAGCACTCATGAAAATCAAAACAGATCGGTACTCATATGCGCGAGTTCAGTTCTCATTGCTCAGAAGGTAGTGCGCTCGGCATTCACATGACACTAAAACACCTTCCAACTATGCTTCGCACTTAAATACTCTCTTTCCGCTTTTCGTCCTCTTTCATTCGCACAATCAGATTAAGGCACTGGGAATTATGATAATCATCACATGCATATGACTGGCCAAGAACTTCACTTATTTGGGCACCAAACGAACAACATTTGCCATTTTCTAATATCGATGAAATTTTCAAACCTTTTGGTTATTTATTGTCCTTTTATCTGGACGACGTTTGGGGATCAACCCCCTTTGGGCTGAATAACCTGGTGAGGGCTACCCAACTTAGCGGGCTGGTTGCCTTTTACCGTCTTTTCATCATCTAATGCCATTTTTATTTGATTCTCAACCAATCATACCTGCATGTGAATCTAAGATATGCCAGACTGCATAGATAAACTATTCAAGGAGTACTTCGCAGACTTTAAGCACTATAGTACGAATCGACACGTTGGACTCGTATCAATGTCACATTATTCCGAACTTCCTACCTTAAAACAATCATCCCTGCATCTCACACAATATCAATCCCTACCTTATTGAAATACAAGCTCTTGTGTAAAACAAAACAAAATTTTCGGTCAAAATTCAGACAATTTGGGAGAATTTCTACTAGTGTTATTACCCAGCATTTAACATCAACTAAACAAAAATAATCAAACAAAGCAATAAAACCTCCCCCAAACTTGAACTAAACATTGACCTCAATGTTTCAGATCCAACTCGAGAGAAGTGACTCACAAAGGGTGATGCAGCACCGGTTGCTACCTCCTAGCTTTCGCAAGATAGGATCCTTTGTTTATTACCTGCAAACAAAACACAAAGAAAAACTAAGTTATGAAAAACGTGGGTTGCCTCCCACGTAGCGCTTCGTTTAACGTCGCATGGTTCGACGGATCATCCCCTTACGGGGGTACTTTCTCTTCCACACCTTGGTACTTGTACTTTCCGCAGCCCAAAATTCAACCCCCTCAAGAGCACGAGCCACTGCGTGATTCACGTTACTTCCCACTTTAATCTTTTCACCTTTTTCTACCTTCTTCTTTCCTTGCTTGGCTTCTTGACTGAACCTGGGAAGTTTAATTGATGCCACTTGAAAGATTCCGCCTGAGACTTTTTCAGGGAGTGAATTTGAAACTTTGCTCTCTCCCTCAATTTTGACCATACCAACTGAAAATTTATTATTTTCACCTGCACCTCGTTCCTGGACCTCAAACACCTTCATGGTTATCTCCTCTTCAAAATACTTTAGCGTTAGATGACCTGTCTCAATATCAAAATTGCACCTGCTAGTCAATAAAAAGGTCGACCAAGAATGATCGGGTCTCTTCATCTTCGGTATGTCCATGATCGAAATCCACGGAAAAGCAAATTTTTCAATCTCGACCAACACATCTTCACTATCCCATAAGACTTCTTGATGGTGTGATCAGAAATTTTAATTTTGTTCCACCCGCTTATCTTTTCAATGCCAAGCCTCTTGAAAATTGATAATGGCATTAAACTCACACTAGAGCGTAATCAATTAGAACCCTTTTGAAAGTTTTATCTTTTATGGTGCATGGTATTGCCACCGATCCAGATCCTTCGCTGATGTATTTTTTCTCGGCGCGATTGCACAACTTCTCATCAAACTGTTTATCATCTATTTGCCTCTTTTTTGATAGGATCTCCTTCATGAATTTTTGGTACAAAGGCATTTTCTCGAGTGCTTCAAATAACGGTATGTTGATCTCTAGCTTCTTGAACAATTTGGAAAATTTGTCGAACTCTTTCTCTTTTGTGTCCTTCTTTGCCACCCGCGAGGGATATGGAAGCCTAATCACAGGTTTACTCTTTTCTTCAGCTGGCTTCAAAGGTAGCTCCACTTCCTCCTGTTTCCTCTTGTTCTCTCTCACTTCTAAATCCACTTCTATAAGTTCATCATCAACTTTTACCTCATCTTCTCTTTCTTTGGAAACATTTGCACCCCTCGTTGTGACAGCATTCACATTCTCATGGTTCTTCGGATTGCCTTGTGCTTGCATTGCTACTTGTTGCACAATTTGCCCCATTTGAACCTCCAAATTTTTAATCGCAGCCGTGGTGTTCCTATGATTGCTTCGTGTTTCTTCTTGGAATTGGGACGTGTGGGCAGCCATCTTTTCAAAGGCCACTTCCCACTCTGCCTTCTGAGGAGCTTGTTGTTGCTGATCTTTCCAAGCAAAGTTCGGATGATTCTTCCACCCAGGGTTATAGGTGTTAGAATATGGATTATTCTGCCTCAAGAATTTTATCTCCTCAATTTGTTTCGGAGTTGCAAGACATTGTGCAGTCATGTGTGGTCCACTACAAATGTCACAAACCACATTTTTAACTGCTACATTGAGTGCCCATGTTCATAGCTTTAAGCTTTTTCTCCACTTGCCTATCGCCTCTTCAATTTTGAGTTGTTTATTTACTTCCAACTTCAAATCAATCACTCCTCTGGTTTGCTTGCAGCCCATATAATTCCGATGCTCATTTGCGCTATAGCTTCAATAATCTTCTTGATACCGGGGTTGAGAAGTTGGAGGAGCCACCATGGTCAATGAGTTGCTTCGTTTTGATTCTCGACCATTCACAAACATCTGCATCGCTTCGATCCAGTTATGAGTAGGGCATGCCACCAGGAGTCTCTTAAATCTCTTGAAAGAGTCTCCTAATGATTCCCCCTCCTTCTGCTTGAAATTCAGGATCTCATATCTCTTCCTCATGAACACTGACGCTGGAAAATACTCGTTGAGGAATGCTGTTTCCATATCTTCCCAAGATGTAATGCTACCTGCTGGAAGAGAATAGAACCACTCCTCTGCTTCATCTGCCAAGGTGAACGGAAACATTCGTAACTTTTTCTGTTCTTCAGTATGCCCATCTATCTTTAGAGTGGTGCTCATAGTCAGAAATCGTTGCAAATGCTTGTTGGCATCTTCATTAACCCTTCCAGAAAAGGATCTATTCTCCAACTGCGTGATGGTGCTCGGGTGGAGCTGAAAATTAGGAACATTAACGGGTTGGTTGACGATGGTCATCCTTCCCCCTGGTGCATTTGTCCCTCCATAATCCCCTAGCAATCTCTCTTGAGGTGGATTCATTGGTTCGTCTTGACTCGAGCGGTGTGTTGAATTCCTATCTTCTTCCTCGGCCAGTCTTGCTTGCTTTGCTACTCTTCGCCGAGCGCGAAGGGTTCTCTCTATTTCTGCGTCAAAAAGATATTCTGCTGAGGTCTGACCTCGCATACAAATATTAGACACGATATTAGTTCTAATACAATGTAAAAGAAAATAAATAAATAAATGAAAAGAAAAATTTTAATTGCAGAGCAATAAAATTTCAAACAAATTAAGAGTAAATCGATTCGGCGGTACGGCGCAAACTTGATCGGAAAAATAGCAAGTGTACTATTTTCGCCGATGTAGTTATAATGAGTTTCCCCAAGTATCGATCTCGAGGACTGCGTAGTAAATACCTATTCGTGCTCTTAATTCAATTGAACAAAAACAATGGTTGGGTTGATTTTAAAAGTTTCAATTAAGCTTGTAACAAGTGATGACTGATGAAATATAATGAGAATGATGCTAGGGTGAGTGGTCGATTAAACAAAGCTATGATCCGAATTCAGACTTCCTTATTGCATATGAAATCTATCAATTACCTATCTCTAGATTGTTCTCCCTTAAGTCCTTAATGAAGACAACTATTAAAACCCTAATCCTTGTTCAAATGTCTATCCAAACAACTCATAGTTTTAACTAATACAATATCAAGAATGCCAGTGATTAAAAGAGAGTTCCTAGTCCTAGGTGAGACTCCTAATAACCTAATTGTGTAGAAACCCTAACAATCACAGTCCTGCCAATTGTTAGTCATAGGTATACATGTGTTTGTCTGATACATAATCATAAGAACACCACACAATTAAATTGAAATAGATAAACATGCATTAAGGAAATCAAGAATCAGAATTCATACAATCGTCAAACCAGGACCACCCCCTAGCATTGGGGGTTTTAGCCTCTCATAGTAATAGAAGAAATCAACAAATAAGAGTTAAACATTACAAAGAATAATGGTGACTTTGATCTTCAATGGTGGCTGCCCTTGAATCTCGCCGTCTCCCCAAATCCTCTCTGTCGCTCTCCTCAGTGATAGTTCTTTCGTGCATTCAAAAGTAGGTTTTCCTCACCTCCGAATCCCTTCTAATAGTCTCTTCTCAAATCTCTTTTAGGCAAAAGTCGGAAGTACCCTTAATGACAACAACAGGCTCCAAAATAAGAAAAAATCAAGTTTCCACACGCTGCCATTCAACACGGGCCGTGTTGCTGAACACGGGTGCCCGTGTTGCTCTCTAAATAAATAAGCCAAGCTCCAGACCATTCAACACGGGCCGTGTTGATGAACACGGGTGCCCGTGTTGATCCACTGTTTTGTGTCTTTTTTGCGCTTTCCACTGGCTTTTCAACACGGGCCGTGTTGATTAACACGGGTGCCCGTGTTGATTCCTCTGTAGCCTCTAATATTCTGATTTTTGTACTTCTTTTGCCCTGATTTGTTCTGTTTCATTCTTCTAACCCTGAAAACACTTAAACACATAATCAAAGCATAAAATGCGATAAAAAGACATATAACACTAGACAAATAAAAGAAACGATAACGAAACTCAATGCTAAATAACTGTGTAAAAACCACTGATCACCTACTATAGGCTCATTTTTTTAAATCTGATCTGATTTTTTTAAAAGTCTGGTCTGATCTGAAAGCCTATTTAAAAATATGTTTCTCGTTAAAGTTTTCAATAAATTTATATGACTTAAGAAGCCTTATTGATCGACCTATATATATATATAGGGTGACCTATTTAGCATTTTTTCTAAATATATGTATTACTCTATTTAGTCTTTTTATCTAATATATATATACCAACTTATTTAGATATATATATATATATATATATATATATATATATATATATATATATATATATATATATATATATATATATATATATATATATATATATATATATATATATATATATATATATATATATATATATATATATATATATTTGTGACGATCGTCTCTTTCCTTTCCTTATTTAGGTTACTGCATTTATTGCCAGCTACTATACTATATATGTAATAAAGTTAGGTGAATTAGTGCATATCTAAATAAAGCTAATACAAGCTCATAAAAAGTTTGTAATTTGGGAACAGTAAGACGATTTTTTACCGGACCTAACATTTCCATTTAAATACTCAAACTGTCGAATAAAGAATTTTTTTCAATATACCACACCTCTCAAAATTAATTCCCAAGATACATAGGAAAAAAATTCCACAATGCCACCCCTTTCATCCATTTTGGCCTAATAGGTTTTCACCATTTCAAATGGCACAAGGCCTTTATATTTTTTTTGGTTTTGTATTTTCTGAATTTTAACTATGTAATTTTAAATGTTTTTAATAATTAATTAATTATAAATAAATTAAATAAGAAATTAAATAATAAAAAAACAATTAAAACATTTTTAAAATTAAAAATAATTAAATATAATAATTTAATTCATTAAATAATAATTAAAAAACAATTAAAAAAAGATATAAATTATTATAAATATTAAAAATAATATTGTTACATAAATTAATGTTGATGATAATTCAAACAAGAACAAAAATGACAATAATGTGGTACTGGAACATGATAACCAAAACTATATTATTGTGTTGGTTGAGTCTCTTCTATTGGGTCTGTTGGCAGTGGATTTTCTTGTGTTGGAGTTACAGGTGGAGGATAAGATCAAATGGATTCTTGAAAATTATAATCACTAATGTTAACATCCAAGCCAAAATTGAGAGTGGATCGGTTGTATGGGGTCTGTTGTGGCTGACACATGATAGAAATATAAGAGGTTGTGGGTGGTTGAATGTTAGAGGTTGAAGGGTTATGTTGTGAGTAGGGGGAATTAAAGTTTGATGGATGGACAGGTGTGAATTGCATGGTTGGACGATTGTATGTTTTAGATTGTTGCATTTCGTATATATAATTTGATTGAGAGTGAGATGAGGTGTTTTGAGTGTTTAAGATTAATTGTTGATAAAAGTAGGGGGTAAGAGTTTGTAGTTGGGAATAATGGGGGTTGGGATAATTATTTTAATTATTACTTATAGGGTGTGTCTGTTTCAAGTTATCAAATTATATTTCTTTGAATCATATTCCTTGGGTTCATATTTCTTGGAATAATATTATTTCAACTTATATGTTTGGATAAAAATAAACATTCCCAGGAATGTTTACAAATTTATTTAATTTAAAAATTATGAAAAATAAAAATAGTAATAATTTGTGAGTAGAAGTGTGAAGTTAGTGGTAGTTGGATTTATTCCCATGGGAATGTTGGATTCTCACCCTTTAACCATGAGAATCAAAAGAAAAAAAATCATGTGAAAATAAGATTCCTTGAAATAATTTTTTTAAAACTTGAATCAAACAAGATAATGTTGCATTCCCATGATCATATTCTTTGGAATAATTTTTACAACTATGAAACAAACACACCCATAATTATTTTAATGTTTTTTAAATGTTTTAATTGTTTTTTATTATTTAATTTCATATTTAATCTATTTAGTATTAATTAATTATTAAAAATATTAAAAATTATAATATTATGTAACTGCTCATGGGATGTAATAGTTTAATTAGGATTTTAATTTTTGCACTCCTATTATGTAACTGCCCCAAAGCCGTGTAATAGCGTAGGACATTTATTTTCCGCACTTTACTTTCCGCAATTTACTTTCTGCACCCTATAAACTGCTAGTAATTAGGTGTGTATGGCAAGACAAAAACGAACGTAGATCACTTCTAATTTGCAAGATAATATATCTGAATCTGACACACTTTTTCACACATGCACCCCTTAGGGTAATTCTCTCTCGTTGCCTTTCGAATAAATGGTCAAGTCCCTCGGACGTAGAGGTATCCTAGCACCGTTGCCTACGAAACATATCATCATAGTCCCTTCAAATAAAAGATCATGAGTCCCTCGACGTGGCCTACGAAAACATGATCTCGTCCCTCGATTGTTGCCTACGAAAAGTGATGATCGTCCCTTCGAATATGCTAGGATACTCCTACAAGTTGCCTTCTATGACCATCCGATGTCCCTTCGAATGTCCCTCTACATCCAACGAATAGGGTTACCTACCAACTAATGGTACGGATAGCACTATTCTAAAGGAAAGTAAAACAACACGAAAACGACCATTCTGAGTAGGTAATAAGACTTTTAGTTGCTTGCTCAAACAAAATACTTTTCACACCACACACTTTTGTCAAAGTTCAAACTCTTTTCAAAACAAAATATTTCCGAACACTTTGTATACATTCCTACATGAATCATTACAAAGTCAAAGCAAAATGTCTCTTCAAAATATTTTTGTCAAACACACAGAAAGTAATTTTTAAAAATGAGCTAAAAGCAACTAATAGCTCGTAGAAAACTACGGATGGAAAGGGGTGTTAATACCTTCCCTTTTCATAACCTTCTCCCTTACTCAGAATCTAACGAAGGTCTTTTTCTGTTCTTTTCACCTTCCCTTAATTGGATAAAAGAAAAGTCGGTGGCGACTCTTGCTATCCGCAACATTTGCGATAAAAAGTAAAACAAATCTCAAAGTCAGTTCTCCCACCGTATTACAGTGTTGGAAGTCCTCACTAGGAGGCAATGTTTGTGATTGTTTATCTTTGTGCTTGCGGCAGGGAGTCATGGTGGTTGTAAGTCCTTTTGTAGCACGATCATTAAGTCCTCAGAGAAGGCACATGGAAAAGGGTTCGCAATCAAATCTCACACAATTCAGTCGAGTCGTTCATATGCTCACTTTTTGCAAGTAGATGCTCTGAACATGTACCCAAGATCTTGATGAGTCTAAGACCTGACTGAGGCAAGTGGAAAAGGATTCACCAGTCGTATCCCCATGTTTTGAATAACTCACGTTGACGGACGTTGATGCTTTGTGCTCATATGCACATTATTATTCCCCATTTTCTGCTTCTTTCCTAGCGATTGATAGCATCTTTGCACGAAAATCCCCAAATATACCACTGATTTGGAGGATAAATTTGAGGTTTTTTCGGATGAAGACCCCTAAAAATATCAACCCAATTTCATTGGCTACACAAGCACTTAATCGGAAAATATCAATCCTCGTCTAGATGGCAGACCAATGGAACATCACTACAATGTAATGCTGGTGTGTATGCAGAGGTTAGAGGTTGAGGATGGAGAAAAATTGTAGGTTAATTTTATCGTATCATCAAGTTGTGAATGATGCATGAATGAGTATTTAAAGTTTTGGAACTTTTAGGGCAAGAAGCAAAAATTTGGAATTAGAATGATTTGAAAGAATTGGTCAATCAAACATTATGTGTCGACCTATAAAATGGATGTGTCAACACATACTTTATTTTTAAGATGTATGTGTGTACTTGAACAATCTCATGTGTCTACCTAAATAAATCAGAGGGTACAGGCTTTAAAACAATAGCAAATGTGTCGATATGAAAATTGTATGTGTCGACACATAAAGTAAGAATTTTTGCAATTTCAGAAATACTTATGTATGTGTCGATCTGTATGATGCATGGGTTGACCAGAGACTTACAGAGGCTACAGGCTTTAAAAATGAGTTACATGTGTTGACATGAAAAGCAAATATGTTGACACATGCAGCGGAAATTTATGGAAAAACTTGTTTTAATGATTTGACTCAACATTCTGATGATAATTATCCATTCCTAAACAGCCTAAGGCTTCTAACAGGCCAAGATGGCACACAAAACTCAGAGATAATGACCAACTATGGAAATGCTAGTTTCTCGTATTTTGGATATCATTCAAAATACTATAGAGACCAAGTTTCATTTAGAAACTCCATCTTTTTGATGATGGAGAAAATGTGACGATGATGCACTTAAACGATGTTTCTCATGCACATGTGCTTTCATTCTTTGATCATAACATAGATCTTCTCCCATTTTGACAACATCAAAAAGAGAAAAAGAATACAATTAGAAGTATCTTATCCTTCAACCCAAAAACAAAACACTCTATCATATTAGAGGCAATTTTTCATAGTGAGAGTGTAAACATACATTTATCATTACATAAGTTTCAACACTAAGTTTAAAAATAAATAGATAACAAAAACAAGCAAATAGCCAAACATTGTTCAAACAAAAACTTGAGAAATCAAAATACATGAAACAATAATAATATTGTCTTTTTAGATGCAATGCATTGGATGATGAAAATAAAAGATGACAAGAAAACACATCAACAATCATTTGGACTGCCATGACGTCTTTGATAGGTCCTTCCATTTCTACGCATTTCTCCATAGATTCAGCAGCTTCTTCACTTTGCTGGACACCAATGGTATAAAGATTATTAATTTTACCTTGAAGACTTTCATTTGTCCTTTGAATATCATCATGAAGAGCTTGAAATTGTGCAGTAGCAGTAGAGACAAAAAAACTCAAAATTAATTTCTTGATTATCCAATCTTGTATGGAGCAGACTAAAATGCTCATCCTGTTAGGACTAAAAATCGTTACGTCGTTGTACTTGAGCATTGCGTTATTGCACTTCTTTTTCATAACGTTGATTTTGCTGAATTTGCATATTTTGAAGCATGGTAATGACTTCAGAAGTGTTGCCTATGTCAGATCCATATCTTTAATCATATGATCCATCAACATAGTCATAGAAACCACTCTCATGTCCTCTGTAATTACCTCCTTGTGCAGTCCAAGAATTTTGTTGCCAATTTTTGAACCAAGGTTGATTGTAGGAAAACTGTACTTTGTACCCCCACAGTTAATCCTGTACCCCCACACTTTTTTAAAAATGACAATTTTACCCTAATTATAATTTAATTATTTTACTATTTGACTTTTACCATTTACGAAAAAGACAAAATTTAACAGTCCAGAAAAACACTTCCGGAACACTTCCAGCAAGTATTCTAGTATGTAAAAACACAAACCGGAACAGTTTTAAAATGTGTTCCGGATTTCACAAAAACCATTCCGGAACACTTTGTGCAAGTGTTCCGGAATGAATGCCAAATTGTATAACAAACCGGAACACTTCTTAAATGTGTTCGGTTTGTAGATAGAAAAAACACTTTCGAAAGTGTTCCGGTTTAAAGATAAACCGAAGTTTCTTAAAGTGTTCCTAACGCTTTATTTTAATTTTTTTTCTTTTTTTCAGGTATGGAAATTCAAAAAAACGAGTCCTCCATAGATACGACAGATGTATTCACTACAACAGAAACATTCGCTACACGAGAAAATGTTATTAGTTGGATCAAAGAAGTTGGATTAAGAAATAAAATCACCGTTATTATTAAGCGCTCGGACACCAAACCGCAAGAGAGGAAGGAGGAACAAGATAATTTTTGGGTGTGATAGAGACGGAAAATACAAGGATAAAAGTGGAACTCAGAGCGCAACTAAGAGATGTGGATGTCCGTTCAAAATAAGATCGACTTCGTCAAAAGATGGGTTGGGATGGAAGGTAGATGTAAAGTGTGGAGTTCATAATCATGGATTACCTGATAGGCTTGAAGGGCATGCGTTTGTTGGCAAGTTGACCTCAGATGAAAAACAACATGTTTTTGATTTAACAAAGAGACATGTTCCTCTTAGACACATCTTGACTTCCCTGCAAGAGAGAAATCCTGAAAATATCACTCGGATCACTCAAATTTATAAGCAGAAGAGTGTGATACAAAAAGAGATAAGGGGTCCAAGATCTGAGATACATAATTTGCTAGAGCTAATTGAGGATGCAGGATATGTCTACTGGAGTAGAAAAAGAGATGGTTCGGATATTGTGAGAGATATTTTTTGGGCGCATCCAGACTCCGTCAAGTTGCTGAATATTTTTCCCATTGTCTTAGTTATGGATAGCACATATAAGACAAACAAATATAGGCAACCTCTCTTTGAAATTGTTGGCATGACATCGACGGAGTTGACTTTTGCTGTTGCATTTGCTTATATGGAGTCCGAGCGCATGATAGTTTTGTTGGGTCTTGGAGAAGTCAAGGAATTATTTGTGCAGAAAGATCTGCGCTCAAAAGTGATTTTGACGGATAGAGATCTAGCATTGATGAAAAGTGGAAATTGTGTTCCTACAACACAAAATTTGCTATGTCGTTTTCATATTAACAAAAATGTTGGGATGCGATGCAAGCAATATGTGGTGAAAGAAATGCAAGAGACCATTGACACATTATGGGAGGAAGTTGTGTGGGCTAGTGACGAGGTTGAGTATGCTCAAAAGTTGAAACAACTTGAGCAAGCCTGTTTTAATTGTGCTGACTTTATTGATTATGTGAAAGACACATGGTTGATTCCACATAGACATAGATTCGTTGGAGCATGGATTGATCGAGTACTTCATTTGGGCAACACCACGACTAACCGGTATGTATTTTATTTTATTGTTATTATTATTTTTTATATAAGTAATATTTTTATATATTGCCTATATGTATTTTTATATATTGTTATTAATATTTTTATATATTGTTATATATATATTATGCATTAATATTTTTTATATATATTATGCATTAATATCATGTTATATATTTGTTATGCATTCATTTTTAGGGTTGAATCCGCTCATTGGAAGCTAAAGCAGATGTTGGGAAATAGTCTAGGTGACATGGTCAATTGTTGGGAAGCTATGAACAACAACCTGAGGATACAAATAGGCAACATTCGTGCTTCGTTTCAAAAAAGTTTTTATGAAGTTGAGCATGCACATGTTAGTCCATTGTATGGTAAGCTGCGTAGTTTTGTTTCTAGAGCTGCTCTGAGACGCATTGCACAAGAGTTAAAGAGAGTTGATTATGTTGGAACTTCTAGAGAAATATGTAGGTGTACTCATAGAACAAATTATGGGTTATCTTGTGCTTGTGAGTTACGTAGATATGTGCTTAGTGGTGTACCTATACCTATTGAGAGTGTTCATGATCATTGGAGGAAGTTAAGTATGGAAGGTGAATTGCAGGCAGAAGGAAAAGATGGATCGGAGACTGACATGATTAATGTAATGGAAGAAATATGGAGAAAGTATAGATCATCAGATGTTGTCGGGAAAAGAGAATTAAGAAGTAGGTGTAGTGAAATTGCTTACCCCGCAACAACTTCCTTATGTCCACCACCTGACAAAATAAAAACCAAGGGAGGAGTCAAGAAGAAAGGGAAGAAACCAGTTGGGTATGATGACAGGGATCCTTCACAGCATGAGTATGTTGAACAAGCATCTCAAACTTCACAAAAGCTGTCTCAGAAATCCCAATCAAAGAGGGAATCAAAATCAAAAAAACCTGCACAGCAAGACTACACTCTTCAGTTTCCAAGTCATATCAGGTCATATAAAATTATTATGCATTAATATTCATAGTGTTAATTATTTTATGTTTATTATTATATTATGTATGTATAATGCACTAATATTTATAATGTTAATTTCTTAGATCATATATTGAGATTGTGGATGTTGAATCAGATGGTAATTGTGGATTTAGAGTCATTGCATCGTTGCATGGGTATAGTCAGGATGGTTGGGCAATGGTTCGTCGAGAGTTAGACATGGAAATAAGGGACAAGAAGAGTTTGTATGAGAAGTTATTCGGAGATAGACTATCAGCAGTGAGAAGCGGGTTGATGATACAGTCCACTGGTATACAGCCAAAGGAGAAATGGTTGACACTACCAGACATGGGTTACTTGATAGCGAACCGCTATAATGTCATTCTTGTTCATTTAGGCAATCCCTGATTGACATTTTTCCCTTTGACATCATCACCTTCACATAATCCTACTATTTGGTGCATAGATTTAGTCAACGGTAACCATTGGGTTCAGGTAATAATTTATATATCCGATAATAGTATTTTCAATTATTATTTTCTATACAAAGTGTTGGATTAATTGTTTTTTATACTCAGGTAAACATGAAAGATGGATTCCCCTTACCCCCGGTGCCTACAGATTGGAAGAAGTTTCGTCACACGGATGCAACTGCATGAATGATATCATTAGCGGGACGATTGCAACTATGGCTACATCTTTCGCCAGTTTTACCTTCTTATATTTGCTTAGAATAATCCTATTTTGTGTAATGTATTTTGTGTAATGTAGAACTAAATTGTTATGAAATGTAGCAAAGCATTACAATAGACGCTTTTTTTATTCATCCAAATATTCGAATGAATTCAATGATAAATTAATGATAACATACACTAAAGAGAAATAACGCATAAATCCAATGATAACATATATCATAAAATAAGTCACAAATATTTAAAGAGTTACTAAAAATTACATAAATCATAAAATCACTCTTCATTACATAAATGCAACACGGTAAATAAATCCGCAAACTGCGGATCATCCTCTTCAGCAGCAAATTTTTGTAGATGACGATCAATTAATGCGGAGATACGAGCCAACTTAGGATCGGATGGCCCTGTTGCAAACTGTGGAACTGGCACCTGTCTTGGTTCATCAACCGGCGGTGGTACCAATCGAGGGTGTGACACTCGATAATACCAGTCCAAATAATTTTCCACAGTCTCGGAGGGAAATGTGACAGCAGTTGTGTGACCAACTACGTCTACAACACTTTGGTCGTAACTAATCCAGTTAACATCCACATCCGCCTCAATAATATCAGTGGGTGAACGTGGTATATCCTGAATAAGACCAAACCGACGTAAACATCGTCACCAAATATAATACATAAGTACCTCCCCAACAGAGTCCTCCGAAATAAGCAAGCTCGTCGAACGCAAACCGCCTATGATCCTCAAATGGACGCCACACCACGCCAACCTGTCAATCTATCGAGGATACCGCAATGCATCCACCTTCAACCTTGCTTGTATGTCCATCTCATCGCTCTCGGCATTCCAACGCTCTCACTTGGATGCCGTTTTTCACTACTCTTCCAATTCCAGGAAAATACTCATGGATCCAGCATTGTGTCAATAAAAATTAATAAACAATTAATAATAATTAAAAATTATCTAAACAATAAATAATAAATAAAAATTATCTAAACAATAAATAATAAATAATAAATGAATTACCTGAAGAAGAGTCGGATAACCAGCAAGTTGTTTGGTGCCAAACATACATGCATCTCCAAGTGAATCATACAAGGTCACCAATGCAACGCCTCAACTATATCTTCCAAAGACTCCAAGTCCGCAAAGAGAGATATATATTTTGCTTCGACAAGCGTAAACGTCTTGTCGGTAAAAATAGTGCAACCTACTAACATCATCAAGTAAGCTCTGGTCGCATATGCCCAATTATTAAGAGCTTTATGGGCAATAAAGGTATCATACAACCATTCCAACTTATAGTAGGCACCTCTGCTGCCACGAACTCGAGTCGCGGCTTCTACGTGACACTCCTAAATATGTCACAAGAAGCTCAAGAAGATCATCTTCGTGACATCTGGGAGTCCAAAATACCTCTAATAGGAGGTGGAGAATACAAGATACGCCATCGAGAGTAATCGCTATCTCACCAAATGGCATGTGAAATGACGATGTCTCGGAATGCCACCTCTCTACAAATGCAGTGATTAAATTCGGATCTATCTTTGTCATACTAGATCTTTGCAAATGTGCAAGACCCAAATTTGTCACCAACCATTCCATCTCTCTAGGGAGTTGCAGGGGAACCCATTCTTTGAGTTTTGACCGCAAAGACATTTTAATTGTTTTTTCGGTCCTCTTTCCTGGAAAAAAATGTTGAAAAAAATGTAACATATTAATAAACTATGCCAAAAATTAACTTAATTCATTTCAGATTAAATTTTTATTTACTTACCTCTTCATACCACAAATGTCGAGCACAGTGCTGCTCGTATCTAACTAACAGAGATAAATCAGATGGTCCACCCGGGAATCCCCTAGGCACCTCCGGAGGATGTGATCCAGATGCACCATCGTTTCTCCGAGGGAGTCGTCCGTCAGGGTCTAATCGTCGAGGCATTCTGGAAAAAAATAATAACATAAAAATATGAAGAAAAAAAGAAGAGAAAAACCCAAACCGGAACACTTAGGGAGAGTGTTCCGGAATGACTTCCGGAACACTTTTAGAAAGTGTTCCGAAAAAAGACAATAAAAAAATAAAACCGGAACACTTTCTAAAGTGTTCCGGTTTGGTAAAATTTTCGGAACACTTACTTGATGTGTTCCGGTCTTTTGAACCTGAAGATTGGCCAAAGTGTTCCGGAATGCAATATATTTGGAGAGAATTCGGAACACTTTTAGAGGAGATGTGAAAAATGAAATTTTTTTAAAATCTTATGCTTTTTATGAGGGTATTTTCGTCAAAAAATTACTGTAGCGGGGGTACAGGTTGAAATGTAGGGGTACAAAGTGAAATTTTCTGATTGTAGTTATGTTGTTGAGTAACAGTTGCATTTAACCAAGTTTCATCTTCCTCATGATTTGCATCATCCATGGGCTTATTTAAATTAATGACACATAAATTTTTGTCTTTCTTGTTCAAATATTTTCATACTAAATAGAAATATAAACCTTCAATGTCCTATCACGAAATCCCCTTTAATATATTGTGGGAATGTATAATGTGAGAATGTTAGTGTTGTGAGAATGTATAATGCGTTCAATCATTTTCCTTCATGCTATCAAATAGTTGGCATCTTACAAGGGGTTTTCAGCTGTAGTTGTTTGATGCCTTCTTCTGTAATGGTCAAGTACATGTAGAGTTCTACATGATGTTCCTTCATGTTACCACAAATTTCAGTAATAATATATAATAAGAAAAAACTTGAATTCTTGTGAAACTACAAGAATATGAGATCATATGCTTTCTACAAAATTTAAATCCAATCCCAATAAAAAAGTTATTACACATCTGTCAATAATTTCACCAGTGTTTAAGGATTACAAACACCTCGACGAAAAAAAGATAGCCTTTGGTTTATGTGAAACTGTTACAATACGATCATATGCTATCTACAAAATATAGATCCATCAACAAAATTTTATTTCACATCTGTCAATACGTTCACCAGTATTTTAAGCCAATGAGGATTACCAACGCTTTGACCAGGGAAAAAAATAATAATACCTACACGTATAGTTTCAACGAAGGTAACCAAAAAGAAGTTTTAATAAAATTATAATTGGATCTAGAACACAAATATGCACGATTTGCATAATATACATGTGAAAATATATAAACTGAAAATAGAATGTGCATAATGTATGTTTTCATGAGCATTCAATTTGTGTGCGTGAGAAATAAGAAAGAAACAAGCATGGCTGTTGAACTAGATAGGATAACTGTTGTTACATTTCACTGCAAAATATTGATATCAATACATTTGGTCTGGGGGTAAATCTTTGCACTTGGCAAGCTTCCCGTTGCTACTTCCACTAGTTCTTTGTTTGCCTCACGTAATCAGAGGCAAAAAAATAATAGTGAAAGTAGCAAAAAGAAGCTCTTAAGATTTAGCACCATCCCATCTTTATCATACATAAAAAAGCAAAGTTAATTGTTAAAATAATGTACAGTCAGTCACACTTCCTTCAACTTGTACAGTCCCTTCTATGCCTTGTCTTCTTTGTTTCAAAAGGTACTGCTGCACTACTTTCATCTTGATTCGCTGTACTGCTACTACCATACGAGCTAAACTCATTTCACAAGCTACATTTCAACACGCTAACTACTAATTCTAACATATAGAGATAATACACAACAGAATAAGAGGACGACTATCTACCCTATTGCCAATTACAAAACTCTAAAGCCACAAAAGACAACAGTGCCTCTCTATCATTGATTTGAGACAACCTTTAAAATCGAAGGTAGAAAAACAACGTCGTTTTTTGTGCATCTAGAGTTGTGACACTACTACTATTACCCTTCAACTGTTTCCACCATGATTTATTCAGAGAAAAGATGACCTCGAGTCACTTGTTAGCTTTCAAGTCATAATTTCCCAAGTCATCACTTCTCCACCACTTTCTAGTTTGTAGGTCATAACTTTCGGACCATTTTCTTACTCCATTGCCATAGTTTTCAGATCCTTTTTTAGCTCCCATGTCATCATTTCCCAACCAATTTTTTGTTCCCTTGTCATCATTTCCTGACCATTTTTTCTTTTGGACCTTTGACCTTTCCGGATCAACAATATCAAGAGCAGCAATAATGCATTTGCGGTATGAAAAATCTTCAACAGTCCCATCCGTTCGTATTATAAAAACATCGGCTATCTGTAAACTTGGGATGCCATCCAACCTGTGAATAGACACGAAACAAATGCGTAGAGCTTTATAATACATGCATTTAACTGGTAAAGGGATTGGTGAAACCAAAATGCACACAAGGACACATACCTTTATGTCTTGTAGGCCAGAGCCAAGCTTCTCATTTTTACGAGGATGAAAATGCAAAGCCCTCATTATTGTTGACTTGTCCTTCTCACCTAGTATCTCATCAACCAGATACCTACGCAGACAACATACAAAGTTGAAATGAAAATTATTCTGCAAAGAATATATCATAAATTAAAGTAGGGGAACCAACCTAGCCACCAAATACAACTATGTCCAATAAATATATAGTTCATGTTTAGTAGCAATAAACAGAAAACATGAAGTTATTATAAAACTAAGAGGAAACCCCGCTAAGAAATTTTCAAATTAGAGGGACTTATTTATAGATATGAAATAATAGGGATCCGCAAATAATTTGACCTATATTTAAAAGTTCCAATCACCCCTAAAGATGAAGAAACAGGTAAAATAAACTTAAAATTTCTATAAAATATCAAATTGCAAAAAACTATTATTGACCGTGTCCCTTAATGATTACGAGGCAGATAATACTTGTGGGGAAGTATTTAACTGCAAGAAACCATAATGGCAGGCATAATGATATATACAACCTTCCAGGCCAGCTGTGTTATGCTTAGTTTAATATTAATGAATCCTATATATCGTAATGTCAATATCACTACATTTATTTAGGCCATCAAATGCAAAGACAGCCATTATTATGCGGATCAACTTACTTGTTCAGTATGGAGCTTGATTCAGCAGTAAGCTTCCGAATATCATTTCCAGTAATGCTATTTCTTATAGCACTTTTCCACTGCTTAGACTCTTTGGGAGCGTAACCACCATTTTTATACCTAAACTCTGAATTGCAATTTCTGGATGAATATTTGTGAGGTTGAGGGATATCAGTCACTTTTTCTAGCTGGTCAAAACTGGTTTCTAGCAGACCATACACATCTAAAGGCTTATCAATTTCTTGTACCTGTTAAAAACAACCACCATAGTAAAACTTACTAGAAACAGTAAAGTGAAGTCTATTAAGTGATAATGGGAATTGAAGAAGGAAGTATTACAATAAGAAATTTAACTGAGGTTCATATAATTCATTATGTATGGTTATATTTGTACAGGGAAAAGAACAATAAGAATGTCTGGAATAAGTGCCAGGACGCTACATTTATGAGAACAGTTGCCAAAAGTTTATAACAGAAAATCTCCATGACTTTTTCAGGAGAATAAAATTGTGGATTTCTTAACCCACCCCATGACCTTTTTACCCACCCCTGCGAAATTTCTAAATTGCCCCTGGAAACCGGAAATATGCTTCCGGTTAGCACCCTATATCATGCAAATCACGTTGAAAATGGTTGGGTGTAAACCGGAAGTATATTTCCGGTTTTATGTGAGAACAAGTGAGACCAAATTTGAAATAAATTCTTAATATTACATTATTTAGTATGGAACCGGAAATATATTTCCGGTTTTCACCCAAATCTCAAATATTTCAGAAAGTGGTACTAACCGGAAATAAACTTCCAGTTTTGCGAAGGGCATTTTAGGGTTTTCATGGGATACGCCCCACCCTTATGGGGTGGGTTAAGAAATTCACATAAAATTTACTACAAAAAACCAGCGCACAGTTGCTCATTACATTTTAGGGGCTTTTTGAAATTGGAGACATATGAATGATCAATCAAAACCTCATTGGAAGCTAGAAGTTAATAGATAGGAAAATAAAACCTTACCTTCTCTGAGTATATAATATCAAACTGCCCACCTGTCCCCATGGGGAGACAATTTCCCCAAGCCAGTGCATCCAGGCTGCCCTGGAGATCATCTACGACTCCAGACTTTGCAGCTTTTAAAAAGGAACTGCCGGGATTCTGCAATAAGATTCCATAATTTCAGCATGAATTATACGGGTTTTCATAAATTATAATCTCACTGCATTCAAAAATATGAGTTATTTGATTGGAATCATAAATGCAAAAACTGACAGAAAAGCATGCTTGTACGAAGGGTGATGAAACAGATGCATGTTTTCTTTGCCGCGCCATGCCTTTAGCATTTAATCCCACAAACTCTCCACAAGCTGAAAGACTGTTGGCAACAAGACGCAGATGCTTAGGAAGGATTGACTTGCCAGTGTCAGATGTTGCAGACGACAAATTCTGCATGTAAATATCAAATGCTAGTACGTTAAATACACATCTCTATAACTTTCAGATAGGAACATATTATAAAGGAGGGAAATTTATTTAATCATACATGGAGATATTGCTGCCACCCTGCATCGATTCCAAAGGCTGAGCAGAAATGATGAATGTTATCGGGATGACTTCGTGTCCAGTCAATCAACGGCATTATTCTATGACAATGGTTTATCAGTGAACCCCAGAATGCACCACTGTCATTGTCAGTGGACATGGTAACCCTCAAGTATAGCTCACCAGAAGAACCATAAGATTTTGATACTTTTGGAAGATCCTTCCAGAGAATGTCAACCTTCTTGATCTCCAAAAAGCCTAAAGTACATTGCAAAAATTCATGATAGTAGTAAATGTTGGCATATTTTACTTTTACTAGAACTAGCAAACAATATATAGTCAGGTATAGATCAAACCAGATGTTGACATATTTTACTATCTGAGCAGTTTTTAGGGACCTAGTCCTCTGACCACATAGAACCTCAATTATTCATATAAGTTACAACTACGCTTTTAAGTCCATACACCAAAAAGATCTTAGCTCTATCAAGCTCTCATTACAGTAAAGTTGGAATCATCAAATTGATATGAATATACATAATAAAAGTTCAACTGTCATGATCTAGCAAAAACAAAATTTGAACTAAAACAGTTGAAGAAATGTACCAGGCATATTCTCTAAAAGGATTTTTTGATAATCACCATTATAAATTACAGATGGATATTCTGAATTCTGATTAGATTACTACCAACCTTTTATAGCTGTTTGTAGAAGTAAAGGTATCAAAACATTCCGAACAGCATCCAGTTGTTCAGTGTTCTTAGAGTCTTCGACAAGTGTGACGGTGATGCAATCTTCACTGTCTTTTTCCTTATTAACAGAGGTTTCTCCACCTTCCTTTGCCATGCAATCTATACAACATTTCCTGCTATTTCATTGTCTTGGTTAATAGCTATGGTAAAAACTCCAAGCAAGAATAAGAATTTAAGTAAAGAAACCTAGATGATAGTCTAGTCAATTTTTTTCATTCCTTAAGAGTCACAAAATTATAGTCTAGCCAATCACGCATGGCCTGTGTTCATTCTTGATCAATTATCTTACAATTATCTTGCCACCTATTAAAAAATCATTCTACACATATCTGATCTATAGAGCAATACTGAATGCAAAAAGCTCACCCACAATTGAAATAGAATGCATAGTTCCATTAAACTAAATCATAATTTTAGAACATCCACTATTTTTCTACATTCATTTCTGATTTTCAATCTTTCTCTTCCTTTCTATTATTTGGAAAACTCTTTTCAGTGATGTATAACATTTTACCAATGCAAGAGGATTTCAGTTCTATAAAGGAGCTGTACCAAAGTTATTGAAAGTACCAAAGTTTGCATAAATTGTAGCAAGGAAGACAAATACAATTTTTGCAGTAAGGAAACAAGCAAAACACCCAAATAAAAGCATTTTGACTCAGTATAATAAAAGCAATGAAATCATCCTTGAATCATGACATAATGAAAACTGTGGAAGAACATGCCTAGATGTAGCCTAAATAATACTCTATTCTGCAAATGACACGGAAAATCAAATATATAACCCTGAGATAGGAAACAGTAGGCAGAGTCAGAATTTTGCAACGCAACAAAGATTTTACAATCTTTATGAACAGTGAATATTTCATCCAGTGACAAGACAATATTTGAAGCACCAGAATAAAGGAAACTTACTTGCTTGATATTTTCATATTGGGAAGAGTGAATTTTGAATCTGTTCTAAAGTAGTCATATCGCTGGTAAAGAGAGTCAATGATAGAATGCACTTCTAAATTTCTTCTTGTTAAATTTTCCTTGTCTAAATGAAAATGGCAAACCCAAGGACTGTATTTTTCTAGATTGCAAGACTGTGGAGTGAATGTTATCATGACAGTAGAAACAACGTTTGAAAACATCAATCTTTCCAAATAATTCTTAACTTCCAGTGCTGCATACTCAAACCCATTTCTCTGTTTACCAACTTTCTCAGACAAAAATAAAGACACTGTCTGATCACCACTTCTTTTCCTTGAACCACACTCCAGAACATTTTTTAAATTCAGCAAAGGTGATGCTTCAAGTAGACTAATAGGCTGACTCAAAGCACTGTATGCAGCCTCGGAAATCGCACAAGCAGAAAGCGCTCCAACTGGTTCACCACCTATAATATCCTCTTGAAAATAGCTATCACAAGACGAATCCTCTTCAGCATCATATGAAAACTGAATAAGTTGATTCCCATATAAGTTTCTCACAGATCCATCATATGCATCATACATATCACGCATGAAGAACATAAGTCTACGGGTCAATGTCCCAGGAAGATCTGCATTGTCACTGAAAGAGCTGTCACGATTCGTCACTGAATGAACAAAACATTCAAGTGGGTTCAACCCAGTAAGAAAAGAGCTTTCAACCACAGCATGCGCAATGTAAGATTGGCCTGGTTCAGAAAACATTTCTGTTGAATGAAGCCCCTTATGACTATTCCAACCAGCGCATGTAAGTTCCCGGGGAATTCTGTATGACAAGCGAACCAGGGAATGTTGCAGTCCAAGGCACATCGAATGTTGCACTAATTTCAGTAAATTACCCTTACTTCCAGCCTTAAACATAGCAAGGAAAGTATTTTCCTTGCATGCATATTTATCAGCTAAACTTTGAATATTGCGAAAAACCTGTCTAAAAGCATCAACTGACGCTTGACTTAGAGCAGCAGATATTTGTCTTTCATAATTCAGACGATCCACGTCTACAGTCATAACATTTTCACTATCTGCTAGACTTCCTGAAAGAAAATCACAAAAATAATTCACCAATAACTGGTTGAAATCACAAGCCTGTTCTGCTTCTCGTAATCCATATGAGATTTCCTCCATCATGTTTTTACGCGCATAGGTATCAGAAGAAAGGTACAAATCTGATAGGGAAACACTAAACCCAGTCATAGACAACCACTCACAAAGAGCTTTCTGTGCACCGTGCAAAATGTCCAGAGTCTCCCCTTGAAAATGTTCCACAAGACTTTGGAAAACATTGTTCTCTGAATCGCGTAACCACCCAGAAGCCTCAGAACAAGATATCAGCTCCCCATCACTAACAAAAACATCATTGGAAGGGAAAGTGTAGTCAAAATTAGAAGGCAAGAGCATGCTGACCAATTGCTTGCCACTCCAAAATGAGGTATTACTTGAAGGAGCCTTTACAATTGCAGGGGGGTGTCAATTTTCTATTGCAAAGCATTTGAAGTTGCTGTATTTGGAAAACATTCAAAAGGACCCCATCTTGCAACAGCAAATATGCAGCAGTTAAACTATCCTGAGAAAGCGAAAGCAGATTTGCACCACTTTGCCCATTAATCAGCTGCTTATCCAAAGCAACCAACTCGTTAAGCTCCACTCTTGCAGCAATAGATTGTGGAATATACCCGTGAAGGCAATCACCATCAAAATCTCCCCGCAGAGGTGAGCAACAGATTGGGTTAATAGATACTACAGAAGGTATTGGAAGAACCCTAACCTTGAGAGCAATCATAGAATGTTGATGTATGGAAGGAGGTCTATTTATCAACACTTTATCCCCATCAACAAGAGGCCGATAAATTACGTCTCCTATCTGCAAATCTTCTTTTTTATACAGAACAACTGGATTACCCTTTCTGCGAACATTTATATGCCCCTTCTCTAGCAAACGCAACTCACAACAATAAAGCAAATTTTGCTTATTCTGCCTATTTACGCACTCAGAAACCTGCAAACCTTCTGCAATTTGACAGGGTATACCAATTTCACTTATCTCGAGGTCTGGATCACCAACAACCACTGTTCGGAATGTACTGTCATTGCGTTTTCCTAGAACTACATCTTTCATCCATCTTAAGCCAGAAGAATTGCAAGCATTTTCTCCAACCTTTCTTTGTTGCAACTCAGTAAAAACATTAACTGGTGTTCTATCAGGATTTATCTGCATTGTGACGGATTTGGAAGGGAAATGACAACAAAATAAATGTCAAGTGAGAATTATTTATTAAAAAAAGCAAACCAATTGGGTTGCACAAAAAAAAAACAAGGTAAAGTCTTTGTGCATCTTAATTTGAGACACTGACGACCCACCATGGCAGAGATTGTCTTCGCTTCAAATATGTTATTTTAATTGTTGTCTTTCTGTCTGTTCATTCTCTATTCCATCACTTTCTGTCTGTTCATTCTCTATTCCATCAACATGAACCTATAAATTTTATCATTGTTGTAAACTTGCCATTTTGAAAAATAACATATTTGAAGCGAAGACAATCTCTGCCATGGTGGGTCGTCAGTGTCTCAAATTAAGATGCACAAAGACTTTACCTTGTTTTTTTTTGTGTGCAACCCAATTGGTTTGCTTTTTTTAATAAATAATTCTCACTTGACATTTATTTTGTTGTCATTTCCCTTCCAAATCCGTCACAATGTGGCATTACAATGGCCACAAAGATTGTATCATAAATAAATCCATGGTGTCAAATAATCAAATGTTACTAGTACATCTAAGAAATGAGACCAATCATAATTTCATTCCTATGAGGTCAAGAACTTTTGCCATCATCTTCATCATCAAGGACAAGTTTAACTCCATTGTATTTAAGAGCATTTACCACAGCCCAAATCTTGGTTTGGCTCTTAAACCCTTTCTTTTCTACTTCCTTAGTTACATTAACATGAATGCCTCTTCCTTCTCCTTCATTAAGCCCCTCAACCTTGAGTCGCCTGGCCAATATCTCCCCAACAACAGCGGCTGCTTTTGCATTGCAGGACCTGGCACACTCCAGGGACTGCTTGATGTCGTGTTCTGCGGTGGATGATGTTGCTATTATTCGTCCACTGTTTCGATCCACGACGCTTGCAGTAATGTACTTTATTGATATGAACAATCTCAGCACATACCGTTTCGTTAGAGTCATTCTAATCAGCTGACAAGTGGGTTAAAAATCAAGTTAATTAATCCAACGGTTTAAAAGCAACAAGCTAACAGGTAATGTCATTAAAAGAAAGGAATTCAGGTACACAATGCAAAGAAGTTAACTCTTGCGTTTTTCAGATCAAAATTTCTGTCTATATTCTTTTTAATCAACTGAAAAGAATCACACTAATAATTAACAGAAAAAGTATCACCAAGGATAAACAGAATTAAATCTAAATTTCAAGATAAATCCAATAACTACAGCAGACATACAAGTACACATACTGCTTCTAAATAAGATGCAATCGAATAGTAACCTACATGTAACAAACATTCGATATGTGCACATTCTTTTTCTGTCGATGCAAGCCATAAAGATTAGATATAAACTAACACATGAATTCGGAGCAGGATTATTAAAGACATTGATTGAACCAGCGGAGGAGGAAGAATGTGGAACAGCATAAAAGATAACTCCCAATTAAACCCAAAAATTGGCACTAGAAAACAACAAAAAAGCTACTGTACATGGAAGAAAATATTTTGTGCCCATTGCAAGTGCCGGGGGAATCTGAAAACATGGGCAACTGGATTGATATAAAATCAAAGGGAGAAGATGGTTGGTGGTGTAAAGGATGGTGATTTTATGAGGATATTCAAAACTATGTTATATAAACATTAAATCAAACACATGGTGTGCAAGGCAACCGCGTGACTATTATTACAGAGAGTATCAGAGCAGTGACAGCACAATGAACATGAAAGGCACAATACCTATGGTGTCAACAATCGAACAGCTTTAGAGCGCTGATGCGTTGTCTTTGGCGGTGGCGGTGGCGGCTATCGCGGCTGAAGATCGCATCCTCCGCCGGCGTGTTCTTTTAGGGATGTTGAATATCTAACAAAGCTTTCAGAAAGCTATCAATGTAAATATAATGATTTATGGAGAATCACGACGTTAGTTCCTATCACAGCCATCGTATCATGGTTTGGGGTGTCGGTTGCCGAAGAAACTAAAGAGAGAGAGAAAGAGAGAATACTACGAAAAAGGTGTACTGTAAGATCTGGTGAGCCTATTTATAACTTTTATTCATATATGTTGTACAACATGGGTTAATATTAATAATAATATTAATAATAATATTAATAATAATAATAATAATAATAATAATAATAATAATAATAATAATAATAATAATAATAATAATAATAATAATAATAATAATAATAATAATAATAATAATAATAATAATAATAATAATAATAATAATAAATGGTGAAAAGGGGCTCGGGTCTCTAGGTTACTTTTTGAAAATTACCCTTCATTTAGCTTTATATTTACGTAACTCACCTTTATTTGCCATAAAACTTGTGTCATGTAGCTGGTGGCTAAATAATGTATGTACTGGTGGAGAATCTTATTCATTCTATTTAATCACCAACTATCACGTGCATCTATTATTTTTCGTAATATATTTTCAGAAATTAATTTATATGAAAAATATAAAAATTAAACAAACCTTACTATATTGAAATTTTTATATTTTAATTTGTTAAATACTCTATTTATAGTTATTTACTAATAGTCTACTATGATATGATTTGAGTGGATGTATAATATGTTTTTTTAATATTTTTTATATATAGAATACTACTTTTGTATATATATAAAAAAAGGATATTTAGTTAAAATTATAAAAATTTAATAAAATTAATAATAATATTAATAATAATAATATTAAATTTGTTGATAATTGATAATATTTTTATTAGTATATTATATAATAGGAATAGTTTTTATTTTTTATTGTATTTTATTGTTGGTTGTAAAAATAAGTAAATAAAAATATTGTGTTGTTAAGAAATAATTAATGCAGTTAAATATTTTATAAACGTGTCTTGTAAAAAAGATTGAAAAAATTTCACGAAAAACTTATGATTAAAGACAAATGTAGTGTAAAAAATTTAACATTTAACAAACTTTTCTACAAAAATATTTATATTTAATTTATAATTGAAAAATGTAAATCAAATATTTCTTTCTTTTTTGAAAAGAATATATTTCTCTCTTATAATCAAATAGTTATATTAGAATAAAAATAACATGTTTTAATAAAAGAACACTAGAACTAGTACTTAATAAAAACAAATTATAACAGATAGTGTGTCTTGGAGAAACCTGTTTTACTTCAACAGGACTAGACCGAGAGCTTGTCTTATCCTTTGGCTTGCCTGCCATCGAAAACTTGCAACAAAGGATAGGCTAAAGAGGTTCGGTTTTATTCAGAACAACTTGTGCAGTATTTGCAAAAAGGAAGAAGAAATCATTGATCACATCTTCTTTTGCTGTGAAAATACCAAGCAAATATGGTGTTCGATGCTAAATTGGATGCAAGTGTCTCATACCCCTGCAGACTGGAAATCCAAAGTGAACTGGCTCATTGAGAGGACTAAAGGGAAAGGTAGTAAGGTTGCCCTTTTGAAAATGATGGTAGCCGAAACAGTATACAACATTTGGCAATACAGAAACAAGATTTGTTTTGATAAACCTGTGGATATCAAAGTTATAGAAAATAATATAATGGATGCTATAGTATATAGAGGTTGGAAAAATAGAAAAATTAGAGGCCATATAGCAAAGCTTTTGATGTAAATGGGCCTAGGGTTTGCTTAGTTTGTTTGTTGGTTGGATCCATGGATCACCTTGTACCTCATAGTTTTTTTTGAATTATATATATTTCTCCTTTGATTCAAAAAAAAACAAATTATAACTAGTACTTTTTTCAAAGTGTATGCAACCGTTTAAAAGTTTAATACTCTATTTGTCCTTATATTAGAATTTTTAAGGATGAGAAATCCAAATCCTTCTCTTAGGAGGTTCAATTTTTCATTTCTTAATCTTTATCTTTGAAGTTTCATGATCTTCTTCAACTGATTCATCCTTAGATTCATCAATAATTATGGCATTCAAAGTTACTTAATTTATCGTTCAACGACAAGCTGTCGCCGAAGTTGATGAAGTTGTTAAAGCTTCATCTCTTCTAAAGAAGTGGATGATAGAGTCTTATTATCATCTCCTTCCAATCCTTTACAACAAAATCACACTCCACTAAGAGAGTCAGCAAAGGAGAATTCTAAGCTTTTTGGTTTTTATATCTACGCAACAGTTCCACCAAGGTAAACCATCGCATTGACATCTGTTATTGTTTATGGTACTTGGACAGAGAATGCTCTCTAGACTTTAACTATTATAGGCCAACTTTGGAATACAGAGAGCTATTGGGTTACTTAGCAGTGATTATAATATGGTGCAATAGTAAAATTCTCTTTTTTGGCAAAAGGGCTTAATATGGTTAATGAGAACTAGCTACATGGCACACCAAAAAAAATTATTGTGCGAGAAGTTGCATCCCAATGTAACCAAATTGTTGTTCTTGAATCGGCCTCAATTAGGGCATAACACTACAAGGGGAACCCTTAGGTCGCTAGCTCATAACCATCACCAAATGCATACGACTCCCCCGCGATCATGAGGGATGATTGGTAGCCACACTCCCCAAGAAATGCATCGTCCTCAAATGAGGAAGAGGTATGACGTAGACACTTTAGTTCCAAAATGAAAAAGGAACCTAATATCTACCACATCCTAGATAGTATGATTTTGAGGTCATTATAGTAGCCTCTAAAGTTGTAGAGTTATGAAGAAACCAGAGACCAAATGAATATGTTAAGCACGTAGACAATCGGTTAGAATATTATCAAGTCAAGGGGGAAGTAAATCGGAAGCTATTTCCTATAACCATAACCTGGTCTACAATGACATGATTTAATACCCTTCCCAACATGAGCATAGACTATTGGAAATACCTCTAGATTTTATCGTCCAACTCACTACCCAAAAACGAAAACCCACAAAATAGGAGTACTCAATGCGGTCACTCGATAGAAGAAATAAACCCTATGTGAAAGAATCAATCGTTTCACCAAAGTAGTAATAGGTTCGGAGGCTGATATGATAGTTTGAAATGTTGGATATTTAAGAAGAGGTTGAGATCATACTGCATTTTTCATGAAAAGTTGGGACTTGAGGGAGTTTGTAGCTAAAGTGATTTGTTGAGTGGAGAACAACCCTACATAAACTATAAATAAAAATATATGGCCGAGAGAGGTAAAAGAGGTCGAGGAACTGGGAACTTTGGACCTAATCAGGGACGACAAAAAATGGTGGTCGTTGTAGAGATAATGTGGTCCTTGATCGAAGTTTAACACTTATTCCACTCAAAATCCTTAAAGGAGAAATTTTGGAAAGGAAGTGCAAATAATGAGTTAAAGGAGGTCGGAGTCAAGAACCTTACCCAGACAAGGAATCATCTTGAAACATGCAAGTCCAAATATTATTATTTTTATAAAAGTTACAACCACATTAAAAACGATTGCATCTAGTTTAATGATGTAATATAATGACTGATTAAGAAAGCTAGGCTAACTAGATACACCCAAGATGATAACAGAAATCGAGGAACCCGAGAAAATTCACTAAAGAAGAACCCCCGATAGAGAAAGACTCCCTAAAAATGCTGATAAAGTTGTTGATATGGCTAGAGGGAAAAAGGATATCAACCGTGAAAAGGAAGAAATGCATAAATGGAAACACCAATACATCACATCCACCATTGGTGGCCTCCCAATAGAAAAGAGCTCTCCCAAAGGGCCAAAGGGGTGATGAAAGGGAATATAACATTGTTGATGATCATAGATAAAAAGGAGGAGGACACCTCAATCGGGGGGACAAATAGGTTTATCCTCAAATCTTATGATAGTAAAAAAGTAGGAGGAATCCTGAACAAAATATTCCATTTGGTGATAACGGCCACCATTGTGAATTCGAACGTTTTTTGTCATTTTTAATGGGGGGGTTCATATGATATCATGAGGTTAAAGATAAAATAACTATGGCTCTATAAAGGATCCGACCGGAAAGTCTTCAATGCTATAGTAACTTGTCCTTGGGTATGTCAAACTAATGGTCGCTTTGGGAGAACGACGAGATACAAGGATGATAGGCTCGTAATTTCTAGTTAATCCCTACAAAAGCATCTACAATTAAATCTTGGGAAGACTTTTTGTGGTGACCTTAGACATTATGGCTTCCTCATTCCATCTTAAATAAAAAGACCATAACATTGTCAAATGAAACCCAGACTTCCACTTACGTTAGAGTATGCACACTTCGGGCCACCATATTAGTAACAACGATCAGAAAGGGGGTTATAGTATGCGCAATTCAGGCCACCACATTAGTAACAACATTCGGAAAGAGGGTTACATGGGCAACCCCTTTCATTTGTTGCATTATTTTCTCATGTTTCATCTTATTTTCAACGAAATAACAAACATGTCACATAAGGAGTCACAGATAAATATTCAAAGGAGAAGACATTCTTAGGTTACTTACCGAAGATATCTTTCCTAGCCTACTATGAGTCGACTTCCATGAGTAGATGTTTCTTTATAACCCACCTTAACTGTTTCTTCGATGATATGTCATAAAGGGTAACACCCCGAGGTAACCTAGAGCCTTGCATAAGGACAACAATTGTCACTTCAATAGGGGCGATTTTAAAGGAACTAACTTGTTCCAAACACAAACAATAGGGACTCTTAAATCATCCTTAAAATTCTGAGTAAGCACTTGATAAATATCTTTTTTGACATGATACTCACCATCAAAGTTAAGCAATCAGATCCATTTATCTACTTTAATATCACGAGAACAAAAATGTTTTCCAAGAGTGTACAAAAATCAAAGCAAATCATCATCACATGCAAATAGACGACCTTTCCACCTCCAGTAATTAACATTAATCTCCCACCCTCATATGCACATATCAACCACTAAGCCCTCTTTAACTTTGAAAATTGCATACAACCTAATGAATTTACCTCTCAACAATGTTCCATGTATCCAAGGATCATGCCAAAAGTATTTACTTTTTGTCATTCCCGACCTCTCTAAAAAAAGACTTTTTAAGCCATTTATCCATAGAGAGGCCTACTCCTTCCCTAATGAAAGTCAAATATTTCCACCACCTTAACATATTTCTTCCACCATCTTGCACATCAGTTCCCACATTACCATATTTATGCATCATCATCATAAACCATAAACCTCGTTGATTTGATCTAAGCCTCTAACACCATTTTCTATAAGAGAATAATTGAACTCTTGTAACCTTGTTGCATACACACTTTCTTTCTGTTAATTAAGACAAACTTTGTCTCAATGAACCTTTCTACCTCCAACACCCTCCCCCCTAAATAAAATATTTAAATAAAGACTCAATTTAAAAAAATAATACTTGGTGAATCTTTGAAGAAGAAGAAAAAGTAAATCGAGAGAGAGGACAAGAGAGATTTGAGTAAGACAGTCTTACCACCCATATATAATTAACGACATTTCCACCCTAAGAGTCTTTTTCTTATTCTATCAATTTTGGGCATCCAAAAAGGCAATTTACGATAATTTCCTCCAATGGAGAGGCAGTAAGTAAAAGATAAAATCCTAATCTTAAAATTAAGAACATGTGTCGCATCAACTAGCCATGACTGCAAAATATTAATACCTACCAAAAGGCTTTTATGAAAATTGACTTTTAGTCTTGAAAACAACTTAAGCAAACTTGATTGGCTTTGATTGTTGGTCAAAACTGAGAAAGTCATTGCATTGCATAGAATATATATAAATCTAAGAAAGAACATGTGATAACACTACCAACAATCTTTTTCAAAATTGACTGAGCGATGATGCCACTACACAATTATTTATTTTTTAATTGAAATCGAATGACCTAAAAATTTAACAACTTAAGTTCTATTAAGAATCTACTTATGACAATATTTAATATTATTGTGAATTGATTTACCATTAATTTAAATAGGAAAAAAAACATGTTTTTAAGTATTTGGTAAATCACACGCCATTGATTTTCTCACATTTTCATGCACTAAACGTGACTTTAAGTGTTACACATTTCAATCATAAACAACAACACAAATTATATACATGAACCGCCAACATGCTTTGCAAATAGTAGACATATCCATCATTCTTCATGTATTCAACGTGTCTCGTTAGGTCATGTATGTCGCATAATAATAAATATTATATATATGATAAATATAACAATTTTAAATTTTAAATTTGATTTATCACCCACCGAATAACTATTTCACTTAAATTTACTTTTAGTATCTTATTTTATCAAAAATAAATGTTTATTTCTCTTGCTTTAAAAATCAGGTTTTAGTCCATTTTTCTACAATCATTGGACTTTTTTGTCTTGTCGTTCTTGATATGTGTAAAGTATGACAATTAACTATAAAGAAAAATCTCAAGTTTTATAAAATAAACAGATGCATAAATGCACTTATATACAAGAAAAAAACTGTATGACTCACAATCTCATCAACTTAGATACTTATAAGTTGAGCAAATCGTTAGATAAAATTCATTCCTCTCCATCATAACTCTTAATATATCTTATTGAATTTCCATATCGTTCAGAAACCATATGTGTGTATCTGATATCTTTTACATTTCGATTGTTTAGCCACCAACAGTAGATATAATTCTACAAATAAAAAAAAACTCAAATTAATAAGCAAGGTTCATTTATACAAATAAACAATATAGAGAATGTGGGTACTACCTAATCAATTAGTAACTAGGAACAAAATTCAAAAGTATAAAAATAAACAAAATTGAATGAAAATTACAAATGAAAATAAATATGGAGGAATGAAGAAATATGATAAAGACATAGTGAGACACCCCAGTACTACGAATAAGTGATATTATCTCAATTGGTACAAAGACTTCACTCCTACTTCGTATGCGAGGTAAAAAAATGTGTCATGGAAAGTCTTACAAATTTCCCCTCAATTGTTTAGCTAACTGAGACAAAATGTTAGAATAATCATGAGTTCGATCCCCAAAAACAATTTTTTTTTCTTTTCAAGTAGTCCCCGGCAACGGCGCCAAAAAATTGATCGGAAAAAAATAGCAAGTGCACTATTTTCACCTTTGAACTTCATTGATTCTCTAACATTGAATTTTAGCACCTCATCATAGACCTTCAGGGTCATAGTACCTTCTTCCATGTCTATCATCACCCTTCCAGTCTCTAGAAAAGGTCGTCCCAAAATTATTGGGATTTCCTCAGATAAGTGGGCAAGTTGAAGTGTCTAACAGGCATATAAAGCAAATCCTGGAGAAGACAGTCATCGACCTCTCAGTTTGATATCATAACCAAAAGAATAGATTGAGTCTTTTTACCTCGTATTTATAAATTAATTGAGGGTAAAACCATTATTTATAATTTACAAAATTTTCATTTCAACTTGTATTTTTTATTAAACAAAACTGACTGAACCTTAATTATTTTGAAATAGAATATGATGGATTTTTTAAAATAGAACAGACCTAGATAACATAAACATAATAAAACTAAAAAGAGTATACAAATGATTAACCAACTAAGACAAAATCTCAAAGTGCAAAATATTGAGCGACTGTCCTAACGTCGTCATCTGTGAATGGTATCAGGTCGTTAAACACCTATAACTTGAATGACATATGAAAACAATTATGATAGTAAAACAACAACAACAACAACAACATTATGTTGGAATTACATCCGAATCTTAGAGAGTTCTGAATTAATCTTGATGAACAAGAATCAATCTTCTAATTGATTCCGCCTTTTTGTTCTTCATTATTCACTCGAGTGAATCAACCTTGCAAGACGACTCCATTCAACAATGATTATGGGAGAAGAAATAATTGAATTGGGGAAGAAAAAGAAATTACAGTTTTAACGAAAGAGGAAAAAGAAGAGAATATTTATGTAGAGTTTCTCGATGCCTTCAAATTGAAGTTTATTCTCAATGCAACCGTATTAGTGTATTGCAATGATATAGGTTACTCTATATTTATAGGTTAGGTTTGGTTGCTTACTAAGCAAACTCTAACTAACCTCATTCAACTAAAATTACAAAATAAGGCTAAGTCAAAACTCATGTCGAGGCAAAATCCTTCGACATTTTGATAACTACACAATTTCTACACACAAAGCAATATCGACATCAACTAACTATGTCAAAGTAACTTGCTTCGACACAAATAATTACATTCTAAATACACCACCTAATTCATTGTGTCTAAGCTATCTACATTCATTATTGTTCTTAATATTCTAAACACTTCGACTTGCATACCCTTTGTCATGATGTATGCAATATGATTCTCAATTAGTTAGCTTCTATAACAGCACAGGACGCTTGCAAGGCGCTCTCGTCACTATTACCTCACAATCTTCTCGACCCCCTCACTAGTAGAGTTCTTGCCTTCCCTGGGAATCGAACCATGTACCATGGGGTTCAAGTACATGTTCAATCCATTCCTACTACCAATTGATCTACGTAGATCAATTAGTAGTGGGAATGGATTGAACATGTACTTGAACCCCATGGTACACGGTTCGATTCCCAAGGAAGGAAAAAACTCTACTAGTGATGGGAGAAAGAGGTAATAATAGTGTGTGCTAGGGTCTAGATGTTACAAAAAAGCTAAATTGGTAGTGAGAATAAATTTAACGTGTATTTGAACGGTTGAACCCCAGGGTACAAGGTTCTATTCCTACGGAAGGCAAAAACTCTACTAGAGATGAGGGGTAGAGAAGATCGTGAGGTGGCAGTGTCGGGATTGCCTTGCGAGGGACCTAGGCTGTTACACTGAGGCACATTGTAACGCCCGATTATTTAATTAATTAGTTAATTAAATATTTTCGAATTATTTCTGATTTAAGTTGTCGAGTTGTTAGTTTATTTATTTGATTAATTATTGATTAGTCGGTTGATTAATAATAATATTAATATTAGTTGATTAATAATAATAATAATAATAATAATAATAATAATAATAATAGTAATGTTAGAATTGTTGTTGGGCTTGTGTTGGTGGTAGTATGTAGTAAGGTGGGAGTGAGAGTAGTAGGCCCAAGATTTATTATTAGGTTTATTTAAATAATAAGACTAGTAGTATAATTAGTTATTTTTAGCCAAATAAGAGAAAGAAGGAATCACTACGTGAGAAAGGTTTTGGAAGAGAGAAACAAGGGTTTGGAGATTTAGCCGTCGGGAGAGATTTGCAGACCGAAATAAGAACGGAACTCCGTAGAGCGACCTTCAATTCAAAGTAAGGGTGGAGTTCTAATTTTCTAATGGGTTGTATCATGAGTAGCATGTGGGAATTAGGTAATGGGGAATTTACCATGCATTTGTAGTTGTTCTGTTTGTGAAAGTAGTGATTTTTTGTGTTGAAACTGGTAATGAATCGGTTGAATAATTGGTGTTGATAGTGAAAAATTATAACTAACAGAGATAAATCAGATGGTCCACCCGGGAATCCCCTAGGCACCTCCGGAGGATGTGATCCAGATGCACCAGCGTTTCTCCGAGGGAGTCGTCCGTCAGGGTCTAATCGTCGAGGCATTCTGGAAAAAAATAATAACATAAAAATATGAAGAAAAAAAGAAGAGAAAAACCCAAACCGGAACACTTAGGGAGAGTGTTCCGGAATGACTTCCGGAACACTTTTAGAAAGTGTTCCGAAAAAAGACAATAAAAAAATAAAACCGGTTTGGTAAAATTTTCGGAACACTTACTTGATGTGTTCCGGAGTGCTGTTTTGTGAACCGGAAGACTTGGCCAAAGTGTTCCGGAATGCAATATATTTGGAGAGAATTCGGAACACTTTTAGAGGAGATGTGAAAAATGAATTTTTTTTAAAATCTTATGCTTTTTATATGAGGGTATTTTCGTCAAAAAATTACTGTAGCGGGGGTACAGGTTGAAATGTGGGGGTACAAAGTGAAATTTTCTGATTGTAGTTATGTTGTTGAGTAACAGTTGCATTTAACCAAGTTTCATCTTCCTCATGATTTGCATCATCCATGGGCTTATTTAAATTAATGACACATAAATTTTTGTCTTTCTTGTTCAAATATTTTCATACTAAATAGAAATATAAACCTTCAATGTCCTATCACGAAATCCCCTTTAATATATTGTGGGAATGTATAATGTGAGAATGTTAGTGTTGTGAGAATGTATAATGCGTTCAATCATTTTCCTTCATGCTATCAAATAGTTGGCATCTTACAAGGGGATTTCAGCTGTAGTTGTTTGATGCCTTCTTCTGTAATGGTCAAGTACATGTAGAGTTCTACATGATGTTCCTTCATGTTACCACAAATTTCAGTAATAATATATAATAAGAAAAAACTTGAATTCTTGTGAAACTACAAGAATATGAGATCATATGCTTTCTACAAAATTTAAATCCAATCCCAATAAAAAAGTTATTACACATCTGTCAATAATTTCACCAGTGTTTAAGGATTACAAACACCTCGACGAAAAAAAGATAGCCTTTGGTTTATGTGAAACTGTTACAATACGATCATATGCTATCTACAAAATATAGATCCATCAACAAAATTTTATTTCACATCTGTCAATACGTTCACCAGTATTTAAGCCAATGAGGATTACCAACGCTTTGACCAGGGAAAAAAATAATAATACCTACACGTATAGTTTCAACGAAGGTAACCAAAAAGAAGTTTTAATAAAATTATAATTGGATCTAGAACACAAATATGCACGATTTGCATAATATACATGTGAAAATATATAAACTGAAAATAGAATGTGCATAATGTATGTTTTCATGAGCATTCAATTTGTGTGCGTGAGAAATAAGAAAGAAACAAGCATGGCTGTTGAACTAGATAGGATAAACTGTTGTTACATTTCACTGCAAAATATTGATATCAATACATTTGGTCTGGGGGTAAATCTTTGCACTTGGCAAGCTTCCCGTTGCTACTTCCACTAGTTCTTTGTTTGCCTCACGTAATCAGAGGCAAAAAAATAATAGTGAAAGTAGCAAAAAGAAGCTCTTAAGATTTAGCACCATCCCATCTTTATCATACATAAAAAAGCAAAGTTAATTGTTAAAATAATGTACAGTCAGTCACACTTCCTTCAACTTGTACAGTCCCTTCTATGCCTTGTCTTCTTTGTTTCAAAAGGTACTGCTGCACTACTTTCATCTTGATTCGCTGTACTGCTACTACCATACGAGCTAAACTCATTTCACAAGCTACATTTCAACACGCTAACTACTAATTCTAACATATAGAGATAATACACAACAGAATAAGAGGACGACTATCTACCCTATTGCCAATTACAAAACTCTAAAGCCACAAAAGACAACAGTGCCTCTCTATCATTGATTTGAGACAACCTTTAAAATCGAAGGTAGAAAAACAACGTCGTTTTTTGTGCATCTAGAGTTGTGACACTACTACTATTACCCTTCAACTGTTTCCACCATGATTTATTCAGAGAAAAGATGACCTCGAGTCACTTGTTAGCTTTCAAGTCATAATTTCCCAAGTCATCACTTCTCCACCACTTTCTAGTTTGTAGGTCATAACTTTCGGACCATTTTCTTACTCCATTGCCATAGTTTTCAGATCCTTTTTTAGCTCCCATGTCATCATTTCCCAACCAATTTTTTGTTCCCTTGTCATCATTTCCTGACCATTTTTTCTTTTGGACCTTTGACCTTTCCGGATCAACAATATCAAGAGCAGCAATAATGCATTTGCGGTATGAAAAATCTTCAACAGTCCCATCCGTTCGTATTATAAAAAAACATCGGCTATCTGTAAACTTGGGATGCCATCCAACCTGTGAATAGACACGAAACAAATGCGTAGAGCTTTATAATACATGCATTTAACTGGTAAAGGGATTGGTGAAACCAAAATGCACACAAGGACACATACCTTTATGTCTTGTAGGCCAGAGCCAAGCTTCTCATTTTTACGAGGATGAAAATGCAAAGCCCTCATTATTGTTGACTTGTCCTTCTCACCTAGTATCTCATCAACCAGATACCTACGCAGACAACATACAAAGTTGAAATGAAAATTATTCTGCAAAGAATATATCATAAATTAAAGTAGGGGAACCAACCTAGCCACCAAATACAACTATGTCCAATAAATATATAGTTCATGTTTAGTAGCAATAAACAGAAAACATGAAGTTATTATAAAACTAAGAGGAAACCCCGCTAAGAAATTTTCAAATTAGAGGGACTTATTTATAGATATGAAATAATAGGGATCCGCAAATAATTTGACCTATATTTAAAAGTTCCAATCACCCCTAAAGATGAAGAAACAGGTAAAATAAACTTAAAATTTCTATAAAATATCAAATTGCAAAAAACTATTATTGACCGTGTCCCTTAATGATTATGAGGCAGATAATACTTGTGGGGAAGTATTTAACTGCAAGAAACCATAAGGGCAGGCATAATGATATATACAACCTTCCAGGCCAGCTGTGTTATGCTTAGTTTAATATTAATGAATCCTATATATCGTAATGTCAATATCACTACATTTATTTAGGCCATCAAATGCAAAGACAGCCATTATTATGCGGATCAACTTACTTGTTCAGTATGGAGCTTGATTCAGCAGTAAGCTTCCGAATATCATTTCCAGTAATGCTATTTCTTATAGCACTTTTCCACTGCTTAGACTCTTTGGGAGCGTAACCACCATTTTTATACCTAAACTCTGAATTGCAATTTCTGGATGAATATTTGTGAGGTTGAGGGATATCAGTCACTTGTTCTAGCTGGTCAAAACTGGTTTCTAGCAGACCATACACATCTAAAGGCTTATCAATTTCTTGTACCTGTTTAAAAACAACCACAATAGTAAAACTTACTAGAAACAGTAAAGTGAAGTCTATTAAGTGATAATGGGAATTGAAGAAGGAAGTATTACAATAAGAAATTTAACTGAAGTTCATATAATTCATTATGTATGGTTATATTTGTACAGGGAAAAGAACAATAAGAATGTCTGGAATAAGTGCCAGGACACTACATTTATGAGAACAGTTGCCAAAAGTTTATAATAACAGAAAATCTCCATGACTTTTTCAGGAGAATAAAATTGTGGATTTCTTAACCCACCCCATGACCTTCTTACCCACCCCTGCGAAATTTCTAAATTGCTCCTGAAAACCGGAAATATGCTTCCGGTTAGCACCCTATATCATGCAAATCACGTTGAAAATGGTTGGGTGTAAACCGGAAGTATATTTCCGGTTTTATGTGAGAACAAGTGAGACCAAATTTAAAATAAATTCTTAATATTACATTATTTAGTATGGAACCGGAAATATATTTCCGGTTTTCACCCAAATCTCAAATATTTCAGAAAGTGGTACTAACCGGAAATAAACTTCCAGTTTTGCGAAGGGCATTTTAGGGTTTTCATGGGATACGCCCCACCCTTATGGGGTGGGTTAAGAAATTCACATAAAATTTACTACAAAAAACCAGCGCACAGTTGCTCATTACATTTTAGGGGCTTTTTGAAATTGGAGACATATGAATGATCAATCAAAACCTCATTGGAAGCTAGAAGTTAATAGATAGGAAAATAAAACCTTACCTTCTCTGAGTATATAATATCAAACTGCCCACCTGTCCCCATGGGGAGACAATTTCCCCAAGCCAATGCATCCAGGCTGCCCTGGAGATCATCTACGACTCCAGACTTTGCAGCTTTTAAAAAGGAACTGCCGGGATTCTGCAATAAGATTCCATAATTTCAGCATGAATTATACGGGTTTTCATAAATTATAATCTCACTGCATTCAAAAATATGAGTCATTTGATTGGAATCATAAATGCAAAAACTGACAGAAAAGCATGCTTGTACGAAGGGTGATGAAACAGATGCATGTTTTCTTTGCCGCGCCATGCCTTTAGCATTTAATCCCACAAACTCTCCACAAGCTGAAAGACTGTTGGCAACAAGACGCAGATGCTTAGGAAGGATTGACTTGCCAGTGTCAGATGTTGCAGACGACAAATTCTGCATGTAAATATCAAATGCTAGTACGTTAAATACACATCTCTATAACTTTCAGATAGGAACATATTATAAAGGAGGGAAATTTATTTAATCATACATGGAGATATTGCTGCCACCCTGCATCGATTCCAAAGGCTGAGCAGAAATGATGAATGTTATCGGGATGACTTCGTGTCCAGTCAATCAACGGCATTATTCTATGACAATGGTTTATCAGTGAACCCCAGAATGCACCACTGTCATTGTCAGTGGACATGGTAACCCTCAAGTATAGCTCACCAGAAGAACCATAAGATTTTGATACTTTTGGAAGATCCTTCCAGAGAATGTCAACCTTCTTGATCTCCAAAAAGCCTAAAGTACATTGCAAAAATTCATGATAGTAGTAAATGTTGGCATATTTTACTTTTACTAGAACTAGCAAACAATATATAGTCAGGTATAGATCAAACCAGATGTTGACATATTTTACTTCCTGAGCAGTTTTTAGGGACCTAGTCCTCTGACCACATAGAACCTCAATTATTCATATAAGTTACAACTACGCTTTTAAGTCCATACACCAAAAAGATCTTAGCTCTATCAAGCTCTCATTACAGTAAAGTTGGAATCATCAAATTGATATGAATATACATAATAAAAGTTCAACTGTCATGATCTAGCAAAAACAAAATTTGAACTAAAACAGTTGAAGAAATGTACCAGGCATATTCTCTAAAAGGATTTTTTGATAATCACCATTATAAATTACAGATGGATATTCTGAATTCTGATTAGATTACTACCAACCTTTTATAGCTGTTTGCAGAAGTAAAGGTATCAAAACATTCCGAACAGCATCCAGTTGTTCAGTGTTCTTAGAGTCTTCGACAAGTGTGACGGTGATGCAATCTTCACTGTCTTTTTCCTTATTAACAGAGGTTTCTCCACCTACCTTTGCCATGCAATCTATACAACATTTCCTGCTATTTCATTGTCTTGGTTAATAGCTATGGTAAAAACTCCAAGCAAGAATAAGAATTTAAGTAAAGAAACCTAGATGATAGTCTAGTCAATTTTTTTCATTCCTTAAGAGTCACAAAATTATAGTCTAGCCAATCACGCATGGCCTGTGTTCATTCTTGATCAATTATCTTACAATTATCTTGCCACTTATTAAAAAATCATTCTACACATATCTGATCTATAGAGCAATACTGAATGCAAAAAGCTCACCCACAATTGAAATAGAATGCATAGTTCCATTAAACTAAATCATAATTTTAGAACATCCACTATTTTTCTACATTCATTTCTGATTTTCAATCTTTCTCTTCCTTTCTATTATTTGGAAAACTCTTTTCAGTGATGTATAACATTTTACCAATGCAAGAGGATTTCAGTTCTATAAAGGAGCAGTACCAAAGTTATTGAAAGTACCAAAGTTTGCATAAATTGTAGCAAGGAAGACAAATACAATTTTTGCAGTAAGGAAACAAGCAAAACACCCAAATAAAAGCATTTTGACTCGGTATAATAAAAGCAATGAAATCATCCTTGAATCATGACATAATGAAAATTGTGGAAGAACATGCCTAGATGTAGCCTAAATAATACTCTATTCTGCAAATGACACGGAAAATCAAATATATAACCCTGAGATAGGAAACAGTAGGCAGAGTCAGAATTTTGCAACGCAACAAAGATTTTACAATCTTTATGAACAGTGAATATTTCATCCAGTGACAAGACAATACTTGAAGCACCAGAATAAAGGAAACTTACTTGCTTGATATTTTCATATTGGGAAGAGTGAATTTTGAATCTGTTCTAAAGTAGTCATATCGCTGGTAAAGAGAGTCAATGATAGAATGCACTTCTAAATTTCTTCTTGTTAAATTTTCCTTGTCTAAATGAAAATGGCAAACCCAAGGACTGTATTTTTCTAGATTGCAAGACTGTGGAGTGAATGTTATCATGACAGTAGAAACAACGTTTGAAAACATCAATCTTTCCAAATAATTCTTAACTTCCAGTGCTGCATACTCAAACCCATTTCTCTGTTTACCAACTTTCTCAGACAAAAATAAAGACACTGTCTGATCACCACTTCTTTTCCTTGAACCACACTCCAGAACATTTTTTAAATTCAGCAAAGGTGATGCTTCAAGTAGACTAATAGGCTGACTCAAAGCACTGTATGCAGCCTCGGAAATCGCACAAGCAGAAAGCGCTCCAACTGGTTCACCACCTATAATATCCTCTTGAAAATAGCTATCACAAGACGAATCCTCTTCAGCATCATATGAAAACTGAATAAGTTGATTCCCATATAAGTTTCTCACAGATCCATCATATGCATCATACATATCACGCATGAAGAACATAAGTCTACGGGTCAATGTCCCAGGAAGATCTGCATTGTCACTGAAAGAGCTGTCACGATTCGTCACTGAATGAACAAAACATTCAAGTGGGTTCAACCCAGTAAGAAAAGAGCTTTCAACCACAGCATGCGCAATGTAAGATTGGCCTGGTTCAGAAAACATTTCTGTTGAATGAAGCCCCTTATGACTATTCCAACCAGCGCATGTAAGTTCCCGGGGAATTCTGTATGACAAGCGAACCAGGGAATGTTGCAGTCCAAGGCACATCGAATGTTGCACTAATTTCAGTAAATTACCCTTACTTCCAGCCTTAAACATAGCAAGGAAAGTATTTTCCTTGCATGCATATTTATCAGCTAAACTTTGAATATTGCGAAAAACCTGTCTAAAAGCATCAACTGACGCTTGACTTAGAGCAGCAGATATTTGTCTTTCATAATTCAGACGATCCACGTCTACAGTCATAACATTTTCACTATCTGCTAGACTTCCTGAAAGAAAATCACAAAAATAATTCACCAATAACTGGTTGAAATCACAAGCCTGTTCTGCTTCTCGTAATCCATATGAGATTTCCTCCATCATGTTTTTACGCGCATAGGTATCAGAAGAAAGGTACAAATCTGATAGGGAAACACTAAACCCAGTCATAGACAACCACTCACAAAGAGCTTTCTGTGCACCGTGCAAAATGTCCAGAGTCTCCCCTTGAAAATGTTCCACAAGACTTTGGAAAACATTGTTCTCTGAATCGCGTAACCACCCAGAAGCCTCAGAACAAGATATCAGCTCCCCATCACTAACAAAAACATCATTGGAAGGGAAAGTGTAGTCAAAATTAGAAGGCAAGAGCATGCTGACCAATTGCTTGCCACTCCAAAATGAGGTATTACTTGAAGGAGCCTTTACAATTGCAGGGGGTGTCAATTTTCTATTGCAAAGCATTTGAAGTTGCTGTATTTGGAAAACATTCAAAAGGACCCCATCTTGCAACAGCAAATATGCAGCAGTTAAACTATCCTGAGAAAGCGAAAGCAGATTTGCACCACTTTGCCCATTAATCAGCTGCTTATCCAAAGCAACCAACTCGTTAAGCTCCACTCTTGCAGCAATAGATTGTGGAATATACCCGTGAAGGCAATCACCATCAAAATCTCCCCGCAGAGGTGAGCAACAGATTGGGTTAATAGATACTACAGAAGGTATTGGAAGAACCCTAACCTTGAGAGCAATCATAGAATGTTGATGTATGGAAGGAGGTCTATTTATCAACACTTTATCCCCATCAACAAGAGGCCGATAAATTACGTCTCCTATCTGCAAATCTTCTTTTTTATACAGAACAACTGGATTACCCTTTCTGAACATTTATATGCCCTTCTCTAGCAAACGCAACTCACAACAATAAAGCAAATTTTGCTTATTCTGCCTATTTACGCACTCAGAAACCTGCAAACCTTCTGCAATTTGACAGGGTATACCAATTTCACTTATCTCGAGGTCTGGATCACCAACAACCACTGTTCGAATGTACTGTCATTATGTTTTCCTAGAACTACATCTTTCATCCATCTTAAGCCAGAAGAATTGCAAGCATTTTCTCCAACCTTTCTTTGTTGCAACTCAGTAAAAACATTAACTGGTGTTCTATCAGGATTTATCTGCATTTTAAAATTAAAAATAAAAAATAAAAACCATAAGCAACAAGCATAATTTGGGCTAAGTAGAGAAAACAAAAGATAAAACAGCAGAGACACTTGCCTTGGAAAACCGCAAGCAATCCAAAACACGAGAACTTAATTCATTTGCTGTACCCCTGAAATCAACCAATTTCTTGCAAGCTCTGGTCCTGTTATCCTATAAGTATTTAACCAGGCAGAATAACAAATTAAAAAAAGGAATTCATATGACAATAATGCGTGACCACTTAGAAATATTAAAGACTATTAGAGAGGAAAAATACACTTACAAAACTCAATGGATATCCCCCAGAAAGTCGATGAGGGACTTCCGTGACACGGTGACAATTCGGTGCCACCAGGAAGCAACTGAGACCAACCAAATCCATGCTTGGTATATACTTTTCAATGAAGTTTGAATCAACACCACTCAATAAATGCTCAACCTAAATATCAAATAAGAAATATAAACTTTGCATTAGCCTAGAACCAGGAAAAAAAGTAGGTGAGGTTGCTTTAACCGCTGCACAGTTTAATAAATTGCATGCCGCCTCGTCTTTTACAACTTCACACTAATTTTCAGACCTTTTTAAAATTGCTTGCTTCTATTTCAGTTGATTTACCTTTGAAAATATCATGTTGCATTGTCTTTGTCTAGGAACACAAACAAATAAGCAAGCTTGAATTTCATGCTATTAAACATGTTTTTGTTGGATATTCCCCCACCCAAGAGGGATATAAGTATTTAGATTCCAATACAAAACAGTTGTTCGTAACTATGGGATGTTCTATTTTTAAAAAATAAATCTTTTTTTAGAACGATCATCTTCAGTAGAGGTAAATCAAATGAAGATTATCTTTTTTATAATGTAATTCTTCTAGAAAATGTGCACATTTTACATAGTTTTGTTCTGTTTCGATCTTACAGAAAATGTAAACCTTCTCCTTTCATGAGGGAGGATATCACCAAATCAAGGGCAACAAACAAAGATTTCAATTATAGGTCTTTGGAACCTAAGGATAATCAATAAAGAAAACAAATGTGATTACATGAACATCCTTTAATGAAATAGAAAGAAAGCTTGGAGAAGATGACAGAACATGGAAAGGAGTGGTCTATGAAAGAAAGAACCGTGATCAAGTAGAAGACATAATTCCTCGACACAGACATGAGTCTGAACTGAGGGAGAATCAACCCACCAAAGCAAGAAAGGTAAAGGTAAAACTCTCCCTGATTTTCATTATCCTGATTTTGATGTTCCCAATTCCCAATGGCTAATAGGAAACTTGTTAGAGGTTGAACCAATGTATCATATTCCAATTTATCATCCTCTTTTACTGCGTTCCTCTTACTTGCCTTGCATAAAAATTCCAAAGAATGTACATGAAGCTCTATATGTTCCAACCTAGAAGAAAGATGTGTTTGAGATGAAAGCATATGAGAAGAATAACACTGGGAGTGTTACGACTATACCAATTGAAGAGAGTGGTATGTAAGTGGTTGTTTACAGTAAAATTCAACTCTAATAGCCCAGAGGAAAGATATAAGGCTGAGTTGGTCGATAAAGGATTTACTCAGACATAAGGTGTATAGACTACACAGAATTTCAGAAACCTTTACTCTTGTTGCAAAGCTTTACATTGTCAGGACCTACTATCTTTTGCTGCTAATTTGGATGGCCCTCCAAAGAATGTACATGAAGCTCTATATGTTCCAACCTAGAAGAAAGATGTGTTTGAGATGAAAGCATATGAGAAGAATAACACTGGGAGTGTTACGACTATACCAATTGAAGAGAGTGGTATGTAAGTGGTTGTTTACAATAAAATTCAACTCTAATAGCCCAGAAGAAAGATATAAGGCTGAGTTGGTCGATAAAGGATTTACTCAGACATAAGGTGTATAGACTACTCAGAATTTCAGAAACCTTTACTCTTGTTGCAAAGCTTTACATTGTCAGGACCTACTATCTCTTGCTGCTAATTTGGATGGCCCACCAGGATTTAAAGAAAAATTTGGGTAAATGTGTGAAAATTGAAGGAAAATAAAACACTATCCAAGGGCTTGGTTTAAAAAAAGGAAAATCAGGGTCAATATGTGTAAATTGGAAAAATGTCATTATGTACTAAATTAAACACTATCCTAGAGCTTGATTTAAAAAATTTAAACAATCAGTAAATAAACAGGTACCTTAGGGCGATCATCAGATCACACTATTCACAAAGTATAATTCTAGTGAGAAAATGATAGTCCGAATTGTTAGTATCGATGATATAGTTCTCACCGGAGATGATGTGATAGAAATGGAAAAACTAAAGAAAAACCTAGCAAAAGAGTTCAAAATCAAAGACTTGGGATCACTAAATTACTTCCATGGCATGAAATGAACCCAAAAGCAAGACTTTGAGAAAAAGGGACATACTTGTTTGTGCAGAAATATACCAGAAATTAGTTGGAGAATTATTTACTTGGCTCATAAGTTACCTTCTTTTTCCTTCACTGTTAGTGTTGGCGTTGGCAGTCAATTTATTCATGCCCCATATAAAGAACACCTTGAGGCTGTCTATAGATTTCTAAAATATTTGAAGACAACACTTGTAAAAGACCTTTTCTTTCCAAAAAAAAACGTCATAACTCATAAGAATGTGGTTATATTTGTTTATGCAAATTAAAAGAAAGGGTCTGTTACAAATAGAAAATCCACTTCAAATTATTGTACTTATATGTGCGGAAATTTGGTATCATGGAGTAGTAAGAAGCAAGGAGTAGTTGCTAGATGCAGTGCAGAGGCTAAGTTTAGTACAATGGACCAAGAAATTTGTGAAAGTCTTTGGATTCCATCAAGTTCCCAATGAGCTAAGGCCACAATAAGCATAGTCCATAATCATGTTCAACATGATCGGACAAAGTATATATATTGAAATCGAACGTCACTTTATATAGGAGAAAATAGATTCTAGATGTTGGAAAATATCTTATTTCCCGTTTTATTATTTCTGTTTATTGTCTTTTATTTTTCTTTATTCTCTATTAAAGAGAGAATTAATTATCATTATTGTATTACTACTATATAAATCAGCCTAGAGTTGAGGAATAAGATATAACAGTTTTTTACCATTCCATTCCATATGGTATCAAGAGCTCTGTGTTAGGATTTACTATAAAGCTTCCACAGTACCCGTTTAACTCCTTATGGCGAATCGCAACACCAGTTGGCCTACTCTAGGGTTCGCCTACACCGGATCCAATAATAACGACGGTGGCCGCAGTGATGGCGGTGGCGGTAGGCGGTAACGTGGCGGTGGCGCGTAAGTGGAAACGGCGGTGGCAGTGACGGCGGTCATAAACAATGGCAGCTACTTCAATATAGGCGGCAATGACCAAAAGGGTTCCTCATATTCCCTCAAGGTCAATATTCCTAAGATGAATGGGAATAACTATAATGAATGGGCCCAAACAGTTCGCTTAGTTTTAGATAGCAAAGGAAAACTTGGTTTTTTAACAGGAGCAGTAGCCGAACTGGCAGGAGGAGACCCTCTTTACAAACAATGGAAATCTGAAAACTCCTTAATTATTGCATGGTTGGTAAGCTCAATGGAGGAGGCACGTCAAGGTATTATGATGAGCAAGATACCACGAAACTCTGAACCTGAAGGTTCGGCTTTGGCTTCTAGGAACCTTGAAGAGGGAAAAAGGTTAGACAAAGTTCCTTGGTGTGATCACTGCAAGTGCGAATGGCATACGCGTGAAACCTGTTGGAAGCTCAAAGGGAAACCTCCTAACTGGAAGAAGAAAGGTGGTCATGCATTTCAAGCTAGTAATTCTGATCAAGGGCAGTAAATCTCTTCACCTCAGCTTCCACTCACTACGGAACAACTAGACAAATTGTACAAACTCCTCGAGTCTCCAACTCCTTCGTGCTCTATAGCAACAAAAGGTAATTCTACATTTATTAGTGTCAGTCCTAGTCATACTTGAATAGTAGATTCAGGTGCCTCGGATCATATGACAGGTGAATCTACTTTGTTCTCTTCATATAGTCCATGTGCAGGTAATCAAAAAATAAAAATCGCAGATGGCTCTTTTTCAGCCATTGCAGGTAAAGGGTCAGTTGTGTTGTCTTCGATGTTAACTCTTAAAAATTTCCTTCATGTTCCAAATTTATCATGTAACCTAATGTCCGTCAGTAAATTATCCCAAGATATAAATTATCAAACTAACTTTTTACGATCTCACTGTGTCTTTCAGGATTTGAACTTGGGAAAGATGATTGGTAGTGCTAAGGAGAGTAGAGGACTCTACTACTTTGACATTGGATTTGCATCACAACTACCTTCAAAAACAATAAGTTCTTGTTTTGAGTCTTTTTCTGCTTTGAATAATAAAGATGACAACATTATGGTATGGCACTTAAGATTAGGTCATCCTAGTTTTCGTTACTTAAAACACTTGTTTCCTAAGTTATTTCACAATAAGAATTTTTCTTCGTTTAAATGTGAAGCATGTGAGTTTCCAAAACATCATCGTTCCCAATTTTCAATACAGCCTTATAAACCATCAAAACCTTTTTCTATTATTCACAATGATGTTTGGGGCCCTAACCGTACAAGTACACTCTCTCTCAAAAAATAGTTTATCACATTTATAGATGACCATACAAGAGTATGTTGGGTGTACTTGTTAAAGGGGGAATCAGATGTTTGTCAGGCTGTAAAGAATTTTTTTACAATGGTGCAGAATCAATTTCAAACAAATATCCAAGTCTTTAGAAATGATAATGGCAAAGAATATTTTAATACTATCCTGGATGATTTTTTTTCTAAAAAATGGGATTGTATATCAAAGTTCAAGTCCTAATACTCCTCAACAAAATGGAGTTGCCGAAAGGAAAAATAGACATTTATTGGAGGTTGTTAAAGCTCTACTTTTTCAAATAAAGTACCAAAATATTTGTGGGGCGAAGCTGTTTTAACAACTGCATAAAAACATTTGAATTTTCAAACTCCAACTAATACTTTCAAAGAATGGTTTCCTAGTACTCGTGTTTTAACTGATCTGACATTAAGAATCTTTGATTGCACAGTATTTGTTCATGAACATAAAAATGTTGGAAAACTTGAACCACGTGTTATAAAATGTGTTTTTGTTGGATACTCTCCAACTCAAAAAGGATATAAATGTTTTGATCCAAAAAACAAGAAAATGTTTGTCACTATGGACGTTACATTCTTTGAAAATAAACCTTTTTAATGATGACACTCATCAAGGGTGGGATATAAAAGAAAACTTGTTTCAAATTGAGGACATGAGTTATTTAAATAATTTATCTTTACCTGCATCACAAAGTTCTGAGACTTATACTTCTGCACCAACAAAAATTGGCCATGATTCTTTAACTAATCCTACTCCTGTTATGAGTTAGGAACTTTGTGAATCTGAGCCCACATTTTCTCATAGAAAAAACAATGAAATTCCTGAAAACAATAATAGTGATGATCTAATTGAAATGCCATAAAATAATTAGTCACTTCAGGAAAACAGATTTGAATTAAGAAACGGAATTTGGAAAGGAAAGGTTTTTGTGAAAAAGCACCACAAAGAAAGGGATGAGTCTACATCTCAACACTGTCAGGAATCTGAACCGGGGAATGATCAACCTCCTAAGAATAGGAAAGGTAAGTCCATCTCTGTTTTTGAAAGTCGTAGTTTGTATCCTGATATTGATGATCTTATTGCCATTAGAAAACCTGTTAGATCTTGTACTAAACACCTCATGTCCAATTTTATATCATATTCAAATTTGTCTTCATCTCTGTCTGCCTTCACCTCAAAATTGTCTAGTGTAGAAATTCCAAAAAATGTACAGATTGCTCTAGAAATTCCAAAGTGGAGGGAAGTTGTACTTGAGGAGATGAAAACTCTAGAAAAGAACAAAACTTGGAGTGTTACGACACTACCGGATGGCAAGAAGACATTGAAAGGTACAAGGCTCGCTTGGTGGCTAAAGGCTTTACTCAGACCTATGGTATAGACTACTCCGAGACATTTGCTCCTGTTGCAAAACTGAACACTGTAAGAATTCTTTTATCTCTTGCCGCTAACTTGGATTGGCCCCTACATCAGTTAGATGTTAAGAATGCATTTCTTAATGGCGATCTAGAAGAAGTATACATGGACATTCTTAGATGTTAAGAATGCATTTCTTAATGGGGATCTAGAAGAAGAAGTATACATGGGCATTCCTCCTGGCTTTGAAAACAAATTTGGATCAAAATGTATGCAAACTAAATAAGTCTTTGTATGGACTAAAACAGTCCCCTAGAGCTTGGTTTGAAAAATTCACTCAGTCCATGAAGAAACAAGGGTACATTCAAGGACAGGCTGATCACACCTTGTTCACAAAGTTCTCTCAATATGGAAAATCTGTTGTCCTGATTGTATATGTTGATGATATTGTCCTTACTGGAGACGATACAGTTGAAATGGCTAGAGTAAAAGAGAAACTAGCATTAGACTTTGAGATCAAGGACTTAGGATACATGAGATATTTTCTTGGTATGGAGGTTGTTCGGTCAAAGAATGGTATTGTGGTTTCACAGCAGAAATACATTCTAGACTTATTGAAAGAAACACGAATGAGTGGATGTCGTCCTGCAGATACCCCTATGGATACTAATGCTAAATTTTGGAGAAAAGGAAATGTTTCGGTTAATACTGGAAGATATCAGAGATTGGTTGGAAAACTGATTTATTTGGCACACACTCGACTTGATATTGCTTTCTCAGTTAGTGTAGTAAGTCAATTTATGCATTCTCCTTGCGAGGAACATCTTGAGGCAGTCTACAGGATACTGAAATATTTGAAGGAAAATCCTGGTAAAGGCTTACATTTTAAGAAAACTATTCAAAGAAATGTGTCTAGCTTCACCGATATTGATTGGGCAGATTCAGTCACAGATAGAAAATCGACCTCTGGATATTGTACCTATGTTTGGGGTAATCTTGTGACATGGAGGAGTAAGAAACAAGGAGTTGTAGCAAGAAGTAGTGTGGAAGCCGAGTTTAGAGCTATGTCTCAAGGTATTTGTGAAGGATTATGGATCCTTAGAGTATTAACTTAAGATGAAAATTGAACTTCCATTAAAATTATACTCTGACAGTAAAGCTACCATTAGCATAGCTGATAATCCAGTTCAACATGACAGAACCAAACATATTGAGATTGATCGACACTTCATAAAAGAGAAGTTAGATGCTGGAATCACATGTCTCCCTTTTGTGACTTCAAATCAGCAAACTGCGGATATCCTAACCAAAAGTTTGGCAAGACCAACCTTTGAGCCAACCTTTGAACATTTGATAGACAAATTGGGCATGATAGATATCTATGCACCAACTTGAGGGGAGTGTTGGAAAATATCTTATTTTCCTTTTTATTATTTCTGTTTATTGTCTTTTATTTTTCTTTATTCTCTATTAAAGAGAGAATTAATTATCATTATTGTATTACTACTATATATACCAGCCTAGAGCTGAGAAATAAGATATAACAGTTTTTTACCATTCCATTCAATACTAGACATACTATGTCTATCTTTTTTTAACTTCAAATGAGGAAACTGAGATATTTTGACCAAGACCTTATGCAAGTTAGGCATATGATTGACATCTATGCACCAACTTGAGAGGGACTATCGAAATATTTTTTATTCAAATCTTTAAAACATCCTTAATGTCTTTATGTACTCTCTCGTATAAAAGAAGCACCTTTCTAATGGAATAAACAAGTTCTACAGTTACATAATATTCCAACAGTAGCAAAGGATAATGATACAAAACTACAAGTGTATAAAAGTAGATGGTGCTACCTGAACGGGTGACAAAACCCTCCTATTTACATGATTTTCTTCTGGTTGGGCATCTCCAAGAATAAAATCCCAATAATCAGCAGGCAGTCCTCGCCCCAAATTTCTTTTCTTGTTTAAAGATGCATCATTGACTTCAACAATAATTGCACTTCTCCTGAAGAAATCGTTGGATGAAACTCTGAATTTCATGGCGGGATAACGACCCATACCATTTCCCTATTTGATGCATAAGCTGTCTTAGAGTGGCAAAAAAAGAGGGGCAAACATTTACTTCAGAGAGGATCAGAGAAGATCATATAATAAACTTACAGAACAATACTTGCAACCTTTGGGATGATTATTGATTCCAAGGAGTGATTTAGTACTCTGTAAGAAGCAAATTGAACATTAACAATAGGAAGCAGATAACAAGAAAAATGCAAGCCCAAACAAATAACCTGCATAAAATTAACAGGCAAACAAACACCCGTAGAAAATTTAAAATCATAGGATGATTTTATTAGACAGCAGGAAGCAAAAACTACAGGTAGCAATATACTTGAGCATGAATAATTCCCCAGGCATGTCTTATTGTACTTGAGAAACTCATATAACGTAAGACTTAGGAAATATTTTGGAAGGAATTATAAAACCATGATGATTTTTCATATAATTTAAGCATCGCATCACCCAATAGCAAGGTTTAAACTCAAATTTATTTATCACATCTAGACTAGTAGTCTTCTTTACACAAACAACTGATATTTCCTGAATAATTTTAATACTGTATTTGGACTTCTTTATACCTGAATGTTGAATTATATATTATACATTATATCTTTAGAATTTGTTAGCTTCCATATTTCCTATCTCTCATGATGCTTCCTTACCTAACTAGGATTAAGAGTATAATATTAAATATAAAAAATCAACATTACTGTTGTCTTTTGTATATGCATTCAGTGTACCATCACTACAATATTGTATAACAATATTTTTTTATCAAGTATATCTTTCTTCCCGTTTACCTAAACCCGATAGATTCAGAACCAAAGTTGTCAAAATCGGGATCTTGTATAAGATCAAGAGGGGATAATGAGATTGTAAAACATAAGATCGTAACTAAAATCGAAAGATCCCACTCAATTATTTCTGTAAGATACTACTAAAATCCCGAAGATCATAAGATCATAACAAAAATTGTAAGATACTACTAAAACGAAAAAAGTTTATACTATATATTTGAAGCATTTTTACATGATATTTTGGTAGACATGTGTATTAGTGGGAAAATGGACGGTGCTAAACCATAAATGTTGCTCATATGTCATTTGCCATCATTTTCGGCATGTAATGGTAGTGGCCGGAAAACAGTTGATCGTGGACGGGTTTCACAATTTTTTCATAATTTGACAACACACGATTCTACTTAAGATCTAGATCGTTGGGGTGAGATCGTAAAATCGTAAGGTTTTAAGATCTAGATCGAAATTTTGACAACCATGTTCAAAACTATATAACTCAAACTCCCCAAAAGAGGAACTTCTTACTCTCACACCCTTTTAACTCACCCCTACCTACCAATCCAAATACTGAATACGGAAGTTTTCAAAAATACTCTTGGTAAAAAATAATTAGTTTTATTTATTAACTAACCCAATTAGGGAATAAGTTTCAAAGATGGCTAATGATTCACTACATAATAATACCATATATAAAGAAAGAAAAAAATTAAATATAGAGAAAAGGACGGAAAACTACTTTGTGATGTATGAAAGAGCCAATGCAAATACAAATGAAATAAAAAGACTGAATTTGGTTTGATTTAAACGAATATCACAAACAAGTTTAACCTTTAGTCCATTCAAATTAGTAAAAGTACTAAACAAAATATCTTAATTTTTGTCCTTCAACAAAAAGCAAGGGGAAAAACAGATTAGAATTTATGTCAGATCCCTCTAATAGATTTAACATAGGAGCCTCTAAATGAGACTAATATAACCCACATTCCTATCATACATAATTGAACTGTCAGGTAGTGGCTGAAATCAGCCACGCCCACCTAGTTCTGGATATAAATGTTGAAGCTAAAGATCTTTAAATAAAGATGTTGAACCTTAAATTAAATCTCTTGGAACCTTAAAGCAAAGCACTATTCCAGACCAAAGATTATACCTGGTACCATAAGGGCTAATAGATTATAGGGTTAAATATGTTTCGATCCCTCTAAATATATCAATTTTCATTTTTAATCCCTCTAAAAATTTCTTTCAAACTTTGGTCTCTCTAAATTTATTGTTACCAATAACAGTTCCTGTTTATTTTACCAAAGTTCATGTCAGTGTCTTCCAAGTGACTTTTTTGAATAACATGTCACTTATTAAGACTTTAAAATATCATTAACTTGATACTAACTATTTTTTTACTTTGAAATTACAGATAAATTAATATGGATTAAATATCATACAGTTAAATTATTAAATTAATGATATTTTAAGGTATTGTTTGTTATGTCATAAAAAAAATCAGTTGATACATGCAACATACTTTTGTAAAAAAAAAAAGCAAGAGATTTAACTTGATAACAGAAAGTTGGTATATATATATATATATATATATATATATATATATATATATATATATATATATAGTGGGACCAAAATCATATTTACCCTAGATTATACAAAATTTTATACAAAATGCCGTGGTTTAAAACCAAGTCTCCGTTATTACAAACCCAGATAAACTGTGCTAATGTTGGTAGAAGTAAAAGATATCTGACCTTCATCCGTAATTCACGTCGAATAGATTTACATGCAGGGCAAATTTTTTTCAAGATTTCTGCAATCTCTGCCATGAAGTATGGATGTAATATGGTAAAAGGAAATTTGATTGCTCCAAAATGACCTGAATAATATATTAATCTATCAGCATCTGGTAGGTTTCAAATAATCATCATACCACAAATCTCTAACATATTTCCATGTAGTATGTGCATCCACACCTTCACAGGACTTTCTATCTTTTGAACCACAAGTCGTGCACCCATAAGACGAATTTGGAAGTCCCAAATCAGAACAAGTTACCTGCCCGGGTGCATTTATCTCCAAGGAAGCAATCTTCTCCTGCAGGAGTAAAACAAAATAACATAAATATGTGATTAATAAGTTACATGGCTATCAGAAAGATTTATGATTGATAACCAATGCCATAAAATAAAGTTTTCTCCCTTTGAAGGTAAAGGTAACCAATTCGCCCAAACAAGTGTTTTCATCTTACATGTTCGTACATGCATTAGAACTAATTCCTATGCTAGACCAACACCAACAGTAAACTGATACATGCGGAATAATTGATATAGATATAAGAACAAAAATATACTTAACTATATCTTCCCCGCATAAAACATCAAACTTTATTGCTTTTATGAGACCAGATGGCACTTTGTGCTCTGTAGCGAGGTCTTCCTCATCCATCAAATCTGGTAACCTTGCACTCCGCATAAATTTTCAAGCAGCCTGTTCATTTGAAAAGTATTCATATGAGTAAAATTATGTGTGGACAAAATGTGCTCAAAGAACAAGTGAGTAAAATTATGTGACTAAAGCTGACTATGTAGTATGTTTGCTTGCTAAGTCTAGGCTGTATGAACATATAGGTATGAACATATGCAGGTGTGACAAAGTTTCAAAAACTGAGGAATGGATGAAGGATGATAAATTATATATAATCATCAAAAATAAATAAACAACCAAATAGTTAAATTAAAACAGAAGAAAAATACTTTTTTTCCTAACATTTTGTTCTACCACTTATTAGTATTGGTATTGTTCTGTTATTAGGCAGCAGTTACTATATCAGAGAGCAGTTTAGTATTAGGCAGTTAATGAATAAACAGGCAGCAGTTGCTTTATTGATTACGTTATACCAGTTCTAACTAGTTAAAACCTCGGTTTTAATAATAAAATCCCGCGATTTTGCGATTATACTTGCCCTCAGCGAATAAAAGCATATGCAGAACTATATTTCGGCGGAATAAGGAGGAATCGCCGTTGTAATTCTTTGAGTCGTATAATCTTCGCCCTTTGAAAAACTTATGTGATTATGCTTCGAATAAATTTAAATTTATATGATTTTGCAATTATGTTTGTCCTCGGAGATTAAAAGTATACCCAAAATCCAATTTTGTTGGAATAAGGTAGAATCACCCTTGTCAATCTTCAAATCATATAATCAACAATTTTTTATACATTTCGGCAATTATGCTTATGAATAAATTTAAATTTATATAAGTATTTGAAGTGTGATTTAAAGATTTAAATTAATTATCTTACTCGTGAGCTATGCTTATGAATTAAAACGTAAACAAGTATTATATGAGCTTTATGAATTTTGTATAATCTTAAGATTTATTGGTTTACAATTTCACTACCCCTTCCCAATTTTGTAAAAAACTTCATTTTTAAAGACCTTGGCTCTAACCCATTCTAACTTAATGTCATCAATAAAATTCCAAAAATGACATAAACAGCCAAAAATTATAAAAAGTTTCACACATAATTTGATAAGTATTTAGTAGCAATTGTTTCAGTTATCAGAAAACTGAACAAATCAGTTAGTAAACCAATAAACATTTACAATATAGCTTGAAAAAAAATCAAAATAAGACATGTATCAAGAAATCACATATTAAGGCAAAGATTAACCAAATAATGATCGAAAAAATCATCAAGAAACAGATATTCATAATACCTTCAAAATCTGATAAGCTGCTGCACTCTTAACATAAAACTCTGCCTAAAAAATTAATTTCAGGAAAAGCTGTAACAACAAACAAAAAAAAAAGTACATTATATAAATTAATGCCATGAGTTCTTAGATTATGTCATTCACCATAAATACTGGGAAGGTACAACAACAACAACGTCATAATGAACTTTTCCACAAAAGTACCAAAATAACACATCATACAGTACTAATTCCAAAATCTTAATTAATATCTTTAAACATACTGTAGATAATTAATTAAGAATTTCATCAGTGATAAGTGAAAACCAAACGCACATTACGAAGAAAACGATTCTGGAACTAATTAAACATAAAATTAATTAAGAAATAAGCCAAAAGCAAAAGCACATTACGAAGAAAACGATTCTAGAAGCGATTAGAACCTCGATCAAATAGCATGCAAAGGTAAAACAGTAAGCACATTGCAAAAATCAAACTCGCACAGCGATTCAAGATAAACCGATTAAAGAAATTTCGAGAATCAAAACGAACTTAACAAGAAAAATGAAAAAACGCTTATAACAGAAAAGCGATTATGAAATAATGAATGATACACAGAAATTTACTCACTGAATGCAGATGTTAAGGCGAAAGTGAGTTGGTGAATGAGTTAAGTTCAGTTTGGGTTCGAGAAGAATTAAGTAGAGAACGAAAAGAGTAAAAAAGCAGAAGCGAAACGGAAACGCCGCTGGAAAGACGGTAGCAGAAAGAAATAAGTTGAGAGAGAGAAAGTGTGTAGAGTGTAGAGAGTGAGGAGACCGAGGGTGAAAGAAATGGTGAAAAGGGGCTCGGGTCTCTAGGTTACTTTTTGAAAATTACCCTTCATTTAGCTTTATATTTACGTAACTCACCTTTATTTGCCATAAAACTTGTGTCATATAGCTGGTGGCTAAATAATGTATGTACTGGTGGAGAATCTTATTCATTCTATTTAATCACCAACTATCACGTGCATCTATTATTTTTCGTAATATATTTTCAGAAATTAATTTATATGAAAATTTTAAAAATTAAACAAACCTTACTATATTGAAATTTTTATATTTTAATTTGTTAAATACTCTATTTATAGTTATTTACTACTAGTCTACTATGATATGATTTGAGTCGATGTATAATTATTTTTTTAATACTTTTTATATATAGAATACTACATTACTACTTTGTATGGATGTAAAAAAGGCTATTTAGTTAAAATTATAAAAAGTTAATAAAATTAATAATAATATTAAATTTGTTGATAATTAATATATTTTTATTAGTATATTATATAATAGGAATATCTTCTATTTTCTATTGTATTTTATTGTTGGTTGTAAAAATAAATAAATAAAAATATAGTGTTGTTAAGAAATAATTAATGCAGTTAAATATTTTATAATGTGTCTTGTAAAAAAAGATTGAAAAAATTTCACGAAAAACTTATTATTAAAGACAAATGTAGTGTAAAAAAATTTAACATTTAACAAACTCTTCTACAAAAATATTTATATTTAATTTATAATTGAAAAATGTAAATCATATATTTCTTTCTTCTTTGAAAAGAATATATTTCTCTCTTACAATCAAATAATTATATTAGAATAAAAATAACATGTTTTAATAAAAAAAAACTATAACTAGTACTTCATAAAAACAAATTATAAGTAGTACTTTTTATCAAAGTGTATGCAACCGTTTAAAAGTTTAATACTCTATATCTATTTGTCCTTATATTAGAATTTTTAAGTATGAGAAATCCAAATCTCTTCTCTTAGGAGGTTCAATTTTTCATTTCTTAATCTTTATCTTTGAAGTTTGATGATTTTCTTCAACTGATTCATCCTTAGATTCATCAATAATTATGGCATTCAAAGTTACTTAATTTATCGTTCAACGACAAGTTGTCGTCGAAGTTGATGAAGTTGTTAAAGCTCTATCTCTTCTAAAAAAGTGGATGATAAAGTCTTATTATCATCTCCTTCCAATCCTTTATAACAATATCACACTCCACTAAGAGAGTCAACAAAGGAGAATTCTAAACTTTTTTGGTTTTTATATCTACGCAACAGTTCCACCAAGGTAAATCATCGCATCGACATTTGTTATTGTTTATGGTACCTGGACAAGGAATGCTCTCTGGACTTTAACTATTATAGGTCAACCTTGGAATACATAGAGCTATTGGGTTACTGAACAGTGATTATAATATGGTGCAATAGTAAAATTCTCTTTTTTTGCAAAAGGGCTTAATATGGTTAATAAGAACTAGCTACATGGCACACCAAGAAAAATTATTGTGCGAGAAGTTGCATCCTAATGTAACCAAATTGTTGTTCTTGAATCGGCCTCAATTAGTGCATACCCCTACAAGGGGAACCCTTAGGTCTCTAGCTCGTAACCATCACCAAATGCATATGACTCATCCCTCCACGGTCATGAGGGATGATTGGTAGCCACGCTCCCCAAGAAATGCATCGTCCTCAAATGAGGAAGAGGTATGACGTAAACACTTTAGTTCCAAAATGAAAAAGGAACCTAATATCTACCACATCCTAGATAGTATGATTTTGAGGTCATTATAGTAGCCTTTAACGTTGTAGAGCTATGAAGAAACCAGAGACCAAATGAATATGTTAAGCACGTAGACAATCGGTTATAATATTATCAAGTCAAGGGGGAAGTAAAGCGGAAGTTGTTTCCTATAACCATAACCTGGTCTACAATGACATGATTTAATACCCTTCCTGACATGAGCATAGACTATTGGAAATACCTCTAGCTTTTATCGTCCAACTCACTACCCAAAAATGAAAACCCACAAAATAGGAGTACTCAATGCGGTCACTCGACTGAAGAAATAAACCCTATGTGAAGGAATTAATTGTTTAACCAAAGTAGCAATAGATTCGGAGGCTGATATGATAGTTTGAAATATTGAATATTTAAGAAGAGGTTGAGATCATACTACATTTTTCGTGAAAAGTTGGGACTTGAGGGAGTTTGTAGCTAAAGTGATTTGTTGAGTGGAGAACAGCCCTACATAAACTATAAATAAAAATATATGGCCGAGAGAGGTAAAAGAGGTCGAGGAACTGGGAACTTTGGACCTAATTGGGGACGACAAAAAATGGTGGTCGTTGTAGAGATAATGTGGTCCTTGGTCGAAGTTTAACACTTATTCCACTCAAAATCCTTAAAGGAGAAATTTCGGAAAGGAAGTGAAAATAATGAGTTAAAGGAGGTCGGATTCAAGAATCTTACCCAGACAAGGAATCATCTTGAATATGCAAGTCCAAATATTATTGTTTCTATAAAAGTTACAACCACATCAAAAATGATTGCATCTAGTTTAATGATGTAATATAATGACTGATTAAGAAAGCTAAGCTAACTAGATACACCAAAGATGATAACAAAAATTGAGGAACCCGAGAAAATTCACTAAAGAAGAAGCCCCACAAGAAGAAAGACTCCTAAAAGGATGATAAAGTTGTTGATATGGCTAGAGGAAAAAAGGATATCAACCGTGAAAAAGGAAGAAATGCGTAAATGGAAACACTAATACATCACATCCATCATTGGTGGCCTCCCAATAGAAAAGAGCTCTCCCAAAGGGCCAGAGGGATGATGAAAGGGAATATAACATTGTTGATGACCATAGACAAAAAGGAGGAGGACACCTCAATCGGGGGGACAAATAGGTTTATCCTCAAATTTTATGATAGTAAAAAAGTAGGAGGAATCTTGAACAAAATATTTCATTTGGTGATAACGGCCAGCATTGTGAATTCGAACGTTTTTTTTTTCATTTTTAATGGGGGTGGTTCATATTCCGTTTTTTCCATTTGGTGATAACGGCCACCATCTTAAATAAAAAGACCATAACATTGTCAAATGAAACCCAGGCTTCCACTTACGTTAGAGTATGCACACTCTGGGCCACCATATTAGTAACAACAATAAAAAATGGGGTTATAGTATGCGCAATTCAGGCCACCACATTAGTAACAACAGCCGGAAAGAGGATTACATGGGCAACCCTTTTCATTTGTTGCATTGTTTTCTCATGTTTCATCTTGTTTTCAACGCAATAACATACATGTCACATAAGGAGTCACTGATAAATATTCAAAGGAGAAGACATTCTTAGGTTACTTACCGAAGATATCTTTCCTAGACTACTATGAGTCGACTTCCATGAGTAGATGTTTCTTTATAACCCACCTTAACTATTTCTTCGATGATATGTCATAAAGGGTAACACCCCAAGATAACCTAGAGCCTTGCATAAGGACAACAATTGTCACTTCAATAGGGGAGATTTTAAAGGAACTAACTTGTTCCAAACACTAACAACAGGGACTCTTAAATCATCCTTAAAATTATGATTAAGCGCTCGATAAATATCTTTGACATGATACTCACCATCAAAGTTAAGCAATCAGATCCATTTATCTACTTTAATATCACAAGAACAAAAATGTTTTCCAAGAGTGTACAAAAATCAAAGCAAATCATCATTACATGCAAATAGACGACCTTTCCACCTCCAGTAACCAACATTAATCTCCCACCCTCATATGCACATGTCAACCACTAAGCCCTCTTTAACTTTGAAAATTGCACAGAGGCTAATGAATTTACCTCTCAACAAAGTTCCATTTATCCAAGGATCATTCCAAAAGTATTTACTTTTTGCCATTCCCGACCTCTCTAAAAAAAGACTTTTTAAGCCTTTTATCCATAGAGAGACCTACTCCTTCCCTAATGAAAGCCAAATTTTTCCACCACCTTAACATATTTATCCCACCATCTTGCACATCAGTTCCCACATTACCATATTTATGCATCATCATCATAAACCATAAACCCTATTGATTTGATCTAAGCCTCCAACACCATTTTCTATAAGAGAATAATTGAACTCTTGTAACCTTGTCGCATACACACTTTCTTTCTCTCAATCAAGACAAACTTTGTCGCAATGAATCCAATGAACCTTTCAACCTTCAACACCCCTTCCCCCTAAATAAAATATTTAAATAAAGACTCAATTTAAAAAAATAATACTTGGTGAAGCTTTGAAGAAGAAGAAAAAAAAGTAAATCGAGAGAGAGGACAAGAGAGATTTGAGTAAGACAATCTTACCACCCATATATAATTAACGACATTTCCACCCTAAGAGTCTTTTTCTTATTCTATCAATTATGGGCATCCAAAAAGACAATTTACGATAATTTCCTCAAATGGAGAGGCAGTAAGTAAAATATAAAATCCTAATCTTAAAATTAAGAACATGTGTCGCATCAACTAGCCATGACTGCAGAATATTAATACCTACCAAAAGGCTTTTATGAAAATTGACTTTTAGTCTTGAAAACAACTTAAGCAAACTTAATTGGCTTTGATTGTTGGTCAAAACTGAGAAAGTCATTGCATTGCATAGCATATATATAAATCTAAGAAAGAACATGTGATAACACTACCAACCATTTTTTTTCAAAATTGACTGAGCGATGATGCCACTACACAATTAATTATTTTTTAATTGAAATCGAGTGACCTAAAAATTTAACAACTTAAGTTCTATTAAGAATCTACTTATGACAATATTTAATATTAGGGTTAATAGCCATTTATCCCCCTGTCATATAGGCGAGTTTTGATTTACCTCCCTTTTAAAAAAAAGTTTTGGATTACCCCCCTAAAATGTTAAAATGCTAAGTCTTTTGCCCCCTATGTATAAAAATTACCCCCCTGTAAAATACATTTTTTTGATTTACCTCCTTGGTTTTTACACGTTTAGGGGGGTGCCCAAAAATTACAAGGGGGTAATCCAAAACTTTTTTTTTAAATGGGCGTAAATCAAAACTCGCCTATATGGCAAGGGTGTAATTGATTATTAACCCTTAATATTATTGTGAATTGATTTACCATTAATTTAAATAGAAAAAAAAACATGTTTTTAAGTATTTGGTAAATCACACGCCATTGATTTTCTCACATTTTCATGCACTAAACGTGACTTTAAGTGTTACACATTTCAATCACAAACAACAACACAAATTATATACATGAACCGCCAACATGCTTTGCAAATAGTAGACATATCCATCATTTTTCATGTATTCAACGTGTCTCGTTAGGTCATGTATGTCACATAATAATATATATTATATATATGATAAATATAACAATTTTAATTTTAAATTTGATTTATCACCCCCGAAAAACTATTTCACTTAAATTTACTTTTAGTATCTTATTTTATCAAAAGTAAATGTTTATTCCCCTTGCTTTAAAAATCAGGTTTTAGTCCATTTTTCTACAATCATTGGACTTTTTTGTCTTGTCGTTCTTGATGTGTGTAAAGTATGACAATTAACTATACATAAAAATCTCAAGTTTTATAAAATAAACAGATGCATAAATGCACTTATATACAAGGAAAAAATTGTATGACTCACAATATCATCAACTTAGATACTTACAAGTTGAGTAAATCATTAGATAAAATTCATTCCTCTCTGTCATATCTCTCAATATATCTTACTGAATTTCCATATCATTGAGCAAACATATGTGTGTATCTGATATCTTTTACATTTTGATTGTTTAGCCACCAACAGTAGATATAATTCTACAAAAAAAAAAAACTCAAATTAATAAGCAAGGTTCATTAATACAAATAAGCAATATAGAGAAGGTGGGTACTACTTAATCAATTAGTAACTAGGAACAAAATTCAAAAGTATAAAAAAAACAAAATTGAATGAAAATTACAAATGAAAATAAAATATGGAGGAATGAAGAAATATGATAAAGACATAGTGAGACACCCCAGTACTACGAATAAGTGATATTATCTCAATTGGTACACGGACTTCACTCCTACTTCGTATGCGAGGTAAAAAAAAGTGTCATGGAAAGTCTTACAAATTTCCCCTCAATTGTTTAGCTAACTGAGAGAAAATATTAGAATAATCATGAGTTCGATCCCCAAAAACAATTTTTTTCTTTTCAAGTAGTCCCCGACAACGACGCCAAAAACTTGATCGGAAAAAAATAGCAAGTATACTATTTTCACCTTTGAATTTCATTGATTCTCTAACATTGAATTTTAGCACCTCATCATAGACCTTTAGGGTCAAAGTACCTTCTTCCATGTCTATCATCACCCTTCCAGTCTCTAGAAAATGTCGTCCCAAAATTATTGGGATTTCCTCAGATAAGTGGGCAAGTTGAAGTGTCTAACAAGCCTATAAAGCAAATCCTGAAGAAGACAGTCACCGACCTCTCAGTTTGATATCATAACCAAAAGAATAGATTGAGTCTTTTTACCTCGTATTTATAAATTAATTGAGGGTAAAACCATAGTTTATAATTTACAAAATTTTCATTTCAACTTGTATTTTTTATTAAACAGAACTGATTGAACCTTAATTATTTTGAAATAGAATATGATGGATTTTTAAAAAAAGAACAGACCTAGATAACATAAACATAATAAAACTAAAAAGAGTATACAAATGATTAACCAACTAAGACAAAATCTCAAAGTGCAAAATCTTGAGCTACTGTCCTAACGTCGTTATTTGTGAATGGTATTAGGTCGTTAAACACCTATAACTTGAATGACATATGAAAAAAATTATGATAGTAAAACAACAACAACAACATTATGTTGGAATTACATCCAAATCTTAGAGAATTCATAATTAATCTTGATGAACAAGAATCAATCTTCTGATTAATTCTGCCTCTTTGTTCTTCATTATTCACTCGAGTGAATCAACTTTGCAAGACGATTCCATTCAAAAATTATTAAGTGAGAAGAAATAATTGAATTGGGGAATAAAAAGGAATTAGAGTTTTAACGAAAGAGGAAAAATAAGAGAATATTTCTGTAGAGTTTCTCGATGCCTTCAAATTGAAGTTTATTCTCAATGCAATTGTATTAGTGTATTACAATGATATAGGTTACTTTCTATTTATAGGTTAGGTTTGGTTGCTTACTAAGCAAACTCTAACTAACCTCATTCAACTAAAATACAAAATAAGGCTAAGTTAAAACTCATGTCGAGGCAAACTCCTTTGACATTTTGACAACTACACAATTTCTACACACAAAGTAATATCGACATCAACTGACTATGTCAAAATAACTTGCTTTGACACAAATAATTATATTCTAAACACACCACCTAATTCATTGTGTCTAAGCTATCTACATTCAATATTGTTCTTAATATTCTAAACACTTCGACTTGCATACCCTTTGTCATGATGTATGCTATCTTATGCAATCTGATTCTCAATTATTCATTTTTTTAAGGTTAGCTTCTATAACAGACAGGACGCTCGCAAGGCGCAAGGCGCTCCCGACACTATTACCTCGTAATCTTCTCGACCCTCTCACTAGTAGAGTTTTTGCCTTCCCTGGGAATCGAACCATGTACCATGGGGTTCAAGTACATGTTTAATCCATTCCTACTACCAATTAAGCTACGTAGATCAATTGGTAGTGGGAATGGATTGAACATGTACTTGAACCCCATGGTACATGGTTCGATTCCCAAGGAAGGAAAAAACTCTACTAGTGATGGAGTAGAGAAGATTGTGAGGTAATAGTGTCGGGTGTGCCTTGCGAGGGGTCTAAAAATCTAAATTGGTAGTGGGAATGGGTTTAACATGTATTTGAACGGTTGAACCCCAGGGTACAAGGTTCTATTCCCACGGAAGGCAAAAACTCTACTAGACATGAGGGGTAGAGAAGATTGTGAGGTGGCAGTGTCGGGATTGCCTTGCGAAGTTACACTGAGGCACATTGTAACGCCCAATTATTTAATTAATTAGTTAATTAAATATTTTCGAATTATTTCCGACTTAAGTTGTCAAGTTGTTAGTTTATTTATTTGATCAATTATTGATTAGTCGGTTGATTAATAATAATATTAATATTAGTTGATTAATAATAATAATAATAGTAATATTAGAATTGTTGTTGGGCTTGTGTTGGTGGTAGTATGTAGTAAAGTGGGAGTGAGAGTAGTAGGCCCAATATTTATTATTAGGTTTATTTAAATAATAAGACTACTAGTATAATTAGTTATTTTTAGCCAAATAAGAGAAAGAAGGAATCAGCCAAATAAGAGAAAGAAGGAATCAGTACGTGAGAAAGGTTTTGGAAGAGAGAAACAAGGGTTTGGAGATTTAGCCGTCGGGAGAGATTTGCAGACCGAAAGTCAAACCGAAATTCGACCGGAACTCCGTAGAGCGACCTTCAATCCAAGGTAAGGGTGGGGTTCTAATTTTCTAATGGGTTGTATGATGAGTAGTATGTGGGAATTAGGTAATGGGGAATTTACCATGCATTCGTAGTTGTTCTGTTTGTGATAGTAGTGATTTTCTGTGTTGAAACTGGTAATGAATCGGTTGAATAATTGGTGTTGATAGTGAAACATTATAATTTGTTATGACTGGTATTAAATTTGGTGTGAATAAACTTTGTGGTCGGTCAAATTAATTATAAGATGCATGACCGAAAAATTGAAGAAGAAAATATTGTACGAGGAAGAAAACAGTTACCAAACAGCACACCCTAATAAGGGAGTGTGCCGAACGACACACACAAGCACAGGGAGGGCATGTCGAACGGTATGCATTGCTGACCTGGTGTCAAGGGAACCTTCTGAATGTCACTACATTATACACTCCTTCATATATATTGTTTTATTAGTTTACTAAGAAACTAAATATTAATATTTAGTATGATAGATTCAAGTTTTCTATAAATAATAACAATAATATTATTAACAATGACTAAGTATTAATAATTATAATTAAACTTTTTCAAGCTATGAGTTAGATGTAAATATTTTGAATTTTTATACTGATTTATTTATAATTATTAGGTAGAAGTTAGGGTGTTACACACATAACTCTTGAACTTTCCTACAACTCTTTTAGCCTTCTTTATTCATGAGATTCAAGCATCCTTTAAATCTCTTACTTTGTCAATGTTGACAAATCTTTTGACTTTTTATGGCTACTACCACATGGTTGAACTTTGCAGTTAATGACCTCAAGATCTTTGCGATAACTGATCTTGATGTTAGCGCTTCTCCATACACCTTGATTTGATTCACTAGTTTCGCAACTCTAGTTAAAAAATTAGTTATGATTTGACTTCCTCCCATCTGAAAAAAAATCATAAGTTCTTTTATGAGTTTGTAACCTCACCTCTTTCACCTTATCAGTGCCTCTAAACAATTTTCCTAGAATTTTCCATGCTTCTTTCGCTGATTCAACGTCACTCAACTTTTTAAAAATTTATGGACTAACACATTGATAAATTATAAATAAAGCTTTATAATTCTTCTTATCAATTATATGTGTGCAACCTCTTGTTCATCCATCGTGTCTTCTGCACGTGGAATTACTCTTTATTTCAAAAGATCCCAAATTCTTGATAACATAAAATAATCTTTATCTGCTTACACCAATCTTCATATTTGTTAACTTTTAGAATCATAAGACACGCTGGAAAATGTTTGTTCCGATGATTCATCACGTTATCCTTCCCAAGAATCACATAATCGGTACTCTAGATACCATATGTTAGAATCACACCCATAACTTGGAGAATTATGAATCAATTTTGATGAACAAGAATCACTCTCCCGATCTATTTCTCCTCTTTGTTCTTCATTCTTCACTCAAGTGAATAACCATACATTGGTTGCAAGATGATTCAGTGCAACAATGATTATGAGAGAAGAAAGAATTAAATTGGAGAAGAAAAATGAATTAGAGTTTTAATGAAAAAGGAGAAATGAGAGAATATATCTGTAGAGTTCCTCTCTGCCTTCAAACTAAAGTTTATTCTCAACCATGCAATTGCATTGGTGTATTACAGTGATATGTGTTACTCTTTATTTATATGTTGAGTTTGCTTGCTTACTAAGCCAACTCCAACTAACCTAATTTAACTAAAATTAAAAAATAAGGAAAAGTCAAAATTCCTTTCGAGGTTAACTCCTTCGACATTTTGACAGCTATATAATTTCTACACACAAAGCAATTTTGACATCAACCGACTCTGTCAAAATAACTTGCTTCGACACAAGGAATTACATTCTCAACACATTAAACCTTTAGTAACAATAACATTAATCATTCAATCAATAAATATATATATTATTAAGTCATATAAAATACTTACTTTTTAGTTTTTTTTAGCGATCATAACAAAAAACATGTACATCATCTAAATCATTTTTTTCATATGAAATATGCACACGCACATGTGTTTCAAAGAAGGAGTCTTAAAAATATGAAGAATTAAATCTTTATATTTTTACATTTTCTTTGTATGAATTTATCAACATATTTTCATGAGGAAATTTCTTACCCCCATCCCATGTGGGAAAATTAAACCGTGTGCAATTCCTAAAATGTCCTTCTAAAATCAGAAGTATATTTTTAGTGCGTACAATTTTTTGAAAAACTTGCCATAAACCGGAAGTATTGTTCTGGTTTTAAACCAGCGGTATATTTCCAGTTCTGATGCTGCCAATAGCATAAAAATTAGGTTTGCAAGAAAATGCATTTCTCGTTTATTCGCATCACAAATTAAAACTTGTACAAACTCATACACACCACAAATGGGAATATATATATATATATATATATATATATATATATATATATATATATATATAGAGAGAGAGAGAGAGAGAGAGAGAGTTGTACATAGTATAAAAATGTAACCAAAGTACAAATAAGATACAATACAATACCAAAAAACTAAAACCAAAATACAAATGCATCAGCATAAACTACCGAGTGCGACGGATGATGACTCGACCTGTTACCCTCTAAGCGTTTCTTCGTTGCCTCATGTATAACAGAGCACCCTAAACCTCCACCATGATGGCATCCAAAACACCTCTAACATCGGATCCATTAGGAAATAACCCTCTTTCAATACTATCCCATGCAAGCTCCATCATACGGCGACACCTAGACAACACGTTATAAGCATGATCCTTCTTATCTGCTCCTCCTATAGGATCTTTTGATGAAATGGCCTCAGGGGTCCATTGGAGCATCCTCTACCATATACAAATGAGACACCTTAAAGAACCATATCATGTAACCATACTCGTAACTCTAGTCGTTTGGTGCTACAATACTCCTGGCATCATGAGGAACAAGATGATTCTGAAAATCATCAAACAGATAATCCATATCCCACTGTTTCACAGTCAGAGAACCACATACAGCAGGTTCCTGGGAAATGGTTTGGGTAAACTCGAACTAACACATCACCTACTTAGGCATATAAGTATCAGTATTGCGAATCCCGCAAGGCAACCAACCTGTAAATAGTGCAACCTCGTCAAATGGTATCATGTCACGGTGGTCGACATATGAACTGAAGTGAATATCCTCATGCACCAACCAATCAATGTAAACTTGGAACGACTCTATCGCCTGGTTCCCTCAGAGCGGGTCGTATGCCCAGGCACGCGACTTATCTTCAGTATAACTAGTAACATACGACCAACCTGAGACGCGGGGGAAGTGTTGTAGGATCCATCCCTGAAATAACAAAAATAAATAGTTAATTCCAAAATAAAAATAATTAACAAAGGCCACAGAGACAAAGAATTTATACCATCATGAGTGACATGATGTCGGTCATCTACCTCGTCTCCCACTTAACATCTTCATCCAACTTGGTATACAAGTAAACAAAGCAAGCATCCCCCTAGTTTCACTGGCTGATCGTATCAAAATCATCAAAGTACCACAAGTACATGGTAAAGGTGTAAGTGGCACTAGTTTCCATAAAAATTTGTGTGTGATAAGTGCCAAAATGTAGTTATTTTGTATATACGTTTTGTGGCACTTATCCGTTCTTGTTTGTTAATAATCGTTGAACAACCTCAATTTTAGTGTATAATCAAGTTTTAGTGTATTTGTGTATCATTTGATAGTTTTTCATATCTTTTGCAGGTATTCATTCATAATTGGAGCATTGAGTAATAAAGTGTCGAAGACACGACTTCAAATGCACGATTTTGAGCAATAAAAGAGACCACATAAAGCAAAGAATGAGTTTTTCAAATATTTCAAAAAGTCATAAAAGCTTGATATTTATTCATGGTTAGATAGATCATTGAATAAGATTTTCAACGCTTCAAATCGGGCGCAATTCTGAGTTACGGTTCTCAAGTTATGACGAAAACAAGTGTTGATTTTTTTTAGAACAACACAGACCGCGCTGAGCGCCACAGACCGGGCTAAACGCACCCTGCAATTTCAGAACTCTTTAAAAGGGGATAAAAACACATTTTTAGGTTATGGATTGGGTATTTTTGAGTCCCAACACCATCAACATCATTTTTTTGATAGATTTGCTTAGAAAACAACATTGGAGCTTGCATTTGGATGATCCGGAGTCGAATCCCTCGTCGATTGGTATTGACAAACCAAGAAATGTTTGGTTCCTCTTCTTCTATTTTCTTTGTAATCTCTTTTGTTGGGTTTTGTATGTATATCTACTCTTACTCATGTATATTTTTCGGCTTTGGCGTTGTATAAAGTTTGCTTTACGAATCTGTGTTGGTGATTGTCTTAGGTTTCTACTCTATGTTAGGGGTTTGAGCTTTTTTAGAGATATGTCACTTAGATTCTTACCTAGGATGGTTATCTGTTAGTTTTTGAATGCTAGAAATGGGTTTAGAGTTAACATTCACTTAGATTATCTGATCTTAATGCCTCTGCATTGGTGAAGTATGCCAGAGATGGGTATGGAGGTGGCGTAGTTGACTTCTGGTTGTCGAGGTATGCCAGAAATGGGTATTGAGATGATTCGGGAGGATTCTCAATTTGGGTTAGAAATAGCTTAGGTTGTGAGAGGTATGTGATGACACGGACGAGTATCGTAGGCTGAGTACAACTGGACGATAGATTTAAGTCTGTGACGGGTAGTGTGCATTTATTCCAAACAAGTTGTCTATCTTTTATACTTTTTGTTCATTTACTTTTTGTCTTTTATTTTCAACCTATTTAATCTCAAACTCATTAACAATAGAATTTTCGAACGATGAATCAATAACCAATCTCTGTGGACACGATACGATATAACCTAACTGGTATATATCACCCGGTAAAAATAAATATTTTGCTTGCTGCTTAATACCGCAACAATAGTGTGCTAACAAGATACAAAAAATATGCTCTCATGGCAAACCCCTTGTGAATGGGAACCTGCTCGGGATCACCATCAGTCTGTCGTGCATGCCTAATCTCATATGTGGACACCCTTGCCAAAATAGATATATCTGACGTGGCAACCACATGTCTTATATATCTCTCTCAAACGGTCCTCCTCCAAAGGTCTGAGGGGCTGTAGGTGCGGGTTGAGCTGGTGCAGCCTCAAGTGCCGCTTGTGCGACCTTGGGTCTCGTCTGAGCTGCTTAGGATAGCTGAGGAACCACCTTAGGTGTCGCCCAAGTACCTGATGTGGATCCCGCCTCAAATACCCTAGGTGAGGAAATGCGTTTGCAGGAGGACGGGGTGGTGAAGGATGAACAGGAGAATCATGCCTGTTGCGGAAGATCGACGTCGAAGGAGTAGAAGCGCGTACACTGGAAGGTGAAGTTGTAGGTGGTGCATCCGCTGTTGGTGTGGTAGAGGCAGAAGGAGGATGGGTAGCTTGACTTCTTTCTCTCTGCACAGAAGCATGTTGTGCAACCCTACAATGCCTCAATCGTGACAGTCTCTTATCCATATATCCTATAAAAGTACAAATAAAATGTTAACATAAGGTCCAGTGTGCAAAATAAGCCTTAAAGCACACACAAACATAAGTCGGAACTATACTCCCTGTTTTGTTCTTGACAAAATAAAAAATTTAATTCTGGTTCCTATTGCGATAACAGCAGCCACGAAAATGGCGTCCCATAGAAACAACATTGATTACGAAAATTAACTTTACAAACACATTTCTAATGACTCTTAATGTTATAATAAGCTAAAATATCACATTTTAAACCCTAATTCACTAATTTAAGTAGAAATTACGTAAACTCTAAAAATTTTAAAAAAACAACTTACTTGATTGATTGGTGTTGATTTTGCTTGACTGATTGTGTTATAATGCAATATTTAACCAAATGCTTGATATTTTCAAATAATTTTTTGACTAAATTTGTAAAAGGGTTTGAGAGAGTTTGAGTGAGTTGTGTTTGAAAATGCTTACTGTAATGGGAGGGGAAGATACATGTCAATATTTAGTGCGTTTAGGAATTAGAAGTATTTACGATTTGAAACCGGAAATATACTTACAATTTGCACCAAACTCTTCTAACGTAATTCATGTATAACATGGTGCAAAGCGAAAATATACTTCTAATTTTAAAGACACTTATGAAATTTTACGTGGTGTGTAAAAAAATCATGAGATGGATGAAGAAATTCCCTTTATATACTATATTCTATTTATATGAATGCTCATATATGTTTATTTTATTTTGAGCATATGTTTATTTTATTTTCTCACTTAAATATAATTATATTTTTAATCCTTGTTATCCAACATGTCTTGTGATTTATTGTTAAATTAATTCTAACCATTTATCATACATTTCATTTGCTATATCTACATGCAGATGAAACAACTTTTCTAAATTCAGTAAATTGGATTCATGTACTTTGCTAATCAATTAATTCCGCAAGTCTTGCTACTACTGATCTCACTGTTTTAAAAGATATCAAAATAAAATTTGTTTTAAAATAAATATTATCATTTTTCAACTGTATTTTTAAATATTTAAAGTATCCAGTATTTTCAACACTTCAATAAAATATTAGTTTAATGAAAATGTAATATATTTTAATAACTTTATTAAAATTGTTAATATGTGTAAAGAAACCTTAAACCACTTGTTTTAAAATAGAAATGAAGTTTCATGATAAAATACTAATCTAATATAAGTCCAAAAAATATTACTCCAAGGTAAACACGTGAGTTTATTAATTAGTGGGAGTACAATTTGTTAAGGTAAACATGTGAGTAATACTACAAGTAATCTAGAATGTAAATAAATAACGTTGTTTGTAACTTGTGAGGCATTTAAAAATAATGCAGCTCCATGACTCGATGTCATTGGTACGAGAAGAAATTGACAGGTATCTGAAACTTGGCACTGAAATATTTGTCGTTAACCTCTTTTTCTGATGAGCAATTTGCATGTGATTTGGAAATATTATTCTTCTTAGCAATAATTCCTAGTTGGGAAATTTGCTTATCACTCACACTGATTGAAATTTGAATGATGGAGTATCTCATATACACTGTTTCTGACATAGGCTTACTCACCAAAAGTAGAAACGAACATTTGAGTGATGCGAAGCTAAGGTGTATGGGAATGGGAACTACTTTGTTCCGTTCTTCCCCATCTCTCACTCCATATATTTATCAGTCGGTGACATATTAGTGTTATGATATCACAAATTTATAATCCATATAGGTTTAGGTACCAGGTATTACTATTCTCCAACTTCAAAATTAAGCAAAGAATCACTTGATAGATCTCAATAGTACTTTTTCTTTTCAAACGATTATATTCAGAAGAAAAATAATATGTCTCTTTTACTATTTCTTTAAAAAATGTTTTTTTTTTAATTTAAATTTAGGTTAATAGCCTTCTACCCCTATGTCATATGAATGTGTTTTAATTTTCCCCCTTAAAAAGAAATTTTAGTCGTCAGACCTTAACAAATAAAGATTTCAGCTCCAAAGACCTGATGCATTTTTTTAGAAAAGATTCTATTATTTTGCCTATGTGGCAATCCACGTGGCTTTTCTTTTTATTTTTGAATTATTTTTAAATTCAAGTGACATTTTTATTAATTCTCATTTATTCAATTTTTTTAAATATTATTTTTTTTTACTTTTTATAATAATTTTTTTACGTTTTATTAAATTATTTTTATTATTTATTACTTAATTTTTTACGTTTTTAAAGTTTTTAAAATTTTTTACGCTGAATTATTTTTATTTTTTAAAGAATTTTTGTAATTATTTTATTTTATGAAATTATTTTATTTAATTAATATTTTTTTAGAATTATTTATATAAGAATTATTTATAAAAATAATTTCATAAAATAAAATAATTACAAAAATTCATTAAAAAAATAAAAATAATTCAGCGTAAAAAATTTAAAAAATTAAGTAATAAATAATAAAAATAATGTTTAAAAAATTAAATAAATGAGAATTAATAAAATGTCACTTGAATTTACAAAATAATTCAAAAATAAAAAGAAAAGCCATGTGGATTGCCACAGCAAAATAATAGAATCTTTGCTAAAAAAATGCATCAGAGTCTTTGGAGTTGGAATCTTTATTTGTTAAGTTCTGGCGACTACATTTTTTTTAAGGGGGAGAAAATTAAAACACGCTCATATGGCAGGGGGTAGAAGGCTATTAACCCTTAAATTTTGGTATTGGATCTTACGAGCCACTAATATAAGATGATCAATTTCACGATTCACTTTCAAAAATTCTATTTAAAGTGCAAAATTTTGTATGGACATGACTCATGATAAAAAATCCATTTAACCACAATTAAAAAATACATATAATTATGTGGATCTAGACGTTGTTGTGTAAAATATTATTGTAGATACGTTATTTACAATCACAGTCCTGAAATTATTGTAATATACTGAAAAGTTTGTGTGAAATCACAACGATTAATTAACTTAACCTTTGTTGTATGTCTTTTAATAAAATAAAAAAATAACAATAAAACAATAATAGTAGTAATAACAACAAAAACAACAACAAGAACATCATGAACAATAAGAACAACATGAACAACAAAAACAAGAAGACCAAAAAAATAACAACAAGAACAACAACAACAACAACAACAACAACAACAACAAGATACAACAACTTCAAAAACAAGAATAAGAATAAGAATAAGAATAATAATAAGAAGAAGAACAAATACAATAACAACAACAACAAGAACAACAATAATAAGAACAAGAACAACAATAACAACAACAAGAACAATAACAACAACAAGAACAACAAGAACAACAAGAACAACAATAATAACTAAAAATAGAACAATAAGAACAACAACAACTAATATTGCTAACTTGAATCAATGTTTTCCTTGTCTAATTCAAGATGGAGAATAAATGACGGAGTTATGGAATTTCTAAATTAAAGAAATGATGCTTTCGAGTTTTTCTTATGGAAGAAATAATATTTTTGAGCTTGGTTTAGTGGAGAAATAGAGTGTCGTAAATGAAATATGATGTTTGAAGATAGAAGATGAAGTTCGTCTAACTTGGAAGTTTGTCTAAGTTTTAGGTTTCACGCTGATCACTAACGGTGGCGTCCTGGATGTTGATAGTCACTGTAATGGATGATTGAGATTTATTTAAGGGTGATAAAGAAACTCAATAAATATTCAACAAAATATAAAAAATGCAGTAGTAGAAAAACAACAACAACAAGATTCAAACTCATGATCATGCACGCTACATACAACAACAGTTGTATTAAATAATTGTTGTTGTATGTCTTTTAATAATATAAAAACTACAACAGTAGAACAACAACAACATCAAGATTCAAACTCATGATCGTGTATCAATTTTTACCACGGCTGGAACTTCCAACCATGGTAAAAAGTTGCTTAAATATGAAAATAGATAAAAACATCTAGTTGAAGAGATTCTACCACGGTGGGTCCTTTTGCATGGTCACTTGGGTGTTGTTGTTTGTGCGTTTTGTAGTAGTATTCACACTTAATAACTTGAGCGATGAGTGAGGGAGTGATGTTAATAGGGGTGCACATGATAATATATCTTATCTCATGATCATTCTTAACCAAGGTATGATCAAAAGCATTTAGCCAAAAATCTTTAACTAGATTATGGAATACTGGTTTCTAAAACATGTCAAAACAGGTTCCCCATTTTTTACTGGTAATTATTTTTTGGAAATCAATGTCTAGTTCTTTTAACTCTTCAAAGTCAATAACCTGTTCATTGAATGTGAACTGTTTTCTATGAACGCTTTTGAAATTTTTGATTGAAGAAGAATAAGTCATTTGAGAAGAAAAAGAAATAAAGATTGGAGTTTTTCTTTTAGAGATGGTTTAAAGACTAGAAGATGATTTTGAATATAAATGAGAGAGTGATAGTGTTTAAATAGAAAAAGGAGGAAACACGATGCCAAAATTGACTTTAGACAGCGCCACATAGACAAGGCTTATTCCCAAAGCGCTGCTATATGTTCTTAGAAAAATAATAAATTAAAAACTTAAACAGAACCGCTGCTAAAGGTATACTTTAGACAACGCTTCATATAAGTGCTGCTATAGGCCGTATTAATAGGCAACACTTTTTTCCCCTAAGCGCTGCTATTAGTTGAAAAAAATTAAAATTTTAGAATAAGCGCTGCTAAAGACTTACTTTAGACAACACTTTTTAAAAGAGTTGCTAAAGGCATTATTCTAGAAAGCGCTGCTAAAGGTTATATTTTAGACAACACTTTCCAAAAGTGCTGCTAAAGGCATTATTCTAAAAGTGATGCTAAAGGTAATACCTATGCCAGCGCTTTTAGTAAGCGCTGCCTTAGGTGACTAAATTTTTTCTAAAATTCCTAAATTAATCAGAAAACCCTCGCTCTCGCTCTTGATCTTTTGTTCTTCTCTATTAATGTTCTTCTTCTCAAATAGAAACCCTCGCTCTCCACGACGGTGTAACCACGACGGCGACGACCTCACAGCATCTCGCTTACATCATCTCTTGTTTAACTCTGTATTTTGATTTATACTATGTATTTCAACTCTCCTATTCTGTTCAGACAAGAAGAAGCGGAACGAGAAAGTGAAGAAGGAGAAACAAAGAAGCATACCTCAACTCACCGACCTTCAGCAAAAACATTCCACCATCACCACCGTCGTAGGTAACTCGCGTCGTCCTTTCATCTTCTTCCGCTTTTTTTTGTTGATGCTAAGGCGTATTTCTGGACTCCGTGAATCGTTCCCCCATGGTTGTGGTTCGAGATTGAGCCTCATCTTCATCTAACTGTGGTCTTTAAACATCCTAGGGTTTTCTTTTGTAGCTCGATTTAGAAGTGTAAGGGTCGGACTTAGGAGAGATTAGTGACATATTTGAAATGAGGGAGGCGAGATGAGAGACTCGTAGTACAAACATGTATAAACCTTTATTTTCTCCTATTATATTCTCACTTTTTTACAAATATGTTGAGCCATTGCAAAAGATTCAGTAAATTAGAAAGATGAATGTGTTTAACTATGTGTCTTTTTGTTCTAATCACAGACACTGCCATGATAATCTCTATAGAATAAAATCCAAAGAATGGCTTGTTAAGAGTGTTTAATTTGTATGATTTCATGATCCATTGTGGATAGGCATTGTTTATAGATGATTAAATTTCCATACTTTAGGCTTGAGTTTCTAGGCCTTTAAGTTAAATTTTTGTTTAGTAGGACCTTAAACTATTCCCTCAAGTCTAATTCCTGCCCTATTATATTCCACATTTTATGTTTTTTTCACTTTAGGAGGCGTACTCATCAGCATATATTTTGCTTTGGCGTCAATGGAAACAAGTTTTGAGCAAAACTTTGTTTGATTGTATAATAAGTTTGAACAATTAAAATGAAGTGTTATGTTATGTGATTGAAATAATTACTATTTCTTCTATTTTATGTTTGCGTTTGTATAACATGTTTCTATTGGGATCTTTGAAGCAACTCAAGCAAGGGTTCTCTTTTTTTTACTATAAGCACATTTATACGTTTCCATAGAAAAGTAAACACATTCATACGTTACTTGACTATGTTTATGTTTTATATATACATTTTTGTCTTAATAGACCAATCCTTATATTTTCTACAAATGTACATTTTTTTCTTCAATTTTCCCATCTCATATTGTTACATGTAAGTTTCAATCTCTTTCTTCTTGTCTCTTGTATGATATATATGCCCTGGTTCCTGGAATATCTTGGCTGAAAAGCCAACTAGTTAGGCTTTAGTGATCTCTGAGAATAAATAACTCTTTTGGAAAAGAGAGTGAAACTCATAAATCTATGTTTTTTTTAGTAAAGATTTGGTTTGGTTGAAGTTCTTCAACTAATTATGAATTTGATTTGGTTTGATTTTTTATGAGATGGACAACGTAAGTATGAATATTTAATAAATTTATGAATTTGATTTGGTTTGATTCTGAATAAATTTATGCACTAGTTATATTTGTTGCATTACTTCTGTCATATCACATCTTATGTTGTTGTTGAGTTTTTTATGCAAATTAATTGTGAGCCTTTGAGTCTGCACCATAAATTATTCCATATTCAACAAATTGCAGATAGTAGTTATAGTAACACTGAATATTTTTATAGTGACCGAAAGAGATAGTAGTAGTTATATTCACCAAATTTATAATTTTTTATTATATAAAAGATAGAGTTGTGGTTAAATTCTGTTGGGATTATGATGTTGTTGTTAAAAGTTTTCTTTCCTTTGAATTATCAGTGTTTCTCGGCCTAGATCAACATTACAACTCTCATTCCCTGCGTTTCCCTGAATTCGAGGTAAATTTCTTCCTCAAATTACTGGTTCTGGTGTGAGTAGCTTACTAAGTAGTAAAATCATGGATAAAAAATTGATGTTTAGCTTAAATCATGGATTAAAGTTAGTTTGCTTTGTACTACCTTTGTAGTAGTTGATGGTTATTTTAATTATGCATAGTGAATGAAATTAACTAAAGTTTGGTGAAGTACAAAAGAATATTCATCTTCCACGTTCTGAACCACTTCCTAAGTAATTAATGTAACATTTGTTATGAAGTCTTATGAGTTGTCAATACCATACATAAATGGTCTTGCTATTTTATTACTGAAAATATAGACTAGCTTGTTTCTCATGCATGTGGAGAAATTGTTCTTTTCTTTTTTATTATTCTAATATCAAATTGCATGTTGAAAAACTTAACCTTTTTTTCTATCTGTAGAAGGTTTTCTTTAATGATGATACATTTGATTTGGGTAGTGTGGTACTTGTTGAATAAAAAATATTTAATTAGTTGGTACTTAACATTACCCTTTAGTTCTTAAATAGATTGCAGAATCTAAGGTAGAGATTGATAGTAAGAGTATTTGGTTTGTATGGGTGTGTGTAACGTGACAGTGCAAAAACTAGTGTGTAATGAAATGTTTGAAAGAATAATGAGTGTGTATATTATATTGTAACCTTAAGCAGATCTTTAAAACTAGAACAAGGGACAACTATAGTTTAATATTCGGAATGTGTTGGTAATGTACTTGTATGCCTCTTTTTTCACATATGGTTTTCTTAGTACTATACTATCTTGATACCAAAATATGATACAAATATTTATAGTTCATACTATTCACCAAATTTATAATTTTTTATTATATAAAAGATAGAGTTGTGGTTAAATTCTGTTGGGATTATGATGTTGTTGTTAAAAGTTTTCTTTCCTTTGAATTATCAGTGTTTTCCGGCCTAGATCGATGTACATCGCTTATTCCCTGCGTTTCTCTGAATTCGAGGTAAATTTCTTCCTCAAATTACTAGTTCTGGTATGAGTAACTTACTAAGTAGTAAAATCATGGATACAAATTGAATGTTTAGCTTAAATTACTTAGTGTTTTTGAGGTAAATTTCTTCCTCATATTAATTAGTGTTTTTGTTTAGCTTACTTAATAGTAAAACCATGGATAAAAAATGGATGTGTGCCGATCAATTTTCAAAAGAGTACGAGAATGGGGTATTAAAGTTTGTTAAGTTTGCTGTTGAACTTGCTGAAGACTCGAATAAGACATAATTCTACACCATAACAAGTTAAGTTAGAGAATACCTCACTAGAGTATGATTTTGATTTTGATTATGATCCAGAGTCAGATGCTTATTTGTTTGCTATCAATGCCACACTAGCTTGTTCTTCTTTTGAATGTCTACTAAATACTCAAAGACATACCATGTAGCCATAAGAACTTTCTTCTTATCTTTGAAGAGATTTTTCTTAGGCATTTATTTCTTTATCTTGGATATTCAATCTTGTAGTGGCCTGGCTTGTTGCACTCAAAACATATGACATCTTTGTCATCACCAAAATTCATTTGTCTAGAGGTTATTTTGTAGCTTCTGAACTTCTTTTGTCTTTGCTTCCAAAGTTGGTTAACTATTATGGACAACATAGACACCTCATTCTCTTTATCAAAATATTCTTCAGATTCTTTTTCTTCAGCTTACAAAGCTCTAGTATTTTCAGACTCGCTTTTAGACTTCAAAGCTACAAACTTTCATTTATTTTGAGGCTCATCTTCTTCTAGCTTAATATCATGACTTCTTAGATAGATTTTAAGCTATTCCATATTTATGTTGTTCAGATTCTTTGACACCTTAAGTGTAATCACCATTGAGCTCCATTTCTTTGGCAAACTTCTGGTGATTTTCTTCACGTGATCTGTATAAGTGTAGTCTTTGTTAAAAATTTTAATCCAACTATAATAGTTTGGAACCTTGAAAACATTATCACGGTAGTTTCTTCTTCTTTCATTATGAAGGATTCATACTTCTGAATCAAGGCTAGAGTCTTGGTTTCTTTTACTTGTTTGTTTCCTTCACGAGTCATTCTAAGAGAATCAAATATAGACTTTGTAGAGTCTCTATTTGTTATCTTTTCATAATTAGTGTATGATATAGTATTCAACACAATAGTTCATGATCTATGATTATTTTTGTGTCCTTATTTTGTTCATCCCTCGTTTCACTTCTTTCCGTTCTGGCCTATGATGATTTTTAGCGTCAAGGAAAAGATGGTGAAAGAAAAAACTCTAGCAATCCCAACAAAACTAAATGAATCCAAATTCGTGAATGTGAAGGATATGTGAATATATCCAATTTGAATGTTAGAATTTTCTATGAAAATAAAGCAAAATTTATATTGCCACCTTTTTCGATGATGAGTGTCACAAAGAAAGTGAGTGTGATCAAACAAATAATGTTATAATTCTTACTACTCGATTCAAAGAGATTTATAATACCGAGTTACATAAAACTAATGAATTTCCTTATGATAATGGGAAAACAAGTGATGAAGATGATATATCAGACGATACTCTTACTAAAGTTTATAAACACTTTATTTAAAGTGGACAAAAGAATACCAAGTGCTAGATAAGCAAGAGGAAATAACTAAAGCTTTTCTTCAAGACAAAACTTGACTCATGCTATTATTACAAAGTTGAAGCAAGAAATTTGATGTCTCAATTCTAAGCTTGGAGGAATGACCAAATTTGTGTGCATGCTAAATTTTAGAGCTGATAAACTGGATGGAATTTTGAGTATGCACAAACCTACAAAAAATACAAAAGGACTTGGATAATACCAGTGAATCATCATCCAAAAAGAGTGTGTTTGTTCCTCCTACATTTAAAGTAGAAAGTAAGATGTCTAGTATAATGTCACAACAAACATTAATATCAGCACACTAACCCCTTAGTCTAACCTCCCGAGGTTTATGATTACTATGGATGACATGGTCACAATCATCCTTTTTTCTTCTATTAGACCATATTGGGAAAATCTCCATAAAAAACAACAATATCCCAAGTGGAAGGTAAAATCTGGACTGCATCCACAACAACTCTAGCGTGGTTATGCATTAATTTTTATTTGTTTATGTGTTTCCGTTACATTATTTAATAACACTGAGTGAAACAAGACGCGTGATGAATGTGAATAGAATCAATATTTAACCACTTTAGATTTATTTAACAATGCATATGTCGTGTCGTCTCTTGTTTTGACAAGAGATAAATGATTCACGTCTAAAAGAATTTCATGTGTTGGTGTAATATGTTATCATCAAAGCGGGGCCAATTATATTAATTAATGAAATTTTATTTGGAGTCTGAGGAATGTTTTTAATTGTAATACGTACAATAACTTTCTATATAAAAGGTGGTTATTGTGTCTTATAATTAAAATTGATTTAAGATAAAGTTATTGGAGAATGTATTGAAATGAGGAATTTTGTGTGTAGAAGTGACAGTTTTCAAAGTTCAATATATATTAAATAATTAACTGATACGAGATTTTGACTAAGACTTTGACCTTGATTTATGTGTTTTGCCTAAAGGTTATTGTACTATTATATTGGCCTTACTATGATAGCATGTGTATTTATGAGCTATATATTATCTTGTGATAGACTTTAACCCATTCATATTTTGTTACTAAATTTCTAAGTTAAAAATTATTTTGCTTCCATCAAAGTGTTGAATGGATCAAACTATAAGAAATAGAGGTAATATGTGAATTTTTCACTAAGAAATATTGATTTAGATATATCATTACGAGAGGATAAACACGTGATCAATGTAGAGAGAACATTTGAACAAAGATAAAGGCTGTGCGAGCGAGATATGTTCGGGACTGCCAGAATAGTACTGGGTTGATCACACCTTTTTATCCTATGGCGACCAATTAAGTCGAATGATCTCCGAAGAACACCAATCGGTTTGGACGCTGCTAGAATCACTTCTGCTCGACAGTCGTTGAGCAAATCACTCTGACTCTCCTCATCAAGGGTTATTCCTGTTAAGCGACCCTTAGTCGATGTAACGGCTAGTTTCGAGCATCAATGCTCGGTCTGACCTAGTCAGGCCAGATAGCTATATTTATGGATTTCGTGTATCTACGCTCAAATATAGCAACCAATAGGAATACACCTATGTCATCATATAAACCCTCATATCTTTGAAGGCAAGGTATCACATTTTTACTATCACTACCATAATATTCACTATTCTTACCTTGAACATTTACTTACTTTAGCATCGGGTGCCTTGCAGGTACACCACCTCCTCCTCATCAAATATCGCTCGAAAGATCTCCGTTCGCTCCGACCATCTCCGATTCTAATCAACGGTCAAGATCAAGATACAAATGACAAGTTGAAGTTGATGCTATCATAAAATCCATTTATGGACATCTTCTTAGTGGTTTTCTTGAGGAATACGCTACTAAGGAATTTTGTGCTGCTATAAAACAAAATTATTCAATATCTAATAATATTGAGTCTCGTCATATATTGAAAGAGTTAATCAACATAAAATATGAAAGTGTTAAGGGTGTGAGATATTTCATCCTGAAAAATTATTTTCTATCAAATAAAGCTGAAAGCCCATAAGATTGACCTTACTGATAAGTTCATAGTAGGAGATGCCTATAACACCATTTGGATTGATTGAAGTGTTAATGAATTTAATAACAAGATTGTTGTTGAGGAAGATAAACTTAAGAATTAAAGTGTAATAGCGTTACTATATATCTACACCTAACCTTGTTTTGGCAAGAGCAATTGGAAAAACAAAAACTCATCAAATGCATCTCATAAATATCAAGGTTTCAAGAAACCATACAAAAGTTAGCATCACTTTGTAGAAGGTCTCATGTGAGATACTTTTAAGAGAGTAGTTAGCGCTTTTGGTGTAAGGAGAAGAAACATAAGAAAATTGATTGTCCAAAGTTTCAAACTTGGCTAAAAAACAAACAAAAGTCAAGAAGTAATAAATTGGCTTTTGTTTGTTTTGACTTTGGAGGTAATACATTTGCCTTTATTTCTATTTTTTTTGATTAATTTTGTTTTAGTTTTTTTTATAGCAAGAAAATAAGTACTCATTCCGTCATAAATTATAAGACGTTTTGGACATTTCACACGTATTAAAAAAAATAATTATTGTTGTATGAGAAAGAGAAATTATGCATGATTTTACACTATTATCCTTCATTAATTATAGAAGAGAGAAAAATTAAGAGAATTGAAAGAAGAAAGAAAAATAAATAATAAAGGTATTGAAAAAAACATCATTAATATTGCAAAGTGACTTATAATTTAGGATAATTTTTTTTATAAAATATCTTATAATTTGGGACGGAAGGAATATGAAAATAAAATTCTAATTTATTGATTATGAAATTTTAGCTGACAGACATATATAAATTGCCTCTGATTTCTAATAACCATGCTTCATCTTTTGTCGTTGAAAATTCTACTACTAAAAGTTTGAGGGAAAATTCTTTACTTTATGGCATAAGTGCTTGTGTCATATATCTAAGGAAAGAGTTGGGAGACTGACCAAAGTAAATATTCTACCTTCATTTAATTTCGATGATCTAGATACTTGTGTGAATTGCATTAGAAGCAAATTTACTAAAATTAATAAAAAAGGTGTAGTTAGAAATTTTGAACTTTTAGAAATTGTCCATTAAGATATTAGTGGGCCGTTGACTCTTGAAAATTTATGTTGCCATCCTTTTCTTAACCTGCCATTCTTCAAATGTATGATTATACCTTTGTGGAAAAAAAAACTTTAAAAAAAAATAATGTATTTTACCTGAAATTTTAGGGTGTATTAGAAATTTCAGTCAAAACATCAAAAATTTTGAATTATACCGAAAATTTTCAATAAATTTGATTTTTTTATATAAAAAAACCCAGAAATTTAGAGGGTAATACCGGAAATTTAAAAAAAAATACCAAAAATTTCCGATTTTTCAGTATTCTTAAGAATTTTCAAATTTTTTTTTCAAAAAAAAAACCCAGATATTTAGGGGTGTACCAGAAGTTTCAGTCAAATATTGAGAATTTATGAATTTTTCGATAAATAAATAGAACTTTTTCAAAAAAAAAAAAGGCTTAAATGCACTTTTAGTCTCTCTATTTTGATATTTCTTAACTTTTAATCCCTCTATTTTAAAACCTGCTATTAGCCATGGCAAATAAACCCGCCCCCGTCGGGGCCCGCCCGCACCCTAAAATTAGTAGGGAAAACCCGGTTTAACCGGGGGCGAGGAAACCCCGTTTTTTATTTACGGGTGCGGGTGCGGGGGCGAGTGATGGTAACACCCGCCCCGCACCCGCCAACTAAATTTATTTTATTTTATTTATTTTTAATAGTTTTATTACTCATTTACACTTTTTAATACTTTTTAATGTTATAATATCATGTTTATTGAAATTATTATTTATTTTTTTTGAAAATAAAATTTAAATAAAAATATCAGAAAATTTTTTTTAAATAACCAAATAAAAAAAAAAAATTACAAAAATGTCCCTAAAAAAAAAATTATTCCAAAAATGTCCAAAAAATTTGAAAATATACACATAGGCGCCACTTGATGTTATTCCATTTTTTTTTAAATTTTTTTTTTCAAAATTTTTTAAATGATTTTTAATTGATTTTAATTATAAATAAATTATTTTAAATACAAAAAAATTATTTTAAGGTGAAATAAAATATTTAAGAAATTATGAAAATTGTTTTTATAATTTTTCAAATTTTTGTAAGTGATATTTAATTGTTTTTAATTGTTTTTAATTGTTTTTAATTATAAATAAATTATTTTAATTACAACAACCTTATTTTAATTAGAAAGAAAACATTTAATAATTTATTTATTTGTTTTTATAATTTTAATATTTTGTAAGTAATTGTTTTTAATTGTTTTTATTTATAAATTACTTTTTTAGATAATTATTTAATTGTTATATAATTAACTTAAAAATTAATTATTTAATTTATATACATTAAATCTTATTAAAAAATTACTTTTATAATTTATATATAAATAATTATTTCATTATTTAATTTTATTATTTAGCATATATATAATTAAGAAATTAACATTTAAAATTAAGTTAATTATATATTAATTATATAAATTATTATTTAAAATAAGAATTATATAATTTATTTAATATATAATTATATGTTATATGTTAATTATTTATTTGTTGCTATTTGTTTTAATTGTTAAATTATATATAAATAATTAATTCATTATTTAATTTTCTTATTTGGAATAAAAAGAACTCTTTATTGATAAATAAAATTGTTACATAGAGTTATAAAATTGAAAACTATGTTGTGGAACTTGATCCACGATTTGGACATTTGTTTTTGTTATGTCCTATTTGTCGACATATGCCACATTTTCTGCGTTCTCTACGACGTCCATTTCGGTTCTAATGCGCTTCTTTGTTTGGCGTCCACTTTTATTCCGCCGATCGTTGTGCCAAACAATTTCCCTTCATACTCGCCAATATGCCTCTAATGCTACCACCGAAAGGGATTGTCATATACATTCAACAATGTTGCAACTTTGTAGATGGGAGACACTAACGACAACGCGAAGTGGGTGTGAGCACGCAATCACATGGGAGCAGGCATACGATAGGCTTGAAATTGACCACGATCGCAACGATCTTGTATTAGGACCCTATACTCTTGTCGGCAGCCCCGGTTATGGTCAATTGTTTCCTTGACGCTAAAAGTGTGGCCATGGCGGTCGGTCAGAACCCTATGGTTGTTGGCTTTGGTAGATTCGCCTCATAAACTTCATGCAGCATCACTATACACTTGATTCGTTTGTAACGTGTTCCGCTTGCCTCTAGTTACGAACTGTTGCCATTCGAAAATAAGTCGCACTCACCAAAGTATCGGAGGTTACGTATGCCCTTAAAGACCCGTTCATTGACTCCACGAGATTTGTTGTCATGTGCCCCACCTCACCCCATCGTCGTAGGACCTAGTCCACTTTGCTCTGTCGATATTATCGATCCACCTCCCAAGATCGAATTTGCCAACACTATTTCCGCGGTAGTATTGGAATCCGGTTGGTTTAACGAATACCCGCTTATCAAATTTTGCTTCAAGAATTTGTCTTTGAACTCCCGCACAAAATTTTGGGCAATATGTACGTCTGATATACATGCGTTGACGGGGTCATGCCAACCATTTTTGGATTGTTGTATTTGTTTATGGAAGCGTGCCTCGGAAATAACACGGATGTCGGCTTGTGGAGTCACGTGCATTCGGAGGTTCTTAAGAAAGAAACTCAAGCAGACCGTTTCTCCTTCTACCAATGCAAATGCCCGGGAAAATATTGGAATTTCCATCTTGTGCGACCGCCATCGGTAACGATCCCTTGTATTTCCCATACAGCCATGTTCCATCTACTTGAATGAGCGGCTTACAAAAGGTGAAACCTATAATGCAGGGACGAAATGCCCAGAAAAGCCTATGGAAAATCCCATTACCTTCTAGACAATTTCCATTAGGGTCTTGTCCCGGCAATGTCTCCATTATTGAAACCGTCCCAGGAGAATACAAATGTAGTGCGGCTAAGTATCGTGGAAGTTGCTTGTACGACTCCTCCCAATTACCGTAAACCAGTTCAATTGCCTTGGTTTTCGCTAACCGTGCCTTCGATCGACGGTGTATATTTGAATACAAAGAACGATGGGAGATAATTGTCTTCACCTTGGTGATGGGTCGGCCTCAACAAGAGGTAAATGGAATGGCGATCATATCGTGACTAAGTTTACGATGATCTTGTGCCAAGTTTGTGTTGACGCGTGTGTGGTTGTGAAATTGACCCTATCACCCACGCATTATATTTCTTCTTATACGATGACATCAACCTGTACCCACACTCTGGGTTTTTACATGAAATGACGTATCGTTCTGGGTTGGATTTGTTGACATTGTAGTCAACACAGTTTTTCATGTGCCAGTTTTTTATTGCTAGCAGGCACGCTTCTTTGGTCCGAAATTGGTCACCTTTCTTTAACTCCTCGTCGGACCGCATGCGGGTTGAAGAACATATCTTCTGAGGGCTCATCCTCTCCCAAGTTAAGGGTTGTGAAGTGCCCAGGCGGTGAGTAGCGTTGCGCTTCCGGTATTTGTACTTGTTCATCGTCCTCGGAATCCCGGTTCACCAAGTCATCAACCACGTCTTCGTCATCAACTCCATCGTCTTCTACGGGATGTTCGACATCTTGTTCGTCATCAACCACGGGATCAATAACTTGTGATGGACATTCTGTGATGCTTGAGTCTTTCTAAAATAATGTACAAAACAATATAATCGTAACTGAATACTCATGGATACGAAACATGTTTTGTACCTCCGAGTCATTTTGAATCAATGACTTATAAAACCGTACTGAGTTATTATCAGTGAAAAAAGGTTGTTGATAAAATATTTGTGACACAGGTTGTCTAAGTTTGGACTCTAGCTTTTTTTTCAGGTAGGAGAAGTCAGCTCCTCTGTTTAGACAAAATCGAGTGCGTCGGTGTTCCTAAATAGGAAGCGGACATATTACATTCATATGTCTCGCCATTCATGTGAGCTTTGATTTTGTATTGTGATGAAGATGCCATGATATTTGAATATTTGTGCGGTATGTGAATGTGTGGTAAAGGAAGGTGAGAATACTTTGTGAAAAGTTGTGTGATTTTTTTTCTAACTAAAGGCCTGAATATATAGTGGAGCAACTTATTCACCTAGGCCTTGGATGCAGTAGACGTGTCAAGTCTCTCAGGATTCCCATCATGCAAGTGTCACACTGTCTCCGCATGCAATGGTCGTGTCAAGTCTCTCAGATTCCCATCATGCAAGCCGCCACCGTCTCCGCATGCAATGGTCGTGTCAAGTCTCTCAGATTCCCATCATGCAAGTCGCCACTCTCCGCATGCGTGGTCGTGTCAAGTCTCTCAGATTCCCATCCAAACGCCACCTCCGCATGCGTGGTCGTGTCAAGTATGCAAGATTCTCACGCATGCCCATCTGCAAGATGCCTCTAGACATGACAAGTGCACCATTAGTTGTCCCAATGCATGCGGATCTGCATTGCATCGTTACACTTGGCAAAATTTTGCATAATCACACTTTTGAATAAGATTATAAATAGCGGTCACTCTTTCAACAACTCACCACGTTCTACTTTGCAATCATGTCTCTACTAACCATGGGCCAAGAACACGAGGCACTAGGGCGAACATTGCCTCATTCGTAAGTTTTACTTGAACACGTCCTCTTTTGTATGTTTATAATTTAATTTTTAAAACTCCATTCTAATGCTTGTTTATATTGTATGTCTTTAAAGGATGTAAAGAAATTTCGTCAACGTTCACACCGATGCCTTATCCGACCCATGGTGCATACCTTACATACTGCGCGGGGTTTGGTAATGTTATGAATGTGGTTAATGCCACAATTGATGTCAAGTTTATACTTGCTTTGTGTGAACGTTGGAGACCGAGACCCACACTTTTCACCTACCAACGGTGAATGTACCGTCACACTCGAGGACGTGTACATGCTTTTGGTCTTCGCATTGATGGGAAGCTTGTGATGAAGCGTAACAGCCCAACGAAATATGTGTTCGAATGTTGGTAGATCTAGTCGAAGGTGAGGAAATGCAAAAGCAAGGGGCCAGGTATTAAACTTTCGAGCCTCCATGCATATCATGATAGTATTGTTTTAAGCGAGGAATCCCAAGAAGAAAAATAATTAAAACAAGATTTTATATCATGTTATTATTTGGACACTTGCTATTTCCGAAGGAAGGAAATAGCATAAACTTTATGTACTTGAGTTTGCTCGAGGACATAGATTTAATAAGCACATATAGTTGGGGTTCTCATGTATTGGCTTACCAGATAGCTCGTTGTGTAAAATGCACAAAAGGACCACTGTACCTTTTCGGATGTGCTTTTTGCTTCAAACATGGGGTGGTGGAGATTGCCAAGGCTAGCACCGTAAAACCCTAACGCCTACTCCTTCCCCTACGCAACTAGGTAAATTTTTGATGTCATTTCCTTTTGTATATTTATTCTATAAATATTTGTAAATAATATTGTTCTTTTTTTTGTTTAGGTTCATTGCAATGGCCTAGATTACACCTAACCCCAAAAATAAAATAATATTTTATCGTCAACTATTGGATCGTCTCCGAGCGTAAGACGACACTACTAAATCATTCCTCATCTAACTAATTTATTAATATCAAACATTCATGACTAAAGTATTTATTTTTCTTTGTAGTTTATCCGAGACCGTATTTGGGATTGGAACACCAACCTAATCCGAAGACGCATTGTTGGACAAGAACAACTTCTATCATTCGGTTCACCGGTGGAGATGCACCAAAGTGACCGTGTCAAACTACAATTTGGCATGCATCGAAATCCTGTGCCCCCATTGTCCTTGGAACCTTGGCATCTTAAAAAGTCACCACCGTGGTATGAACGAAACTGGAAGGCTTTTGCAAAGGAGTTCCGAAAAATGTGGAAAGAGCGTGCCCACTACATCCTACAATTCCCTGTGGCGCCCAATGAAATGAAGCCCACAAGGGAATATGTGGATTGGTATAGAGCAAATACCAATCCGAAATGATTGTCGACCCTTTTACTTGGGCGACCCTCGGTTGCAACAACCCTATTTCCATCAACAACCACCACAACCAACATATTACCAACAACAACAACAACCAACATATTACCAACAACAACAACAACCACCACAACCACCATTTTACCAACCACAACCACCACAACAATCTCAATAATATATACCCCAAACTCAACCTCAACACCATGAAGATTACCAACACGCACCTCAACATTCCGCCACCATCAACACATGTCCACCCCATAAATCAAAACTATACCCCCATCAACACCAATCTCAACACTTCCATCACGACGATGTCCGGCTCTTCTAGTCCTCCACTTAGTCCCGACATGCATACAAGAGGATTATCAACCCGACTACTACACACCACAACAAACATACATCTATGGCCAACCCGATTCAACCCAAAACTACCAATTACCGCATTTGGGCGCACCAAGTAGAGTCGGTTTGTCCCACCAAGGCAACGCTGAGGCGTAGAGGGCACCCGCCTTTCCTACGGATCAAGGGACTTCAACGCAACCACAAAGGCAAAGGCCAAGGGGCGGACGAGGCGGAATAGGGAAGCACCACCACCACGTGAACCATCTAGGAGAGTTGTTAGACCCCGTGCGGATCATACAAGGGACCGCATTAAAAATATGTAACCTTTATTATTTGTATTATTTTCAATATAAATATATTGTCTTTATTATTATAGTTTAGTATATTTAAATTAATATTATTTAATAACTTATAAATAATATTATTTAATTATTTATTAAGTTAATATATAAATAATGAGATATATATATATATATATATATATATATATATATATATATATATATATATATATATATATCAACTTAATAAATAATGCAATTACAAAACAATTGCTTAAAAATTTAAAATTATAAAAAAAATTAAATAAATTTCAAAATATTTTTAAGAATAATTAAAATACATTTTTGTATTTAAAATAATTTTTATAATTAACAACAACAAAAACAAATAAATATATAATTGAGAAATATATAATTTATAAATAAAACAATTAAAAAAATTGCTTAGAAAATATTACAAATTATAAAAACAAATAAATAAATTCTTAAATATTTTCTTTCTAATTAAAATAATTTATTTATAATTAAAAACAATTAAATACAATTAAAAACAATTAAATATCACTTACAAAAATTTGAAAAATTATAAAAACAATTTTCATAATTTCTTAAATATTTTATTTCACCTTAAAATAATTTTTTTGTATTTAAAATAATTTATTTATAATTAAAATCAATTAAAAATCATTTAAAAAATTTTGAAAAAAAAAATTTAAAAAAAAAAAATGGAATAGTGAGGCGCCACATCAAGTGGCCTATGTATATTTTCAAATTTTTTGGACATTTTTGGAATAATTTTTTTTTAGGGACATTTTTGTAATTTTTTTTTTTTTTTGGTTATTTAAAATTTTTTTTCAAAATATCAAACTTAAAAAACACTTTTAAAATAATTAATTATTTAGTTTAATTATTTATTTTTAACTTTATTGAAAAAAATAAAATTTAAAAAAAAATAAAAATTTTATTCGGGCGGGTGCAGGTGCGGGGAAACCCGTTTCTTGTTGAGGGTGGAGGCGGGTGAACAAATTTTAGCCCCAAACGGGTGCGGGTGCGGGTCTGGGCCTGGGTGACGGGTGCGGGTCTGGGTGTGCTTAAACCCACCTCCGACCCGCCCTGTTGCCATCCCTACCTGCTATTTTGGTCCCTAAACTTTACTTTACTTCACTTGGCCCCCTTCTCTTTTGCTGACATGTCAATGATGATTAGGATAAAAAAATATTTTTAATGATGTGCAAATGCTGATTGGGATAGATAAATTATTATTAAATATTTTTTAATTATTTTAATAATTAAATTAATACTTTTTAATAATTGTTTTAGAAATTTATTATTAAATATTTTACTGAATAAATTAATACTTTTCAATAAATGTATTTTAGATGTTAAATAAGTCTTAATTTTTTGGACTAAAGGCCCATCGAATTTTCGCATGAGTACAATACCCAAGTTGAGAATTTGATGGGTAGGAAAGAGCTATATAAACACTAAGTATAGTTTATGATAAATCGATGTGGGCGTTATTTATAACACAACAACACATTCCAACTACAACCCAATATGACAAGCAAGACATGAAAATTGATTATGAAGTCTTATTTTTCCACCTTCATGCAGCCATAAACTGAAAATATAGTAGAGTTGTTCTCATTATTATGCCATGGTACTTCCATTCATACACTTGGAGTTAGCAACCATTGAATTCAATCCTTAACATACCACACTTGTGGGAGAAGTTACATCCACACCAGAAAACAATATTTATAATTTATTTTTCATCAATATAATGACATTATAATTAATCGTACAACTTTAATCATAATTAAAATATGTTTAAAAACTTATCTCACTTTTGAGGATATTGTTTAGAAACATATTTGTACTTGTCATCTGTATTTTGTTTGTAGTTTGTGTTGTAATAACAAGTTGCTATGGTGATTATGATGGAAGCAAAGATCGCAATAGCAATGATGACGCTCATATAATTCTTCGTAAAGTGGAAGTATATTCTTCATAAAGTAGAAATATAGTGTAAAGTTTGTTGTGTGCAAAACACATTGTTACGAGGAGTGGTTTTGATATTTTTAAAAATAGATCATAAATAAATGAACAAATAAGTTAGAGATTGCAGACTTAAAGCATGTAATTCCATCATTATGGAACAATTTAACATGTTTAATCCAATTGCATTTCAAAACTTTAACTACATTGATACAAACTACCAACCTGATGCGTGGAGTAAGGTTAAGGAAGATAATTGTACAGTAGGCTGCAGGTTGCAGAGAGAGAAAGAGAGTAGTCCCACATTGTTCTTTCAAAGAAATGTTCAAGTGTTTATATAGTCCAAACAAACACCGCTACATTGATACAAACTACCAACCTGATGCAGTGGAGTAAGGTTAAGGAAGATAATTGTACAGTAGGCTGCAGGTTGCAGAGAGAGAAAGAGAGTAGTCCCACATTGTTCTTTCAAAGAAATGTTCAAGTGTTTATATAGTCCAAACAAACACCGTTACATAAGAACATCTGGGCTTGGTAAATTTTAAAATAGAAGGATTTAAAGTTAAGAAATATCAAATACTGAGAATTTATGAATTTTTCAACAAATAAACAGAATTTTTTCAAAAATAAAAATTTGATCCTGTGTTTGAAATTTTCAATATCTCAAAAAACATTTTTTTAAACTGTGTATTTAAAATTTTCGGTAATATATTTGAAATTTTCAGCATTACCGAAAATTTCAAATTTCCGGTATCCAATTTTTTCTTCTAAATTTTCTGTGAAATACGGTAATTTTCTAAAAATCTATCAGATACAAGTGAGGGGATGCAATAAAAATTTTCCTCCCATATGCGTTAATAAATACTCCATTTATACAATTATTGAAAACTTTTTAAATATTGTTATCTTTATTTGATTGAAGAGAAATCTAAAACTCTTGATAATTTCAAAATTCAGGAAATATGTTTTCAACTAGAGCATTCGTTTTCAATTTTTTTTCTTTTAAATTATTATCATACAATCATTTTGCTCAAGTCTGAAAATGTTTGAAATATTTTTTTTGAACTATAATCAATTATAACTTTTAAATTTACAAACAGATTGATGTCGTAACTGTGTTCATTAAAAAAATGCTTAAGCTTCATAAATATGATCAATAATAATGAGCTATGAATATTAATTTTAATTTGTATGTGATACTTCTAAACATACTTAAGTTTTATTTTTCAATAAATTTAATATTTTCTTTGAATAACGGTGCTTCTCAATTTAATTAGCTTTCAATAAGGAAAGCTGATATTGCGTGGCATATGATAATTTGAATTTAACTATATGCATTCATGACATTAGACCGAATGTGTATTTTAAAAATAAAAAATTAATAATATAAATTTTAATCATCAATTTAGTTATAAACTATGTTAATATAGAGAAAAAGACATTTCAATCCATCATAATGAACAAAAAGCTATTTAAACGGTTTAAAAATAGAATTGTAAATTTATGGAAAGGATTGGAGATTCGGAAACCCCAAAATTCATAAAAAAATTCAAAGTACTCTTTATCTGTTTGATGATATGCCTCTATGAGTATTATTCAAATTTTTGAGCTGCAAAAATATTTGTCTTGGAAACCTGGGTATCTTACTCATCATAGCTACTCATCATAGCCACTTCTTTTCCATGACTCATGATGTTGTCCATGCTTGCGAGAAAGGGTGATTTCGTATACAATCATTGCATCGTCATGACTGCTGTTCGATCTATGCTTCAACTCTGTATCACCTCCATTCCCAGTAAGAATGATGGGGCTGCACTGATTTTCCATGTGAACCACCTTTCTAACGTGCAAAAAGCTAAAAGCAGGAACATAGTGACAAGAAAAGATAGATATAAAATACATGGTAAATGTCACGATCATAGTATTAAGCTAAATAAGAGAAACAAACATACCAACCCATTCAATCATCAACAACAATGCTTCTTCTGTCTCTCCCTTACTTTGAAATAATCAACTCCGATAAAATGAAAGTTGAATTCGGTAGAATTGTTCAACAACAAGACCATGATTCAATGAAAGTGGATCTTGTTGGTGACGATATCCAGTTATTTTATCGAAGTTGATTATTTCAGAGAAGGGGGAAGAGAGTGGGGTGAGAGAAATCATAAATAAGGTGTGGAATTATTGTAGGCTAGTATATGGTAAGTGAGAAAGATGAAGTTGATGTTGTCTAGAGTTGCTTCACTTTAATAGGGAGTGGCCACTCATTAACAATAAAAATCTTTGAAGGATCCGTGGACCCTCCTTTTGTAATAAAATGACCCAACTATTGACTTCACGTGTCACAAAATGACACATTACTTCTAGAAACATTGACAACTACTCTGAAAAAAATAAAGTATTTAGTTGTTTTTGCTAAAGAATGAATGTGAAATCACACTTGACTATTGGTGCATTTTTTTTTTAAAATTTCAATTATTAAACAATAAATTAACATTAAAAATGATAAAGTATTTAATGGTTGAATGATGAGTAGATTATCCAACCAAAGTTTTGTTTTAGTTTTTTCTATTCAATTAAATTTGTTCTTTCTCTATCTTATATTACTTTTGATGAAGACAAACATTTATTATTGAAGAAAGATTATAGAAAAAAAAGATTGGATGATGATCAAAATATTTGTTAGTCTAAAAATTTTAGTTAGAGGATTTAAAAGAGAATGATAATAACCACGTTTGAGAATAACCAAGTATGAAGAAATTTAGTCTTCGACACATCGGTTACTAGGCTTGATTTGAAATAGTTCAAGGAACATATCCACAAGATTATGACCACCCCTCTTTAAAACATGTCTAGAATCTCGAAAAGTTTTGAAACAAATCAGTTTTTCGACAAAGTGTCGAGCACGACACGCCCGTCTATTAGACGTCGGGGTCTTCATGTGTTTTTAGTCTATAAGTTAGCCAAACTAGGGAAGGCTCGACAACACTATATAAGTCGATCAAAGACTCTCGACAGAGGCAATTTGGAGGTTTAAATGGAGTTATTAGAGTGATAGTTGATTTGCAGCAGTTTAAATAGTGAAAACACGTGGAAACAAAGTAGAAGGCTAAAGCCCACATAAGATGATATGTGTTATAAGTTCTGTGGAGATAAATATTGTCGACGATTAACATTGTATTAGTACTTAACTTGATCTCATTGTTGTGATCAAGGGTTTCAAAATGCATCAAGTATTCTATATAGAACTAAAGTATCCAAGTCACAAAAAGAAATAATCGTGAGAAAATATATAAGTTTGCATCCTTTCTTTAAATTATTTACATCTTTTGAATGAAGTAATTTACTTTAATGATATTTATTACACTTGCTATTTGATTTCTTCTTTCAAAACAATTATGTATTATTTCAATTAGAATTAATATTTAGTTTGTCAATATTCAAACATCTAAGTTCCAGTCACAAATAATTTTCTTTGTACTTTTCTGCACAAATTATCCTCGAGATATTTTGAATTTAATCTCTTAAGTGAACTAAAAAATTGTGATTATTTACTATAAACAACTGTAAATAAATTGACACGCCCATTGAGACAATTATGTGCAAGAAATTAACTTCTGAAGAAAAATGTTATGTCTTTTACATTATTTATTTTATTCTTATATATGAATTGTCTTCAGCTGTAGAGTGTTTATGCTTATGAGGAGTGGTAAAGATCTTTCAGAAATTACTCGTCCAACGTTAAAGAATCCCCTCCCCTGAACAATGCCCATAACGTAGAAAAACAACCAATAGATTCGGCTATTGGCAATGCAGAAACCTCAATAACCATTGGGTAACTTCTCATGTTATAAGTCAGATATCAATGTCGACGATATCAACGTCGACAATATCACCAGAAGTGGCGGTCTCACCACCACAAGTAACAAGTATTTCAACTATCCACATGGTCATACAAGTAGTAACGAGAGACCATATGCCTTATTTCCCGTAGGATTTATGCTAACCATAGTAGTAGGTAATATCTTTATGTCATGCCAACAACGATGATGGAAGGCGTACAATCTAGTGCATATATATTTACAAATAATGCAATGGTTGTATCATTCTTTATCAATCCATACTTAGCATCAAGATCTACTTTAAGCAACCCTAGTCGAATGACACACCCGCAAGAAGGGTTAGGATACACCCCTAAATTTATGTCATCCTTAACTACTAGTTCCCTCTTGTCTATAAGGCAATAAATGGATTAGAGTAACCATGATATGATGAATATGCTTACACATCAAATTGGTATCGTGAATAATCATTTTTTTCAAAATATAAACTATATTAACAACAATTGGCTCACCAAATGGGTCAAATTGCATATTTCTTTGGTGCACCACAAGCGTTTATTCAACCAATTCCTCAAATCCGAAGTGTCTGGCATGTTCAAAAATTAGAAGTGCCAAAAAATGTAGGGATCCTTAATAACCAAGGGCAACATCAAGTTGTGCCCCAACATGTCAAACAACCCGCACCCAAGGTAATCAGGGATGATGTAGGTCGAAATGACAAAGAGGTGGTATTAGTTAATAAAAATCAAGATGCAAACCAAGTTATTAGAAATTTTTGGAAAAATTATTTTAAGGGGAAAAACAACATAACCAACGTGGTCGAACAAACCCTCGACCAAAATGTCCTTAGTGTTGGCCTACATAGGCCTAATTTTGTCCATGCTTTATTCGAGTATGTACTCTAGATTGAACTTCTTAGAGTTTGGAAAATCCCCAAGTTCACTATGTTTGCACGGGACATTAATGAGTCCATTACTAGACATGTTGCTTGATTTTAATCAGAGGCAGATGATCTAGCCAATTATGAAAATTTGAAAATGAAATAGTTCGGCAACTCCTTGAGAAAGAATAACTTCACATGGTTCACCACCTTACCTTCAAACTCTATATTTACTTGGGGTAAGTTGGAGAGGGCGGTTCATGAACAGTTTTACATAGGCCAGTCAAAAATTAACCTGAAGGAACTAGCCAATGTGAGACGAAAATTGGATGAGTAAATAGACAACTACCTCAATAGGCTTTGGATAATGAAGTTAATATGCTTCACTTAAGTACCTGAATATGAATTATTCAAACTGGTTGCAGGCGATTTGGACTATTCAATCATGAAGAAGTTAGACACTCAATATTTGATGGACACGACCTAACTAGCAGACAGATTTTGACAAATCAAATGTTTGAAAGCTGAAAAGGTTAGGTTAAATAAATATTACAAAAAATAAAAGGTTTACCTCACTCTGAGTACATCCAAATTATTGACAAATCTACAGCTAAAACCATCTTTGGATCCCTGTGCGCTACCTATGAAGGAAATCAACAAGTAAAAGAGACAAAGACAAATCTTTTGGTCCAACAATATGAATTGTCCGTAATGAAGGAAGATGAGAATATCGAAATCATGTTCTCAAGGTTTCATGTTATGGTTTTTGGACTTCAGGTTCTGAATAAGAGCTATACAACTTCTTATCATGTCAAAGATACTTGTATCTACACACTGGTGGATATAAAATAATGTCTTCTAATATTTTTTTCCTTGTTTCACATTGTGCATTCCTTTGTGCTTTTGTTTCATTTTATGCAACCAGCGTGTAACAATCATTGGCGAGATCAAGAAAATCTTGGGCTCCCAACACACACACACACATCTGAATTGACCACCAATTCTAATTCTTACAGTTGAATACTAGAAGCTCTATGTTCAAGCTACCATTTCCGCCATTCATCTTTGTTCTTGTGCAAATCACTCAGTCCTCACAAACACTCGCATTTTCCAAACCATGAGAATCAAGATTGTGATTCTCTCCGATTTCGATCAACATTTCAGTGTAGATTTGAAAAATGAAACCAATCACCTACCTCGCATACACTTGTGTTTCCCTAAGAATAGAATTGAAACTCCTGATACCAATCGTTAGAGTTTACACCTTCTTGAGACACACGAGACTTGAAGATTAAAATGAAAGAATAGATAGAAGAGAGAGTAACTTTAAATTTATATACTAACACCCAATTCAAATGAAACTAAAAAAATAAATAACCAAATGCAAACTAAATACAACTTAACAACTTAAATGTGAATTACATCTCAACGCGTGTCATGGGTACCAAATTGAACAATCAACATTAGAAGATTAATGTTGTTTCTTCCCATGTAGTCTCACGCCATTTTAATAATTGTCTTTGCCATACTAACTACATCATGGTGATAACATTCGCACTTAGACCATTTAAAAATTAATACTAAAGTGAAAGCATATTCACATGATATACATACTACTTAAAAACTATATTTACTACAATTAAATATATTTTTAGATAGTAAACACAACTTTTAGCTGAATCTCCTTTGTCCTTGTCAGGGCCGACATAATTATTATCGAGACATATTTTTAAAATGGGGCCTTTTTTAAATTAATAACAAAGTTAATATATATTTAATTAAATATTATTTTTTTGGGCTTTTTTGAGTTGTAAAGTTATTTATTAAAAATAATTTACTTGATTCTATTTAACATTTTTCAATTGATAGTAAAATCAATTTATGATTGTTGATTTAAAATAAAATTACATTAATTTTAATTTTGAAATATTTTCTCTCTTAAAAAAAATTTAATCCCTTTATAAACACTAGAGCATTTTCCGACAATTCAGTTACACTACTCCAATCACTTTTTGATTATATATATATATATATATATATATATATATATATATATATATATATATATATATATATATATATATATATATATATATATATATATATATATATATATATATGAGGATCAATTACACAGTTGTTACACTGCCAAAACGTCATTTCGGATTAATAAAATCAACCGTTGGATTGAAGCATATCATCGTATAGATCATACCTATAAAATTTGAGATTAATCTATAGTGATTTACTATGTCATTGAACTACATCAAAATTAACGTTATATAAAAGTCGATTTTGACGTTAATATTTGGATATCTTGATCGTATAGTAAATCATTATAGATTAATCTCAAACTTTATAGGTATGATCTATATGATGGTATGTTTCAATCGAACAGTTGATTTTAAAAAATATTAATCCGAAGTGACGTTTTTGAGCGAGTGTAACTCATGGTGTAACTCTTCGGGTGTAATTTGATCTCTCTCTCTATATATATATATATATATATATATATATATATATATATTATGAGTCAGATACATTACATGTGAATGTAAAGTCTTATACTAAATCTAAATTGTGAATATGATTTCGACATCGGCGAAATGGGGACGAAGGTGTCCGAAATCCACGGTGTCTTCGTCAACGAAGAAGCAGGTCTCACTGGAATCACAATCGAAGATGAATATAGGGAAACTGATTGAGACTGAAGATGATAACAAGATGGATGGGGAAGCGCTGTCTGAAGAGAGACATAAGGAGGTGGAAGTCCCAGAAGATGATCCGAAAGGGAAACAAGAGAACATAAGATTATGGGTTCATGTGATAAGTGAACATCGCAATCCAACAAAAGGAAGAATGATATCTTATGTGGCGCCGAAATTAGTAGATGAACAAATTGAAATCGAAATCGAGGACAAAGATATTGAATCTGAAATTAGATTTTGGGAAAATACCCTAATCCTATATGTTTTGGGGATGACCTAAGTATGAATTCGATAAAGAATTTCATGGAGAGAAACTGGAATTTTGTGCAGCTACCACATCTTTATTATCAAGGTGATGGGTATTTTCTGCTAAGGTTCAAATAACATGATGATATAGAATAGGTGATGATGAAGGGCCCCTACATAATAGGTGCGAGTGAAGTCTCAACAAAATTGGTAGTGGCATAGGTGCGCCCATGGTCACTGACGAATGCACCACCCACAAAGTGTCTTATGCAAGGATATTAGTGGAGGTCGATATTACTAGAAAATTGGTAGAGGAAATCGCCATCAAGGATAAGGAAGGACGAAAAATAATGCAGCCCATTGAATATTATGGAGGCCAAAGTTTTGTGATAAATGCTAGAAGATAGGGCACCAGTGTGGTATTGGACCCAAGAAGAAACATTGGCAGCCTAAGCCTCAACTGGAGAAAAAACTAGAAAATCCTGTTGTGATCTCTACACCAAAAATAGACAAATCAAAAAGTAAAACTAATGATGATGTAGAAAAGATATGGTCTGAAGTTACACAAAATGATACAGAGATGTGGACTAGAGTAAGTAAAGCTTTAAAAGACAGAGGTAAATCCGTAACATATGCTGAGTCGTCCTCTTTTGTGTAATGTACCAATGGATTTAGGGTGTTGGAGGCTTTGAATGCCCCCTAAGCCTTAGATAGGGGACCATGATTGCTTCATGGAACGTAAAGGGGATTAACAAGGTTGGAAGGCTTAGAGAGATTTGATCCCGTCTCCTCGAGCTTCAGCCAATAATTGCTACTTTAATTGAAACCCGAGTTAAAGAAAACAAGGCTGCAAAAGTTAGGGAAAAACTTTGTCTCAATGGGAAATACCTCGATAACTACACCAACCATGCAAATGGAAGAATTTGGATCCATTGGGATTTAAATAAGATGGATGTGAAATATGTTAGCATTAAAACACAGTATATTCATTGCGGTATCTATGATGTAACCGATAAATTTAAATTTTGGCTTACTGCCATATATGCTAGTAATGCATTGGATAGGAGAAGAATCTTATGGAAAGATATAGAGAAAATTCAAGGGGCTCAGTCAGGAGTTTTGTGTGTGGTGGGTTGTTAGACAATATGATCGATCTAGAAGAGGGGTTGAATATATCGATTGTTTTAAAATTTTGCGCTTTTTGAAAAGTTATTACGAAAGCTTCCTGGATATTCAATCGTCTAAACGAACCACTATTGAAAAGATCGAATATGCGAACCGTACGGGAAATGAAAGAAAATAGCTCGAATAAATACAACTTATACTCAATTTGTTAATCGCTTAAACAATCTCAAAGAGTATCAAATACTTCCAATGAGTTTGGTTAAGAATAAAATCAAGCACAATGAATAATTTGTAAATGAGACAATTTATCAAACAACTTGTGAGCGAAATTCACAAGTTTTGTATTTACCTATTTGTGTTATCGAATTTAGTCAAGTAACAATCAAACGGATTGTTACCAAGGTGTATGCTAAAGCTCGAAACACCACAAATTCGGTTTATGCACGTTTGATAGTTTGAATCTCACACATTATAGAAAACTAATTATGAAAGTAAAATACGAAAAAGAACACAGGAATTTGTTAAGGTAGTTCCTCTTATCGTCCTTGCAGAGAGTACGTCTGCCCCCAATTCTAGAATCTAGAATTGAGCAAGTTTTTATAAAATTGCAAAATGTAATAAGTGAATAAATAGTTCCTTATTTACACAATTCAACTGTTGGTGATGAATCTATCTTCTTCACAGTCCTTGGTTCAAGCCAAACCAAACGTCAAATTTCTTTGAGCACACCTCCAATTGACGGTACTTGAAATTACAACCAATTTCATGCATAATTTCTTTTTCTCGGCTGATATTGAACGAACAAGATCGACCCCAAATATTCCTTCACGATCCTCCGGCTACCGTTACTTGATCAAGCGAACCCACCGTTCCTCGACCATTTCACTCGGCTGAATCCTTTGAAGCGAATATTTGTATAAAAAAACCCCGCACCAATTTGGATCTAGGAGGATAAAACCCTAATGATTTTATTCAAGAAAGATCCCACAAAGCACAACCTAATTCTGAATTTGTTCTTCAAATTGAACGTTACCACCAATGCTTGATTCTTGATTCAACAACTTTGATTATGTGAAGGTGTTGAATTTGGAGAAGAAAGATGAAGATGAAGTGCTCTCAATGTGTTTATTTCACTCTTTTCTTGTTAATGCTCAAAAAGAAATAACCCACTATTTATATGTGTTAGTTAAAAATGAATTAAAAATAAGGCAAAAACATTGAATAAAATAGCAGTATAGCAGGGATGCATCAACCGCTCCAGGAGGAAGGGTCGACGCGTAACTTCCAGGGCCTGAGAGAGGAGAAGCCAAAGTTGACTATGTCGACCGTAACAGGGAGATGCTTCGACACAAGTTTTTATATTTTTGATCCCAGGAGATTTCTGTTAGTGCGTCGACCATAAAGTCGACATGTAACATCCAGAGAGAGAGGCTCAGACATACGTCGATCAGAAGAGAATATGCGTCAATGCATTTGTGAGATTTCTTGCCAATATCAATTGTTTCTTCTACCTGTCTGTCACTCTTGCTGACTTAATCTCTATTAGGCATACACGAGTCCATTGAGAGTTTTTTACATCATGAAAATGCGAACTATGCTTTCACATACCCCATTTTTTATGATGGCAAAACCTGCGCAATTCACTCAAAACCTGCATAAAGGCTATAAGATACACGAGAGCGGAATGATGACAATGCTGTGCTTTCCCTAATAATGTACATATTGTTATGGACTTCTTTCTAGCCTTAATCCGATACATTCTCCCCCTTTGACAACATCAACAAGAAGGAGGCAAGTGGTCATTTGTAACATAACGGTGAAGTAGAGGTCATTTATCATACAAAAAGTAATTTTATAGCACACAAGGAACACACGTAGTGTCAAAGGGTCCAAGATATAATAATTAAGTATCCATGATGAAGTGCATTACATATGGGAGTATATGCACAAACATACACAAAGTACATTCATGAAAATAAGATATGAAATACATAAGCATGATAATCAAAAACAAATACATGCAGAATTAAGCGGACAACAATTTAGTTTTCATCATTAGGGTTACGAGGTTGTTGATCAGAAGGGAAGGGGTAATGTTGCATAAATTGAGCTTGGAAGGCGGCAAAGTTGTCGGCTTGTGTCTGAAGCATGTTGTGTAAAGTGTTATACCACTGAGTTTTAGTGACTTCGTACATTGAGAATCTTTGACCTTGAAGATTGACAATTTAGGAAAGTTTTGTGATTCTTTCATTTTGGAGGGCCAAGTCTTCACGGCGATGAAGCTTTATTCGGTCCAACTGATCAAGTACCTGTGCCATGTCACTCTGATCATTAGCAGCATCTTCCTCCATCTCTTAAGCATCACCTTCATTTCCCTCTTCATCAAACATAACATCAATCTTATCATCAGTTTCATGACAATCCCGAAGCCTCTTTAGAAATTGAGCTAAATACTCCATGTCTTCATACCTTTTTGTTTAAGTCAAAATATTAAGAAATTATTTGGCAAAAAGAGAGTTCTTCTCTCTTCTATCAAACATGCAAATATTCATGTCGACAATCTTCTTAAGAACAGACAAAATTCATTAAATCTAAACAATTGGTTAGTTAATCTAGCTAATGTTGAATCATTGACTGTCCATTGTTTGACTCTTGAAGTAACTTTGTCAATACTTCTTTTTTATATATTATATCTATACATTTTATTATAAAAAATATCTTGCAATTTATCTCTAACTTCTTCATCTTACTTTCTAATTGCTCAGGTTCTTTCTCAATTTTATGACTTATTTAAGGTTGAGTTTCTTTCTTTGTGTAACTTAAAATTATTAAAAATAGAAGCTTACACACCTAAATATAGACCCGACAAAATGGTGGACTTTTTGCTTCAAAACTCTCCCTCAGCAATAGTTGAAATCATTGTGATATAAATTGAGAGGTACATTGATAATTTATTTGGTTTAGTAATTTTAGTTATACACTACTCTCTATTTTAATTTCCAACTATATCTCACATTCACAACTACTTTTAACTTGATATTCACAACAGATATAAACTTTAGGTGTATGTATGTGAAACAAATATATTGTACATCTTGAAACTCCACAGGAAATTATTTTTAGCTACTGCACCTTTTTAAAAGATTTAAAATGCCCCTCAATTACATAAATACATTTTCAAAGCACCAAATTATTAGAAAAATAAGAAACTGTACTTCTAAAATTCGTTGTGTTTGACAAATCAAAAACATAAGCAAAAACAAATGCAGCAATTTAACATAAATTTCAATCATCGTTGTTATATACATTAAAAATGTTACATTTCATAAATACAACATACATTAAAAATGTTACATTTCATAAATACAACATACATTAAAAATGTTACATTTCATAAATAATCTTCAAGTATTTTATAAAATTTCCTTGTTTAAGTATTTGTTGAGATGTTTATTCAAATATTTTAATAAACCAATGTATTCTATTCACAAATTGATATAAGTTTTTGTATTTAATCTTGTGTTTTATTCTATTGAAAACAGACAAACGGTTCGAAGACCTGGTGCTTAGAGGAAAACAAGATACTGATGGGTTGTACAAAAATATTGTGAGGGATATTTATGCCTTTCCGAAAAGATTGGAATCAAGAAAAGGCTCTTAAAATTACTTTTGCTCATTTCTAATTGCTAAACTTATTTATGGTGTTGTTTGATCCATGCAAATTTTTATTTATTTTTCAGATTAAAAAAGTATTTTACGAGATATTGAGTTATTTGGTGTTAATTGCAGGATAAAACTTAGTTACAAATTTCTATTCTTACTTTGTTCTAATAAAAATATGACAAATATACTTAATCATTATTTAAAGAGTGAAAATAAGAGTAATTTGTATATGTTTGTAAGATGAAATTATATATTTATCATGTTTTTATTGAAACAAAGTAAGAATCACACTTAGAGAATTATACCTAAATTTAGTCTTTAATTACATTTTAACTTTTATCACAGATTTTCACAGCATATTCTTTACATTACATATGAGGTGAAATTTTAAATTGAGAATATTTTATTTATATAAAAAAATTGACGTTAATTTAAATATTTTTATTCTTTTGGTTAAATAGTTTAGTTGGTGAACTTTATCTTATTAAAAATAAAGGCTTAATTACACTTTTGGTCCCCCTATTTTCCCTGTTTTTAACTTTTGGTCCCCTCATTTTAAAATCCTGAGTTTTAGTCCCTTTTTTAGTTTTGTTCTTTACTTTTGGTCCCCTTACCAATTTGACTCCCATTTTTTATGACATGGCAGGTTGACTGATGACATGGCAGAGTCCATGTTGGCAATTTATTTTCCATGTTAAAATTTAATTTCCATGTTGGCAATTTAATTTCCATGTCATAATGATTAAATTTAAAATATTAAAAATAGGGAAGAACAAGACTAGGATATGAACCCTAGATCAGGTTGTTCTTCTCTCACGACCGTTTGTTCTTCTTCTCTCACGATCGTTGTCTTGTTCTTCTCTTTCACGACCGTTCTTCTCCTTCTCTTTCCATTTCGTTTGTAATTAATCTCTTCTTCTCCTTCAAACCATGGATTCCTCAAGGTTTTCTTTTGCCTCTTCAAACCATACGAATTTAAGAAAAAGAGGAAATACATGTTGGTGTAACATAGAATCTCCATTGATGACATCATGGACCTATGAGAATCCTGGAAGAAGGTTTTATGGGTGTGGAGGTTTTAAGGTCATGAGAAAGAAAGGATGTAACCACTTTGAATGGTTTGACGAAGAGATGAGTTTTCGCGCAAAAGAGGTTATTAGATCGTTGAAAAACCGGAATGATGAGCTTATGGGCGATGGCGAAAATAAAAATTCAAGAAAGCGGTGAAGAAGAAGAACAAATATCTGAGATTTGTTTTGGGTTTAACAATTGTGTTTTTACTGTTAGTGATATTTGTACTTGTGTTGAAGTAATTGTGTTGTAGTCCCTTAGCATTAAGTAATTTTGTTGTAGTTGTAATGGATTTGTCTGTATTGTCCCATGAATGTAATGGATTTTATTGTAATCGATTTTGTTTGAGATTAATGTAATGGATTTTGTTTGAGATTAATGTAATGGATTTGATGCAGCTTCAATGTTATTTCTCTACATCAAAAATCAAATGCAATATATAATTTCATCATTAAACATTAGTATATATGCAGAGTTCAGTCTTTTGTTCCTATGTCTCGATAACATGAAACATTAGTATATGCGAGTTCATCATGTTACCAATCAATGTATGCGAACACATACTGCGTTCAACGACATTTAGCAAATCCTTCTCAGAACCTTGATGGATGCAACTCGCCATTTACACCAACTGTGAGAATTCGTTTAGCCACTTGGCTCACAGTGTTCTTGACTACATTTTTCAAGTTTTCCTCAATGTGCCTAAGATCAATTGCTTGGCACAATGCAACTAAGTAAGTCGATGACATGAGTTTGAGATTTCTACCGATTCAATTGTTTTCTTGATGAGATCGGGCCTAAGGAGTTAACATCTTGGTTATCTGCTCAAGACTTTGCACATGAGTAGTGATGGATTAGCAAGGTCCTGAAGTTCTGAGCAATAAGATGCCATTGCAATTTCCGCTCCTTTGAAGCCGTAATCCAAACTCGGATCACTGCTCGCGGTTAGGTTCGAAGCGCGTACCTATCTTGTTTAGGCTTCTAAAGTGGATCAATCTAATGTACTCTTTGTGCAGCCTTAACATAATAGCTTCCATCTAAAATATGTTCCATTATAGCAGCAACCTCAATTTGACCAGGATGGTGTTTCTGACAAAACAACTAAATCATGTGGCACATTTCAGATTTTCTGCATCCGTATCCATGTTTGTTCGTTTTGGTTTGTATGTTTATATGCTTACACCTGAATAGTTCTTGGAAGAATGTAGCGCGAAGCATCTGCTTAAAAATGATAACAAGGACAATGAATGCTATTACACCAAAGATAGCAGATGCAATGTGAAAAACTTAACAATTTGTTAATACACAAATCATTGATACACGATGGCTCTCTTCTCCCACCTATACCTCTCATCCTCTATGGAGAAAAGAACCCCTTCATTCAAGTACACACTCATGCTCTTACTGGAACTAACAATAGTGCATGTACCTGGAGAACCATCATTGGGTAAATTAAATAGGTAGTCTACCCAATATCTGGAAAACCATCATTTTAGTCACCAATTATCTGTTTTAAGTTGATTAAATAGGTAATTGACCTGTACTGGTGTACTGTCAATGTGTATAAGTTATAGTGTACTTCAAAAGTGTACGTACTTTTAGTCCTAATAATGAAAACAGCTATTCAATAGGAGACTAAGATATTCTAGGAATCTTGCAGGGCTTATATAATATATTAAATGTAACCAATATCCACATTAATATAACCAATCATTCCCAGACTTGAGAACAATATCCACATTAATATAACCAATCAACCTTCTCTGAATAGTAGTATCCACATTAATAAGCTGTAAAAAATATGGCTCATGCCTTTCCTTATTCCTCCACTCCCAAGCACAATGACAAACAATATCCTAATACCCACTTCAATCCATGCCTTGGTGTTTTTCCCTGCCTATTGCAAGGTTTCGCTCAATCCAACCATCCAAATCGCACATAAAAACCTGTCATATTGCTTGCAAACACGCAGGTTGTCCAAACTGATTTAATCAGTTTGCGACCCCGCAACACATGAAGAATAAACTCTTCTGTATGAGTGCAATAATCACATTTATTCGACCCAAGTCCCGTTTGACTTTTTCGTTCATCTGTCAACAATCTGTTATGTTTTACTAACCAAATAAATGCACGAACTCGTTCCAGAACTTTAAGCTTCCAGATGCGACTCTAAATCCAATCCTGAACTAAATTCTCCTCCTTACACAAAGAATTATACATACTGCCAATAGAAAAACCCCGTTAAGCATTATCATGACAAACTAATAAATCATCATCTTGTGCATCTGTCGGAGGAACAATTGTCGCAATTTTCATGAGTAACTCCAGTGGTAATCACATCGGCAATTATCTCCAATTCCAATCACCATCAGATCCCACAAAATACTTAACCTTCAACTGTTGAGCCTGCTCCGGAACATTAACGCTACCTCCCGAAAACGCGTGTTCCCAACCAAGCATCATTCCACCAATTAATGTGTCATTAATTTCCAACCACCAATAACTATGTTGCTCCAATAGTGGTTAGATTTTAACAAGAAATCTACAAAGATGAGAATCTGTCGCTGTCACACTCAACACAGCATGGGAGAATCCACGAGCATATCTCCTCCGAAGAATTTTGCACCACAAATCTTGCGCATTAACCTGTAATCCCTTAGCCAGCTTTATCAAGCTTTATTCATAGAGTGTAATTTGCGAAACCCCAACCATCCCTCTCTTTTGGGTCGTGTAAGAGTATCCCACCCCACATCATGATATTTATTTTTCTGCTTCGTATCTCCCCATACGAAACGACGTTGAATTTTATGAATATGGTCAAGACAAGCCATTGGCACCATAAAAGACATAATTGGATATGTTGGAATTTCCTCGATGACACTTTTAGCTAGAATAACTCTACGTGCAAATGATAATTGGCTCTCCTTCTACTGCATAAGTTCGCGATTAACCTGATCAATGATATCATTGGAATTGAAAATCTAAGAAACATTATAAAAAGAATTCAAAATTTTATTTCCAAGTCTAAATTTTGGTTACTTTTAGATCATTTTTTAAACATAATTCATTTTCTTTTAATTAATAGAGGTATTATATAATTAATCGAAGACTTACTTTTGATAGGTTAAGATTGTTTGAGTGTGATTAGGAAGTTGTTAGTATGTTTGGTCATTTTACAATTTTTATATGACAAATTCCAAGTCAGTCTAAGACTTATGAAAGATTATGAAAGAATAATTAATTCACTAACAACAACAACTAAGCCTTATCCTACTAAGTGGAATCGGCTACATGGATCAATTTTCACCATAATGTTCTGTCAAGGACCATGCTTCTATCTAAATCATTAATCTCGAGATCTTTCTTTATAACATCTCAGATTGAATTTCTAGATCTTCCTCTTCCTCTAATTGTTTTCTTTCTCTCCATTTGGTCTATGTACTCTCCTTAATATATAATCTACAAGTATTCTCTCTACATGCCCAAACCACCAAAGTCCATTTTCCACCATCATTTCCACTATAGGTGCTACCCCGACTTTCTCTTTCTCTAATATTTTCATTTTTAACTTTATCATTTTCACACATCCACTGTAACATATTCTTCTCAATTACACTTACTTTATTCTCGTGTTGATTCTTAACTATTCAACATATTATCCCGTACAATATCTCAAGTCTTATTGTTGTCCGATAAAACTTTCTCTTCAACTTGAGAGGTACCTTTGCGGCACATAGAACACTTGATGTCCTTCTCCATTTCAATACCCCATTTTAAATTTGATGGTTTACATCTCTTTATACGTCTCCATCACTTTGAATTACGGACCTAAGATATTTAAATCATGTGACTTAAGGGATAACACGGTCTCAAACTTTCAGCTTTAGGTTAGAAACACTTCTTATTTTGTTTAACTTATATTTTATATACTTTGTCTTACTTCTACTTAAGCAAATATCATGTGTTTCTAAAGCTCATCTCCAAATTTTCAACCTCTCATTTGAATCCTGCTTCAACTTTTCAAGAAGGACTATATCTTCTGCAAAAAGTATGCATTTCTCGGTGCTAGTTTTTAGATGTGTTATGTGAGCACATCCAAGATTAGGGTAAAAAAATAGGGCTTAAGTTTGATCCATGATGCAAATAATTTGTAATATAAAAATAATTTGTCTCTATACCATGTGTTCACACACTAGTCGATACTCTTTCATACATATCTTAGATAGCTCGAATATATGGAACTCTAACATCTTTCTTCTCTAGGGATTTCCATAAAATATATCTAGGTACTCTATCACATGCCTTCTCTAAGTTAATAAAAATTAAGAGCAGATCCTTTTAGTCCATCTGATACTACTCCATCTCACATCGTAGTAGATAAACCCCTTCCATGATCGACCTTCCAACCATAAAACCAAATTTATTCGCAGTGACTTAAATCCCTTTTTTTAATCTTCATTCAATCACTATTTTCCATAATTCTATAATATGACTCATAAGCTTAACCCCCTATAATTTTCACAATTTTGTATATCCCCTAGTTCGTATAGATTATAATTAAAGTGCTTCTTCTGCATTCTTCCAGCATGCGCTTTGATCTCATTATTTCATTAAAGAGTTTGGTGAGTCACTTAATATCTTTATCTCCAAGAATTTTACATACTTCATTAAGTATGTTGTCTGGTCCCTCCCAACACCTTATTGTTACTCATTCTTTTCAATGCTTCATTTACCTCCTATTTTAGAATCTAATGGTAATAATAATAGTTTTGATTATCTTCCCTATTGTCGAGTCCGCTAGATTGCACTAAGATATCATATCCATCATTAAATAGGTTGTAGAAATAAGTCTTCTACCTATCTTTAATTTATATCTCTTTCTTAAACCAAGACTATTATTTTTCATCTTTAACACATTTCACTTGATCTAAATCTCTAGTCTTTATTTCTCTTTCCTTAATAAACTTATAAATAAATTTTTCTACCTCCTTAATTTTTAGAAATTTGTATAATCCATCAAAAGTTTGAGTTTTTACAAGAAAAGTTAAAAATGATTGAATTTTAAATGATTGAAAATACGTGTTATTTATGTAAGACAATAAAGTTAATTAAAGACTCATTTAAAACAGACTTAAATAAAGCAACAAAAAAAAAGGCATGATATTCATCTCGAGTATCAAATTGACCAAACATGCATTAGAAGATTAGTATTGTTGCCACCAACGTAATCTTGTGCCATTCTAATAACGGTCTCTATACCAGCTACATCATGGTGATAACATGTGTCTCAAGTTCATTTTCTTGTTGTGTTTCAAATTCATGTTCTTGTTGTGTCTCAGATTCATTTTTTTGTTGTGTCTCAAGTTCATGCTATAAAATAAAATAGAAAACAATTTTAAATATTTGAAATTGAAATTATAAAAATGAAGCTTTTAATAAATATTATCACAATGCTAAACATATCACATCCAAACCCTCCTTAATCCACTCTTTTCTCTCCTCGGTAGTGTTTTAAATCTATAGCTTCCCCATAATTTTCACTTTTTCAAATAACTTTTTTCTATGGATCGTCCCATGGAGGGACGATCGGGCCACCTTGTTTATTTTTTGCACCGGTGCGTCCAAGGGAGGGACGACCGGGTGTTGAAATTTTTTGTTTTGGTTTTTTTTCTTCTGATTATAAATATGATTTTATATTAGTTTTTATAATTAAATTAATTTTTATATATATTAATTAATTGATTAATATTATTTTAATATAATAAAAAGTTAACAATTTTTTTTAATGCATTTTAAATTTATAATAAGTATATTTATTAGTAATAATATAATTTATTTATTATATTATTATTACGACACAGTTTGAAAATTTATTACGAAAATGCCACATATTGAAAAAGTGTGTCAGGTTCGTCCATCAAACGGACGAAATGAATTATATTTATTCAGTTAATTATGTATGTTTAATTTTTATATGGAAATTATTTTGAAAGGTGAAATAAATATGTTTAATTTTTATGTATGATTTGATTTTGTAAAATATTATGATCAATCAAATTTGAATTCTCTTTTAATATTATAGGTTTGATACTGTTTCATATTGTACCAATATTTTATACATTAGAATATATAAAAATATGAAAATAATTAAATCAAAACTTTACAAATATATCTTTTGAATGGAGGTATTAATATTATTTAATTTTATTATATATAGAAATTATTTTGAATGGTAACATTAATACATTTTATTTTTATGCATGATTTGATTTCAAAAATTTATGATCAATAAAGCATATCACAATCTTTTTAAATTAACTTTAGAATTGTAATCATGATAAAAAAATATTAAATTCTAGTCATGAAATTTTAATGAAAATGATAATCATAAAAATTAATAATAAAAGGTATAAATTTATTCATACAATCCTTTTTATAAATTGAATAAGTTACATTTTGTTATAGTTTAAATATTATTTTGTTACTAAAAATATTTAAAATCATATATTTTTAAGAAATATTAATAAAAATGATGTATTTTAAAGAAATAATTATTTAACTAATCATTTACTCGATTATATGTATAGTAACTTTATTAAAGAGTTAATTGATCAATTAATTCAATTAAATTATTTTCAAAATATTAGTTGATCCATTAAAAATCAATTTAATGTAAATAATGGAAATAAAATATATAATATTGGTATAATTTTAAATAGTATTTAGAAAGTAGTTTAAGAAAAAACTATATGATTTTGAATGTTATTGAAATAAAATATATATAATATTATGTTAAAGCTCGATATTCACAATTTAGCTAATGTTAAAAGACTACAATTTGATTGAGGAGTTGTTATATATTGTAGGTTTGGAAAAATTGTAAATATGATATATAAAAAAATAATTTAAAAGTGGTTATACATTGTCATTTCATTAATTCTATTTCAATTAAAATCAACGATGCAAACAAACCAATTAAAATAAAAATTATGATTTATTTAAATAAAGAAGATATCTTTTCTTTCTCTCTTTTGATAATTTTTTATTTTTCTACTAATATCAACAATAATAAATGTTAAATTATTATTTAATATTTTAAGCGATTTTTCGATATTCTTAGATCTAATTTTTTATTTCTTTCCCTACGGACATCTATAATAATAAATATTATATTATTATTTATAGTTGTAATTTTTTTAATTGTCAATAATACATTTATATTAAAACAAAAATGATTATATTATTAAAATTATTATTCTTTTTTATTTTCATATTTATAACATAATAAAAAATAAATTATATTTTTATCCATAAAATTTTATAACATGATAAAAACTTATTTTTTATAAACAAAAAAAGAAGTTATAATTTTTATAAACGGGAATAAGTTACAAATATTTTTATAATAAAAAATTCAACTATTGATGCAATTGTTTTTAACATGAATAAGTTAAAAATAATTTCGTAAAACGTTACACAGGTTAATGACACTTATAAACAAAAAAAGTCTATATTTATATAATTATTTTATTAACGGAAATAAGTTATAATATTAAAAATAATTTCGTAAAACGTTACACAGATTAATGACAGTTTCTTATTTTGTTACACAATCATGTTTTCAGTTTACATTTTTGAATGTTGTTAAATAAGTTTGATACAATAAATTTGGCCGAATTAAATTAAAAACGAATTTTCTGTTACATGACAAGATTAATTCCACGTTATATGAAATCTCGACCGGCCCCGTGCGACAACACGGATTATTTACATTTACTAGTATATATAAAAATTAATTTAATTATAAAAACTAATATAAAATCATATTTATAATAAATAAAAAAACCAAAAAAAAAAAATTCAACACCCGGTCGTCCCTCCCTTGGAGGCACCGGTGCAGAAAATAAACAAGGTGGGCCCGATCGTCCCTCCATGGGACGATCCATTAATAAGCCCAGTAACTTTCGTGACATTTTGAAATTTTAATGTGGATTGAGAGATTTTTTTTCCAAAACATGACATTTAGGTAAAAAATTCACACAACAAACAACCTGCAGTATTTTGTCTTCTTCCAAGTGTCAACACTTTTCCACTTTTCATATGGGTGTAGAAAAGAATGACGGTATGTTATCTATCTATAACAATAAAAAAAATAAGAAATTGACATAATAAATATACTAAAATTAAAAATTTGAATTTCAAAAAACATATACTAAATAAAAATAGATTCAAAAAACTTTATTAGTAGTTATGGTCGAAAGAATTGTCTTCCCACATTAAAAAAATAATACTTGTGAAAATCTAGAATATACTAATCACTTAAAAAAATTATTTACTCCATTTAAATATATTTTTAAATATTTATCCACAATAAACACAACTTACAACAAATGATTTAGCTTAATCTCTCTCGGTCACATTTATAAAAATCATCTGTACCCCTTGTCATGAAAATAAATGGCTTGCTTCCTTACACCTTAAAAGCAGTATAAAAACTGTATTTGTTATTCTAATGTTGTACCGTAGTTTTAAATATCTATAATAAATTCATATTTTAAATCTTATCAAATTTAAAAATTATTATCACATCAGTTTAATATGACCGATATTATTTAAATTCATAAGATGTTTTTCTTAAATCTCACTTGAGATATCGGTTTAATTATTGAAGATAGTCAAATCATTAAATCATCATCGTATTAGAGTATAGATACAAACATAAATCATTATATTATTTTTTTTAGCCACTTTTACGGATCATGCTTGAGAGACTTTAACCCACAAAAGTCATCATGACTTTCACCCATACCATTATTATGATGTTGAGCCAGGTGTATTTCTTTTTTTTTTAAACAAATTGAAATAAAAAATCCATTTGTGTCGCCACTTCATCTCTCCGCCACCATTATGATCATCGTTTCGGCTTGTCTCGTCTCGCTGCTACTATCACAATATCCATTTCGTCTTCCTTTAGCTTCTCAAACTGGGAAAATGTTGAATGTACTGCAACAATCCTACAATATTTTTCCAGTACATTCAAAATATAAGCACTATGCATGTTGTTGCCGCATTCTAAGGTCTCTTTTGAGGAATAATAAAATTTTGAATGTATTTTAAAATGTTTCCTGTTACAAGGAGAGTTTGTGGACCTATCCGTTGTGAAAAATAGTGTGTTGTAAGGAACTATCAGTTTAGGATATTTGATGCCTGATTATGATGATGATCAATGAGGAGATTCTTGCAAGGTGGCACAAGTCAACGGGATGCATTATTTTCCAAAATGTTTAGCACCACCGTAGGTTGCAGGCACTGCCATATATTGGCATTTTAGTTGACAAATAAATTATCTATCCTTGGAGGGAGTAAAGAGAGAGCCGCCTAGCCAAGCCATTAGCATTCTAGTTTTTACAAAGTGATGCATAAAAATTTAGAGTATAAGTTTAGAAAAATTATAATAGTATTTTCAACTGTTCAAAATTTAGAGTACAACTTGAATATGTCTCTTAAATTATATTGCTCTCAATTTTAATGGTGACTTTTTAAAGTTGTAACTCATTTTCTAGTTTATTGCTGTGAATGTAACTTAACAATCATAATAGAGGAAAATATATACCTTAATAAACGGTTCATTGTCAAATACACAAATGCCTTAGATTTTTATAGAAAGTGAGAAAACAATAAAGCATCCAAAATTAATGAATTTGATTTTGTGTTTCAGAACATGATTCAACTTTTAATTATGAGACATTTTGTTGTTTATGTCTTTAAATATTAGCTTCATATATTGTACGTGTAAGGTTCTTCTATGCCACCGACTCGTTAGTATGGGAGAAACGAGGTGAAGTTTGAAGAATTGGTAAATTGACTTGTTTATTATCAATCACAGGTAACCATATTTATAATACCAGTACAACAAAAATCATATCTTTTCCTAGCAATTAGGAAGAGACTTAAAAATTAGGAAACAACTAAACAAATATGTAAAGATATATCCTAGCAATTATTTTCCTAAATATATCTTTTCCTAAAATATCTCAATACCCCCCTCAAGTTGGAGCATGGGATTAAAAAATGCCCAACTTGGAAAGAAGAAAATCAAACTGAGCCTTTCCGAGAGCTTTTGTGAAAATATCCGCCAATTGAGACAATGTGGAGACATGAGATGGTGAAATCAAACCCTCATTTTTTGCATCCCGAACAAAATGGCAATCTATTTCAATATGTTTTGTTCTCTAGTGAAAAATTGGATTTTTCGCAATATGCAACGCAGACTGACTATCAGAAAATAATTTAATTGCCTTAGAATGATGGACACCCAAACTCAACAACAGTCCTTTTAGCCACTTTAATTCACCAGTGACCGCAACCATAGACTTGTACTCAGCTTCGGCAGAGGATCGGGAAACCGTATTTTGTTTCTTCGTCTTTCAAGAAATCGGAGATTGGCCTAAAAATACTATCCATCCTGTTAGAGAACGGCGAGTAAGGGGACAAGCCGCCCAGTCCGGATCACACCAACCTTCCAATGTCAACTCACTATCCGCAAGCAAAATGCTCGACCGGAGTCCTTTCAAATAACGAACGACTCGAAGGGCCGCCTCCCAATGCTCCATGCGAGGTTCTTGCATAAATTGAGACAAAATATGGATCGAATAAGCCAAGTCTGGTCGAGTGACCGCAAGATAAATCAGACGACCCACAAGTCGTCGATATGATTCGGGATCCGACACAAATTCACCAGTAGCAAGGCCAAGCTTATGGTTCGCTCAATGGAAACGGCTTTGCTCCCAAGAATCCTGCTTCGTAAATAATGTCCAAAGTGTACTTTCGTTGACATAGAAACAATCCTAATGAGCTACGAGCCACTTCAATTCCTAAAAAATATTTGAGACTTCCCAGGTCTTTCATTTTGAAACAATCACTGAGATAAGCTTTGAAAACGGTAAGTGCAGCAGAATCATTCCCAGAAATAATAAGATCATCCACATAAACCAAGACATTAACGCATTTGCCTTTACTATATGTGAAGAGAGAATAGTCTGAGTAGGATTGAATAAAGTCATAACCTTTCAAAGCCGACACCAATTTTGCAAACCAACACCTAGGGGCTTGTTTCAAGCCATACAACGACTTGCGCAACCGACACACCAAAGACGGTTCCGAACTCTCAAATCCGGGAGGTAATTTTATGTGCACCTCTTCATCTAGATCACCGTGCAAGAAGGCATTATGGACATCCATCTGGTGCAATGCCCAATTTTTTGAAGCTGCTATTGCTAAGAAGACACACACCCTAGTCATTTTGGCCACTGGAGCGAATGTTTCATTGTAATCAATACCCTTCTGTTGTTGATTGCCCAATAGTACCAATCTTGATTTGAGGCGCTCAATATCCCCATTTGATAAATATTTGGTCTTGTACACCCATCGACTACCAAGAGCAAGTTTTCCCGACGGGAGATGTTCCAAAGTCCAAGTTCCATTGTCCTCAAGAGCCTGGATTTCCTCCTTCATTGATTGTCTCCACCCGTCGTACTTCATAGCCTCTTTAAAGGATTTAGGATCATTACCCTTGATAACAACTGCAAGAAATCTCCGATAATTTACAGAATAATTGTCACAATTTATATAATGTGCTAAAGGATAAGGAGTACCTTGGGAGAGATCGGAGGAGGAAGAAGATGAGGATGTACTATTAGCAAAAACCGTATGTGTCACAAAGTCCCGATACAAGGTGTTCGAGAATTTTTCTCGAAACCCGCGACCCAACAGCCTGATCAGATGCTGGTACAGGTTGTTCTTGATTCGGCCCAGCCGGCGCTGGTGAGGTCTCAGGAGATGGTGGGTCTGATGTTTGAACGTTGGGTTAGGTTTGCTGCTGACCCAAGAATTCGCCATCCTCATGAATTTCATTGTCCAAAATTAATTCAGCAAAATCCTCATGAATTTCTTGATCAACATGTTCATTATCCAGGGTGTTTACATCCTCCGGACACCCAAACGGGAACACCTCCTCAAAGAATTTTACATCTCGTGAAACGAAATTCTTTTGTATCCAAATCAAACAATCTCCAACCCTTTTTACCGAACGGATATCCAACAAAGACACATTTTCGACTTCGACTAGCGAATTTATCTCCCTTAGTTTTCTGATTATGTGCATAACACAAGCACCCAAAGGTTCGAACAACATCAAAACAGGGGGATTTATCAAAAAGTATTTCAAAAGGTGTTTTATTCAGTAAAAGAGGAGTAGGGGTACGGTTGATTAAGTGAGCAGCAGCAAGAACACATTGCCCCCAAAAATAGATAGGCAATTTTGCTTGAAAACGCAATGCCCGACAAACATTCAAGATATGTTTATGCTTCCTCTCAACTCTCCCATTTTGTTGCGGAGTACCCACACAAGAAGTTTGAAATAAAATTCCAGTTGCATCAAAATATTCAAGCAAACAATTAAACTCATCCCGTTATCACTTTGAACAACTTTAATTATTTGAGAGAATTGTCTATCAACCATAGTAACAAAATCCATAAACATTCGAAATACTTCTAATTTATCGACTAACAAATAAATCCAAACCGCTCTCGAAAAATCATCAACTATTGTCAAAAAATAACGAGCTCCACACGAGGAAACATGCCTATACGGTCCCCACAAATCACAATGTATTTTCTCAAAAATTCGAGAAGCTTTATTATTACTTAAATGAAATTTATCTCTAGGATGCTTAGCACGCATACACACTTCACATCCCTTATCCAAATGATCTTTATTACTACTGACATGAGGAATCATCTTAACTACTTTTTCCGAAGGATGCCCGAGCCGACGATGCCACAACTTCAAGTTTGATGTAGCTTTAGCAGTAGACACGAATTTCGATTTGCTAAAGTAGTACAATCCGTCTCTCTTGATTCCCGTTCCAATCAGCTTCTTCGTTTGGTCCTGTATAGCACAAATATGAGAATCAAATTGGACAATAGTTTGTAAAGCATCATTAAGTTGAGAGACAGACAATAAATTGCAACTCAAATTTGGAACATAAAGGACTCCGATGAGAGTAATCTTGTCTGATAAACGAATAGATCCCACCAAAGTGGCAACCACTTTTTCACCATTCGGCAAACCAATCGGGCATTCAAAATTTTGTGTGTCAAATAACCAAGAACTTTCTCCTAATATGGTGAGTTGCTCGGTATCAATAATCCAAGATGATGCATCAAACTTACCATTCAATCTATTGTCGGGATTTGAGCATTACCAATAAGACCCGATATAGCCTTCCATTGCTCGGTGTGAACAATTGACCCAAGTTCGAGGAGACGAACTTGCAAGATTAGCACGCACTGCCGCCCCATTGGAGTCTTCCGCTCGGGCCGCCATCCGGATAGCCCACAAGCTCAAAACAACGGCTCCGGATGTCCTTCTTCTTGCAATGACCACAGACCGAGTTCGCCAAAGAACCCGAGGCTTCATGACCTATTTTCTTGCATAGAGAACACATGGCCGGCGTAACCTCGTCCCCAACTACGGTCACCGCCGCTCTACAATGAACCCAATTGCCTCGGATGGTTTGGACTCGACTTCGCTCGATGTACGCACGTTCCTCTTGTGTAACCAATCGGTATGCTCTATCAAGACTCGGAAGAGGTCTTGTGATAATATGTTTGTGCGTAAGGAAGAATAAAATTGTGAAACAATCCCATTAAAAATCATGTAGGCGTGTTTGCTCGACGCCTCGCAATTTCCGTCGAACACGAAGCACAACAAGAACACGAGATCAAGGGCTCGTGTCGATCAAGTTCCCGCCACAAAGTATGCAACTTGCCGTAGTACACGTAAACAGCATTAATTTGGTCTGCTCGCACTGCGATCAAGAACGCAATTGTTGAATGCGAGGGCATTAGTTTGCGAAACGCTGAGGTGATCCCAAAGGGTTTAGCCTCTCCGAATTGGACAAGGATGTCTTCAACGGGTCTATCGTATTCGTGATCCACGATATGAGCATCGCATCATCAATCGGACTTCGTGGGGTGACGGTTTATTGATCGAGCCATCCAGAAATTCGAATTTCCTTCGGACTTCTAATGCCGTTTGTATGTCGGCTGCCCAAGATTCATAATTATCTGCTGTTAGGCGGGTGGGTGTTGGTGTTGCGATCCGAGGTAATATGGTGAATTAGGTTCAATCTTAGGTGTTGGTGTTGGTGGTGGGGTTTCACCGCCAGCCATATCAAATTATTCTTGAGAAAAACGTTCTCAAGCTCTTGATACCATGAAGAATTGGCGAATTGACTTGTTTATTATCAATCACAGGTAACCATATTTATAATACCAGTACAACAAAAATCATATCTTTTCCTAACAATTAGGAAGAGACCTAAAAATTAGGAAACAACTAAACAAATATGTAAAGATATATCCTAGCAATTATTTTCCTAAATATATCTTTTTCTAAAATATCTCAATAAAGTTAACTCCTATAATGACAGATTGGCGAACGACTAGACCGCGAAGACAAATACAATGATGAAAGTGAGAGGAGACAAGACGAATATGGTGATCATGGTGGTGGCGGTGAGATGAAGTTCGTGAGAAAACTGTAGCAGGTCAAGAAATGAGTTTTTTATTTGATGTAAAACACAATTTCACTTACTTCAGTAGTTCAGTTTGTTCAAAGAAAAAGGAAACACACGTGGGTCAATATGAGACTCATGATTGATCTAGAGTTTGGGTGAAAGTTATGGTGACTCTCGCGGGTTAAAGTCACCCAATCCTTATCCCACTTTTACATGACAGAATACAAACATAAATCATATTCCCTTCCCTTCACTTCATTCTAAAACAGAACTAATTTTCATACCAAATCGGAATTAAATTATCCAATTCACTCAAAAAATTTGCCTCAATTAAACAACAATGACGTTGATCTCCATGATTCTCGATGGTCCATAAGCAAACATCCTTTAAAGAAGTTCCAACATAGAATCAGGAATCACAAAAATTGACATTTTTTAGAGCAAATTCAACTTTTTTGTGAAAGGAAAAAAATGAAGAGGATACAGTCTGTGAAACAACACTATCATTATCTCCACCATCATCATTACCTTACAAAAATTGTCAACTTTCGCATATGTTTTTAGCTGGCTATTCAATCAGAGAATAAGCAGTAGAGCTTACTTAGAAAAGCTATTCCCAAACACTACTCTATAGAAAAGCTAAAATAATAAATGAAAAAGAGTTGTTTTGAACATTTTCCAAGAGACCGAACTTTTTTGACATTTCATGATAATTATTTTGATTCCTTTTAATTATAAAATAATAACAAAAGAGTATAATATATTTTGTAAACCAAAAAGAATCCTGATTTAACATGGAAGAAGCAACAAATAGTCACTTAATTTGAGAGGAATGTTTCACTGACATAAGAGTGGTGGATCCACATTTTCTGGAGTTGGGAAATTTGAATAAGCCTCAATCATGCATCTTGGGTTGTTAAATTGGATTCAGAATATGTGAGGTGTCAGATGATCATTGATTAGACAGTCGGAGATGCAACAACAAGAGCAACCAAGTTTTTTCTCACTAAATAGGTTGGCTACACGGATCAAAATACTCCTTAATGTTCTATAAAAACCGTGCTTCAGGACTTTCCAATTACAAGAAATCGAAATCCATTATTGCAGGACCGCAACTTGGGGTCCGCAAGCACAGTAACCTAGTCTAACAAGTCAAGCCTCCTTTCAACTCTCTAACCATTCAAGCATTAATTCTCCAGAGTGGGTTTTTCTATGTTTTCGTATACGGAACTTTTTTTCAGTATCTTCTCCACACCATCTTCTCTACTAAAATACTTTGACAAATTGTCCCTTTTGGGTAAAGTTAAATAAAAACTACTCAGGTTAAGACCAGTGCTTCTGCTTAAGACCAAACCTATTCCAACAGCATCCTAAGAAAATAATTGAAAAAGAAATGCAGGAAAGAAAGAAAGAACATGATGGAAAGACCCCATTTGAGTACCCTGTGAACAGATAAGTAATTGTACTCTAGGGGTTCACTATGTATTATCTACTCAGCCACTTTAACACTATATTCCCGTTAAATAGAAGTAATTTAGGGAGGAGATTCCATGTTATCTCATAAAAGCTTCGGATTAAAAATTATATCCTCTTTCCAAGAAATGGTAATTTTCATCAAAATCATATAATATAAACATCCCTATATACAGTATGGTATAGTTAGGTAATCACACATTTACCAACACCACCTACCAAGAAGAAAGCTTTATTTATTCATAAACATAATGATAGGCGAATGTGAAGAGCAATAGGTAAAAGCATCTGTTGGATCGGGTGGGGAATGTATTTTCAATTGGGACCGTTGGATGATAGTAAAACAATTGGAAAAACATATCTTACATTCTCCTAACTAAATTATATATGATGATAAGGAAACAATAACCATAAACTGATAAGCACATTACCTACCTCTAATGCATTCTTAATTATATATAACAAGTGTGTCATAAGCTAATCTTCGTTACCCATGATTCGGAGAAAAGAGTACTGTTGACACATACGTCTGAATCAATTGGAAAGTTGTCCCTTTGCTGACTTCTTGTCCATTCCTCAATTGGAAAGTTGTCACATTATTTTCTGAATGGTCAAGAAAAGGAATGTCAATACATTTCAAAATGCTGGATACAGGCTTCAAAAATGAACCGGCTGGTCTGCACGCCGAATGGAGAGTGGGAGCAAACTGAGCGTGAGCAAGTAATAATTCAAGGTATAAATCATATGATACCTTGACTATGACAATCCATCAGCTCATCATGCACTGACTATGACAATCCATCAGCTCATCATGCAAGCCAAATTTGGGGCAAATGGATTTGAATAGCTTCAAACGCTTCTTCAGTTTCAGAGAATCTCCATTAAGAGCAAAGTGATACTGCAACATATGGATTGATTTTCCAAGGAGACTCTACAATCAGTAAGACAGAGAAGTTCTTGAACAGATGATGATCATACTCTTCCTCAAATAGGTCTTTGGACAAAAAGCTCTTCCACATGTTGTCTAGAGTCATTGTCAAATGTCAATATGTCTAAAATTGGATTACCAAATTTTTTAAACCCCTCACTGGATAGTACATTTAGGATATCAAAGTCGGTTCCTGTATTTCCATTCGAAATGTTCCGGCTATTTCCTAAAGAAAAGGATATTGAATCAAAGCAGAGGGATGACAACAAATGGTTTTAATAACTTCTTCAATGTAGCGGCTGAGAAAGATAAAGCAAAGTCTTTTATATAGACAAGTCAGAACAACTTTCTGGAACTAAGAATTGAGCTAATAGGTTTTGTACAAGTAACACAAATATTCAAAAGTTGTTTTATTTCAGCTAATGGGATAACTTTATGACTTAACTGAATCTGATGAGTCTAGAACAGCACAAACTGCAGACTAGGAAGGAGTGAGTGGTCATTTACGGATTCAACATAATTTATGTCGCAGAAGATCATGCATCTTAGAAAGCTTTGATGCACAATGACCCTTCATACACATCATTGCAGGAAATATCACATGTAAAGGGGCCTGTTTTATAATGATACTAAATTCAGCAGAATCAGGTTCAAAAGCATCTTATGAATCATGTTTTTAAGGTGAAAAGGTAACTTCATTTGATTGTTCAATCCTTTAGTTAGTCCCTAGAACATCATATGTGTAAATTCCACATATCGAAATCCAAACTCAACAACAATGCTGGACTGTAATTAATAATTTGTTTCATGAGTAAATCATTAGCTTGAGAATCATGTTGACAGGTAGTATATTTGTGGCTGAAGATGAAAAACATTTACTAAATGATTTTTCATCAATATGAGAATATATTATTCATTCATTCCAAAATAAGAGTTACCAATTAAATCACATAATGATAATATTATTTACTACTAATTTTTATAAATCAATTCACTCAAAATCAATTCTACGGGACACCTAAGACTGTTAAAAATCAACTATAATCAACAGTAGTCATTTTAACTTTTTCTTTTTTTTAAAGTTATTGATGTAGGACTAAAATCAAGATATCAAGCAGACACCAGAGATACACATAACAACACAAAACTTGATAGAACATATTCAAAATTCTATAAAAATAAAGTATTACATCCATACAATACAAGTGAACTAAAAACCAAAAAAAGAAAGTGAAAATAGTGGTTGAACAGACAGCAGCATCCGTTAAAATTATTGTCCAGTTATAGGGCTCACTTGAAGAATCTGAAAAATGCAAAGGATTTCAGAAATTAAATATCATGACGAGTATTCTAGTTTTAAGTAAACAAGCACAATATATGTAATCATTGGCAGAGTTGTTCAACTGCAGTCACAATTTGAGCAGGTTGAACCACGGTCCATTCTTCCAATGTTCCGGCATATGGAGTCGGCACATCCTGAGAGGATAAACAGATAATAGGAGCATCCAAATAGTCATGGAAATTTTCAGTAATGGCAGCTGTGAGACTAGCACCAATTCCACCTGTTCGCATGCACTCCTCCACTATGAGGACCCGATGTGTCTTCTTAATTGAGTTTCCAATTGTGTGAAGATCAAATGGTTTCAAAGACCTGATATCAATGACTTCAGGGTCATACCCTTTGTTCACCAATGTCTTGGCAGCTTGCATGACATGATACCTCATCCTTGAATAGGTTAGTATTGTGACATGTTCTCCGGGCCTAACCATCTCGGCTTCTTCAAGTGACAAAACATACTCTTCGTCTGGGATTCTTTCCTTGAGGTTATAAAGCAAAACATGCTCGAAAAGTATCACAGGGTTATCGCTTCGAATTGCGGCTTTCATCAAGCCCTTAGCGTTGTAAGGTGTTGAGCAAGCCACCATCTGAATACCAGGGATTGATTGAAAGTATGACTCCAGACGCTGCGAGTGTTCTGCTCCAAGTTGTCGTCCGACTCCGCCGGGCCCACGAATGACAACTGGGATTTTAAACTGGCCTCCGGATGTGTAATGAAGCATGCCACAGTTGTTAGAGATTTGGTTAAATGCAAGAAGTAGAAATCCCATGTTCATGCCCTCAATGATTGGCCTAAGACCAGTCATGGCAGCTCCAATGCCCATGCCAGTGAAGGCGTTTTCAGCAATAGGGGTGTCCAAAACTCTGAGATCACCGAACTTTTCAGCCAAATTTCTAGTCACTTTGTAAGATCCTCCATAATGACCTACATCTTCACCCATGACACAGACAGTTGCATCCCTTTCCATTTCCTCCTCCAAACCTTCACGTAGAGCTTCAAAAAGGAGAAGTTCGTGCCTAAAAATAAAGTAAACATCAGATGAATGCCACTGTTATTGGTCATAAATATTCAATCAACGTTACCAATAAGAGAAAAAATGCCAGCACATGTTTTAGCAAACTCAACCAACCAATGCAACCAGTGAGAGAGAAAATATGCCAGCACTGAATATGCATGAACTAACTACCCTGGAATGTTGTGCTAAAGGGTAAAGAAGCACATGAATGGTCTTATATCTAAGATACCACCAAAAGCAAGAGCTTTTTGTACATGTAACATCTTTTAGGAAAATGAAAATTGAAAACTACAAGACTTAGTCACGCTCACAAATTATCTAAAACTAACTTCACTAACAATGATATAATGTAAGCTTGTTTTCACCATGTCTCATTTTCAAAAATCTATACAGGAAATGGTGAAAATAGCTTTTGTAATTTTCAACATTTTTTAAACAAATAATAAAAGTGAAAATATAATCCGATCCTAATATATCTTTCTAATAGGATAGGAGTCAGCATGTAATGACCAATTTGTTTTTCATGAATAGAATTATTCTCCTAAATGATGAGCAAAACAGCCAAAGAAAAGCTATAAGCATGATCCAATACAAAAACAGATGTAATGTGAAAACATAGATAAACAAATTAGTAATTCAATTGAAAAAAAAAAAACTAAATTTTATATGATATGATGATATGGAAACAATAAGCATAAAGTGATAAGCACATTACAAAAATGATTAAATTGACATAACAAAACAGGAGCAAAGTGAATGTAGGAAAAAAGACATACCCAGGTTGTTTTGATGCAGAAGACACAGAAGTAGTTCCTTGTGTCTATAAAGAAACAAGAAAAAAACAGAATTGGTTAGAAACACAAGGTAAAAAAAAGTGGAATGAAATGGAAGTGATGAGAGATAACTTACTGCAAGTGCATTAGGAATCAACAATTGAGTCTTACGAGTATTAGCTCCTCCCTTTGCATCAGATCTGACAACAAAAACGCTGCTTTTCCTCTCTGAAACAAACACCATTCATAGTCAATAATCCCAAACCCTGAAAAAAGCAAAAATAACCCTAAATTGACGATTCAAAAAGTGGCATATACCTGAGAGGGAACGGGAGGTAGGAGAAGAGAGAAGAAACTTGGATGGAGATATAGTTGCTAATCCCTGGAAAAGGGTAGCCATTGGATTGGATCAGAGAAGAAGAAGAAGAAGAATGGAAATGAAGGATGGAAGAAAAGGAGAATGGATATAAAGAGGAAAAGTGGGCGGAGAAAATAAGGAAGACAGTGTGGTTGTTGTTGAAAAGAGTATTTGAGTGCCATTGTTTAACTCGCCGAGTTCAATTAGACGGGTCGGTTCAAGCTGTTGGGTAGATGGGTAGCTATTTTTTCGGTTCAAGTTGATACAATAGCTACCCATTTTAAATAGCTGTTTTTGGTTTAAAACAATGTCAAGGTTCTATCAACTTTTATGTTCTCTTTTATTTGAAATGATATAAAATATATTTAGAAACGTATAAGTTTAAAATAAGATATTTAACTGTAAAATAAATAATTATTATAAAATTTAATTGTATTAAATAATTATATAAAATAAAAAGAAAAAAGGAATTAATGAAATATTTGAATATTCAAATAAAAAATATTGTTGATTAAGATAACACAAACATTATATTGAAAGTGACCCGTAATATTAAAAAAAATAATCATATTCATGTGTTAATTTTGTGTGTAATTGAATAGTAATTGATTGATAGTGGTTGATCATAAATACTCAATTGTATTAAATAATCATATAAAAAATGACATTTAAGTTGGAGGAAAAAAATTTAACAAATACAAATGCAAATTGTTTTAAATATAAATGCAAAATATGAAATAATTTAAAATGAACAATAATAATTATAAAAATTTAAGTGTATTAAATAATCATACAAATAAAGAACCGTGACGAAAAAAAATAATATATAAAAATAATAATTTTATCTATTAGATTAAGATGATGATTGATTATATTAGAATAGATATTATGTTGATAGTGATATGTGAAATAAAAAATATTTAAAATAAAAAATAAATTATACTATCATCCAATTGATTTTAATATAGAGTAGATTGTTATCATTATACTATATTATACTATATACTAATAGTATTTAAATTAGTATATTTCTGTTTATATTTGTGGTAAAAAAAATATTTATAATAATGATAATTTAATGATATTAACTTTGTTTATAACATTTATTAAGTATTATAATAAGTGTTTCAAAATTATGCTAATCAATTTCGTGGAACATTTCAATTAAAAATTTCAACTTTATTAACTCATATTAGAGTAATTCATGTACAAATCAAAACAAACAATCACTTTGTAAATCAATTATAAATTGACTTTTTCTAGTATAAAAAATTTAGAGTAGTTTAAATATCCAATGATACCTATTTCTAAAGTTTAATACATGAAAAATCAGATACACCATACACCTACCTATATACTACTATATATAATAATATCTCCTCAACTTCCTATGGAATAACGATATCTTAATGTATATTTTAGTTTAAAATAACTTTTATCCAAATGTTAATAAACTTTTCCATTTATTTCACTACATTAGGAAAATCAAAAGATAAACGATCTAAACTTTGTAAATCACATTTATACACAATTTTAATTGAATATTAGAGAACAGAAATTAAAATTCATAATTACTTAAATAATATTTTCCTTCTTAATAGAAGCATGGTTGTAGGCTGTAGCCAAAAGATATTACAATGGCAGTGTTTCATGACATTTAGTCATTGTGACAGTAAAGTTGGAAATCATCCCTACATAGATTGTTAGCTTCCATTTTGTGCTACTTGTAAGAGCTACATTTTGAAATTCAACTAAAGAAGTTCCTTCAGAAAATACAATAGAATCTCCAATGAAATCTTGCACATATCAGAGATCTTTCAATTGCTCTTCCAGCATTACCAGGACCAGTCATTCTTCTACCATTAACAACACAGACCCTTCTTCCACCTCTTAGAGTCCCACTTCCACAGCCAGAAAAGGCTTTACCACGTCCTCTGCCTCTGTTAGTCCTTTTTTAATTCTATCATCAAGTGACATATCCAAGGAAGAGGCCATTGTACTTGTTCAAATTTTTCAAGAAACTTCGACAAAGTGTCCCTGCAAATGTAACAAATATAACCAGCTATTGGTACAATGATTATAATGTATTCATACAATGTTTAGATCCACTTCTCATATCCTTAATTTGTTGGTTGAAACAAAAAAGAGTCAAGCATAAAAGAGGCAACAATATCTAAAATATGAAGCCAGGTAGCAGTATAATCTCTACCTGAAACCTATATTTTAAAGTGGCATTAGATGATAAAAAAATTGGAAATCATCAGAGACCAAAAGCATTGGAAAAAGAGACTTAGCAGTTTATGCTTCTGAAGAGTCTTTTAACAAATCTCCACTTAGAGCAGCAACATATTTGTAAAGAATTGAGTTTCTATTTCTCATTCAATTCTTGCTTTATATTTTAAACCACTTACCAGCTGCTCTAGTTGATTAGATGCACTAATTTCTCTAGACTGGTCAAACATATGTGGCCCACTATCCTTTGAAACTTGTGAAATAGTGTCTATGGAAGCAAGCCTTCCTGCAAGGAAAGTGAGCTGGTCTAAACACTTCTTAATCTATAAAAAAATTGAATGAATAGAAACTTCACAAAAAGGAGCACTGAAATATCACAAAACAACCTCATTGTCCTTGAGCACCAACTCCAAGAGAAGGGTATGGTTTTATATAATAAAGAACCAGAAAGCAAGCTTTTTGAGGCTTTTGGAGAATAGACCTGTGTGAGGCTTTTGGAGAAAGGTTGATCTTTTTGCAAGCAAGCTTGACAAAGCAGTCCTAAAGAAATGCAGTTGTTGTTGCATGCTAAAATTGGAGGGATTTATATGTCGGCTTGACAAAGCAGTCCTGAACAAATGCAGCTTTTGTTGCATGCTAAAATTTGATAGTCGTCCGTTCCCACATAGGTATATTCAGCTTTAACTTGGGTAATTCAAAAATAGTATGAATGCATAAGAAGCAATATAATACCTGCCAAGCAATTTTTTATTTGTTCACAACAAATTCAATTTTAAAAATAACTGGAAAAAATTCAAAAACAATGCAAGAAACCAATGTATATCATGCACATCCAAACCAGTGTATACTTTCACATTAGAAATATCAATCATAAATATCATACATTTCTTGACATCCACAATGCAAAGTAAAAAAGCAATCCTAAAATAAAGTCAACATGAAAATAACATTACACAAAATCAGGGTTTTCATTACTGAATATTACAACTCAGTATGAATCATAACAGATCTAATTCAATAGGCTGAGTGAAGGTTAAAAAAATACACCCATATATCATAGAAAGTGTGAGATAATTTAGAAGACTTACGGACAAACTACTTTTAAGAAAACTTTATTTCATCCTCTGATTGTGAATACCTGTTGAACCACCTTGCCACCAAAACATTTGTGCTTCTGCAATATTGAAAATAATAATAATGATATTCACAAAAACGTTTCCACAAACACTTTAAATGCAATAAAAAAAGCTTACCAAATCTAGATTTAACGTAATCCCATTCTTCTGAACATTCACATTTAAGGATGCTTTGGAAAAAGAGCAACGCTACATCAATAGAGTGATTCTCCTTCCTAGCAAACTGTAATTATTGAGCGATTGAAGGACGAGGGGAGCGGCATCGGTCTAGGGTTTGGGAAGAGAGGCCAGAGAACACGGAAGAGAGAAACAAAAGGTTTGTGCAAAAGAGAAAGAGAAAACACATTGTTTGGGCTGGAAAAGAGAAAGAGAGTTGTTGTAATTTTGAATTAAAGAAGGGTTTGAGATGACAAGTGTCAAATGATGATTGAAAAGTGAAGGCTTATTTTGCTAGTTACCCAAATATTCAATTAGTAGTGTAAAATATTTTTGAAGGAAGGGCAATTTTGGGTGTTTGGCTAATCTAATAGTTTAAGCTTGATAGTTGACTAGTCAGCCGCCCGTGCGAGAATTTACTTTATATATATATATATATATATATATATATATATATATATATATATATATATATATATATATGAAAAGTCATATTTATTAAAAAAGTACAATGAAAAATTATGAAATCAAAATATTACAATAAATAATATGATTATACAAAATATAATGGTAAACTTGACAAATGATGTATTTAGATACACATGTGAATTTAAACTGAATTATGTAATATTAAAATAAACTGAATGTATTAAGTAATTTTAAAAAAAACTTGTGACATGGAGAAAGAAAAAATTAACATTTAAAATAATGCTAATAATTCGATAGTGACCGTAAGATAAAAGTTAGTTGTATGAATCATATGTAGTATTATTCAATTTTATAAAATATATTTTTAAATTTATTAAAGTTAAATAATAGATTAATTAATATTTAATGAAAAACTACAATTAAAAATTATGAAATTAAAATATTACAACAAATAATATGATTATACAAAATATAATGGTAAACTTGATAAATGATGCATTTATATACACATGTGAATTTAAATTGAATTACGTAATGTTAAAATAAACAGAATGTATTAAGCAATTTCTTTAAAAAACGTGTGGCATGGTGAAAGAAAAAAATTTTACATTTGAAAATAATGGTAATAATTTGATAGTGATCCGTAAGATATAAAGTTAGTTGTGTGAAAGATATATAATATTATTCAATTTCATAAAATATATTTTTAATTTTATTAAAGTTAAGTAATATATTAATTAGTATTTTCAGTGATAATAAACAAATAGAAAAGATAAAATATGTCTTAAACTGTAAGTTTAAAATGAGATATTTAATTGTAAACGAATCAATTATATTAAAATTCAAATGTATTAAATAATCATATAAAATGAAAAGAGAAAAGAAATAGAAAAGAGAAAGTAGTATAAGATGAGAAAAAGAGTTTTTAATTTGGACCAATGAGAAGTTGATTGTTGGTGCATGAAATGAGAAAAGTTGAAAAAGTTAAGGGTTATTTTGTTAGTTACTAAAGTATCTAAAGTGTAGTGCAATTTTTTTATCATAGAAAATGGTAGTTTAGGTAGTTTGGGCAATTTCTTAGTATATGTTAGATAGTAGAAAACCAAAAACTAGGGCTGCTCATTTCATCCGCGGATACGGATATCCGCCGGATATCCGCTTGTACGGACCGGATCGACCCAATCCGTTTACCAACGGATCGGATAACGGATGCTAATATTTTCCATCCGCAGAAAACGGATAATTTGGATATATCCGGCGGATATCCGCGAATATCCGTTATCCGTTCATTTTAATCCAAAATCCAAATATTCATTTCATTTTATCCAAACAAAATCCAGGTTCACTACTTCACTTTCAGTGTCTCTCTCTCACGTTCTCTCGTACTTCTCCGCCCTCTCGGCCCTCATCCCTCTCCGCCCTCTCCGCCCTCCTCCGCCCTCTCCTCCGCCCTCTCGTTCTCTCCGCCCTCCTCAGCCCTCTCCTCCGCCCTCTAGTTCTCCAATCTCCGCACTGCTGCCTTGCCCTAATTTTCCGGGCGCTAATCTCACTTCTCTCGTTCTCCAATCTCCACTGCTCTCTCAAAGGTATGTACTTTCCTATTTCTTTTGTAATTGAGAATGCTTGTTCGTATTGACTGCTCCACTCGCCTATTCATTCTTCATAATGATTTTCATGTTTTAATAGCTTTTCCGAGGATTAAGATTTGTGGTTTCGGATTATTTAACAGTTTCCAAGATATATTCATAAGGATTTGTAATTGTTTAGGATTGATTGTTTGATGATTTAATTGATTATTTGATGGAATTATTCATTTGAATTTGAAGAATTTATCTTTATTAATTTATCTTCTTTATGTTTAGTTTGAAGATTATTTGAAAGCGGTAGTGTATTTGTTTGTAGTGCATCTAGTGCATCTAGCAGTAGTACATTTAGATCTCTTGTGCATCGACATGCTCATGCGAGTAACCCCAATTATACTAGTACACTATATATTACATGATAAGTTATAATCGCCATAACTAATATCTTAAAAGATAATGTAAGCCATTTTGTTCTTAGATTAGATAGATATTTTACGTATATTCTAATACTTGATTTGAAGCGCTAGAATGCTAAAGATTCTTTTATCGCTACAAAGGAAAATAATCACCAAAATTAGCAATGAAGGAAATGGTTTCTGCACACCTTATGCATTTCTTGGTTCACAAATACATACCGAGATGATTTAACAGTAACTACGACTTCTGTCAAATTTTATTCTCACTTTTGCTTCATGTTTTCAGACCTCCAATGTCGACACCCACACCTTCGGAGAGTGTTGCTAATAACAATGGAATCAATACTACGGCAGAGACTCCAGCAGCTGGTGGTTCACCAAAGAAAAGAAAAAGGTCATTAGTTTGGGACCACTTTCATCTTTATATGGAAGATGGTAATCAGAGAAATAGATGCAATTATTGTCCAGCAAATTATGTGTATGGTCCTTCTAGTATGGGAACTACAAACTTGTTAAGTCATATGCAAAAGTGCAAAAATAATCCTGATAATCGTAAGAAGTCTCATCAAATTGAGGATTTTTGTCGAGCTGCTGGCGATAGTGAGGGGGGAACTGAAAAAAGAGAGATATCTGGTTTGGCTAAATTTGATCAGAAACTTGTCTTGGATGCCTTAATCAGGATGATTGTGATAGATGAGTTGCCATTTCGATTTGTTGAAAATGAAGGGTTTAAGTATTTCATGTCATTGCTTGTCCTTTACGCTTTCCATCTAGAAGTAAGGTTGGAAGAGATTGTCTAGCATTGTACAAGGTTGAAAAGAATCTTTGAAAACCTTTTTCGAAAATCCAAACAAAGAATTTCCTCACCACGATTTATGGACATCAAATCGAACCTTACTTATATGTGCTTGCGCCACTTTATTGATGATGATTGGAAGCTTCAAAAGAATAATAAACTTCATGGCATGTCCTAGTCACAAGGGGAGGAAGTTGGTCTGATGAGAGGAACTTTTGAATGGTTGGGGGTTGATAATGTTTTCTATAATCATTGATAATGCAATTGCAAATGACAAGACGGTTGCTTACTTGAAAAGAAATTTGTGAATAAGGGGACTTACGTGGTGGTGGGAAATATCTGCATGTTAGATGTGTTGCTCATATAGTAAATTTGATTGTGAAATGTGGCTTGAAAAACATAATGAGTCAATTCAATGGATACGCCACTTAGTGAAGTATACGAGGTTCTCTGCTAGATTGCTTAAGTTCAATGAGTTTGGAAAGAAGGCGTAGAAACAAAAAGTCTTTAGTGGTGATGTTACTACAAGATGGAACTCTACGTATTTGATGTTGAATAGGGCTAATCTGTACAAGAATGTTTTGAGAGATACAGGATGAGGATGCTTCTATGCGGGGATTTTCCACTTCTTGGTGAAAATGCATTTCCGAGGAGTCTGATTCATTGGAGATTTTATGGAGAAAATCCTAGAACCATTTCATGATATTACCATTCGTGTATCCGTACTTCTTATGTCACCTCTAATATTTTTATGGATGAAATTGGAACCATTTATAACTACTTGAAGGATTGGATAGGAAGTGAAAATGAATGTTTGGTGGAGTTAGCTACAAAATGAAAGAGAAGTTTGACAAGTATTGGGAGTGGAAAATGAGAGGGCTAACTTGATATTTTATGTTGCTAGTATCCTCGATCCACGATATAAATTTCACTTGGTGAAGGCAGTTTGATTCATATGTTTGGCGAGGAGTTGGGAAAGCCTTTGGTGATTTGGCATTTGATTGTTTGAAAGAGTTGTTCAAGACTACAAGAAAACTATTCTCATTCCAAAATCAGCTAGGAATTCGGGGTTCATCTTCTTCCGCTTTGGTGGGTTGGGTAAGAAATCTTCTAAATTGGTGAAGCCGAATATGTCATTTTATAACAATTTGCAAGCTACTATGGGTATCCGCAGCCATCGAGCTTGAGAAATACCTAGCTGCGATTTACATAAACAAGAAGCGATGACTTTTGTGATTTTCAAATTCTTGAGTGGTGGAAGGATCATAAGAGGGATTTTCCTGTTTTAGCAAGAATGGCTCGAGATGTATATGTTATCCCTGTATCTACAGTTGCATCTGAGTCGGCGTTTTCCACTGGTGGTCGTGTGATTGATGACTATAGAGCTTCAATGGCCCCTTCAACCGCGGAGGCCTTGATATGCACACAAGATTGGATTCGCCATGGACGTATCTTGACGGATGAGGAGGAGTTTGAAATAATTCAAGAGATTGATAATGGTAACTTACTACTTTTGTGTGTTTTAAACTTCTTGAATTAGGTTGTTTATATTGCTAATGTATTTGTTGTTTATATTTGTTCAGAGTTATCTCAAATACGGCTTAATGATGAAGTGTCGGTAAATCATGGTTGACTGGATTTCTACTTGATGAAGTTGAACAAGACTACAAGTTGTTTTATTTACTTTTCGATTTGGACATTTGAATTTAAATCATGTTATATGTATTGAATTTATGTTACTATGTGTAATGGTATTATGGATTTGAATCATGTTGAATTTGTAATATGTAAAAAGGGCTGCTCATTTCATGTTGATCGATCTGTGTCCGATGCTTTCTATATGTAATACTGAATTTGGGACAAAATAGTAATTTTTTATTTAATTCTGACGGATAACGGATATCCGCCGGATTTATCCGTTATTCAGCGGATTTATCCGTATCCAATCCGTTCAAAATGGATCGGATAACGGATCGAGTATCTGCCTATCTGTTTGAACGGATATCCGTGTAAACGGATGCGGATCGATCCGTATCCGTCCGTTGCGCAGCCCTACCAAAAACCTTTTGTCTAATTAATTCTAGAGGTGCTCACATTTCAAATATTATCTTTCTCATCTCCTATATTTTTTCCATTTCACTTCAGTTTTGAACTTTAGTACCATAGTTGTTGTTCTGGATAACCCGAATGGTTGTCGGGCAAGCCATCTCTTCGAGTCCAGTGACGAGTCGAACAGAGCGAAAGGTCTTCAAAGGGCATCATCTTCCCGTTCTGCACATGGCCAGAACCCTTCTGCTCGACGGATGTCGAGAAGATCGGACCAACTATCCTCATCGAGGGCTATGCCCGTTATGTCCCCATCTGGTCGACATAACGGCTAGTTCCGCCCAATTTGACCTAGTCAGCTCGGACAACTATATTCGTGAATCCGCATATCTCGGTCCAAATATAGCAACCAATGAGAGTCCTCCTAAGATCATTATATAAACACTCATACCTTTGAGGGCAAGGTATCATATTCTTACTCTAAAAACTCTAATATTTTATATCCTCTTCCATGATCATTTGCTTACTTTAGCATCAGAATGCCTCGCATGTACACCACCCCCTTCTCGACATCAACATTGCTCGAAGGACCTTCGTTCGCTCCGACCGTCTCCAATTCTGATCACTGGTTCAGATCAGTGGCGTCGTCTGTGGGAAACTATCTTCCCCGTCTTCGTTCCTCATCAAGAATCCAGAAGACCAAAGATACCTCAACATCTCCAAGAAGATGGCTGAAAGCAACAACCTATTCGCTTTGGGAAAGACTGTCCTCTTGCCTTTCCGCATGACAGACAGGAACGACGTTTTTCCTCATTTCGAGGATTTCATGTATAACAGGGATGGTATGACCGCCTCCCCCGATTCCAACGAAGTTGGCGACCAAAATTCTCCATTAGATAATCAAAAATCCAGGAACCTGGTTGACGACCTCGTCATCCCTCAGCCCTCTACACCACTGCCGACCAACAACGATCCAACATTAGCTGCAATCTTGTTGAAAACACTCGACTGAACACCGACTGATAAGATGTATCAATGGAGTCTCCATCAAACTTTTTTTATCTCGCGAAGGAGAAAGGAAAACATCGAGTAAACCTGAGAGGGAAGAAATCACGGTCTTACGACCGAGGGATCTGGGTAAGGGAGTCTGTTACGCGAGGGGAAGAGATTAGCACCCCACACGCCCATAGTACTCTACGGTATCCACTTCTATTTTCTAGCTAAGGGGTGTGTTATATCTATCTATTGCTTAATCGCTACAATGAATGCAAAAGAAAAGGAAAATAAAGAAAAACACGGGGAAAAGAAGGAAGTTTTACAAAATTATGCTCGATCGAGCCCCGTGACAAGATGCCTACGTATTCCCTCGTGTAATGGGAAATTCAGAGCACCGTAGTTCGGCTAACTTGTTTTGGTGGGTTTTGTGTTTTTTACTTATGAAAAAGGTTTTAAACACAAAAGAAAGTGTCCGTAAGCGAAAAGGAGTTTGTATTGGTTGGTTGCTTTTACCTTTAAGAAAGGAGTTGTGAACCATTATTTAGTGTTTTAGTTTTCAGAAGAAAAAGAAAGCAAGTTTTAGTTTTAATTACATGCAAGGATGCAAAAAGAAACAAGAAAAACAAAAGGGAGAATAACTAGTACTAGCCCTAATGTTGTCATGCAAAGATTGGACCTATGGTTGAGGAAGAGAATATTTATCTATGTTGACATGTAAAGGATGTATATCCTAATGTCTAGGCTCGAGAGTTATCCTAACCGAGCGGTCATAAGGGAAAGCTATCTTATATCTGTCTTGGTTGTAAAACCAAGGGATGCAAAGGGATGAAGCAATCAAGTGCTTTGGCAGAAGCACACATACAATGCAATGCACAAACAAATGTCAGAGAAGCGCAGGAAAAGGGGGTTGTCCCTTAGCCTACAACAGCAAGTTGAGAGCAACACATCCTAATTCTCGTGGGTGGTATCACTGCATAATATGAATTGTCAAGTGTGAAGAGCAAATGATGTGAGTTCTGCAGTAAAAGCGAACCCCAGGAAAGCGTGGAGAGTCAGAATAGGGAACTCTTGCCACTTTATTATCACTGACTCGATAAAGGAAGCAACACAATTCGCGTGTGCTGAGTTGACAAGGACTAGAACTGTGCGGGGGTCGATTGCGGACCCTTTCCGCGTGCCCATCATATCATCATCACATATATCAATAAGTATCAAAGTGGGACTTTGTTTGGTGGTGCCACTCTGGGTTTCCTAACCACTCTGACCTATGTAAGCACAAATGTAAACACTTATTGAGAATTACCTCCCTATGCACGGCGGAGGATTTTAAATAAACCAAACACAATTAGCACACAGAAGCGCCCTAAACGAGTCTTTAAATAAACCATAGGGGTTCCTGAACATGCTCCAACTACGGAAGCCCCATCATGCATCTTTATTCCTATTTCTCATGGCAGAAGAAAGCTGTAAAACCTTACTTCTTATGATATTTAGGGAAGTTGTAAGAGAATACGATAAACAAGGGATAGCTAGTACCAAACGGATAACAAATCCGAAGAGCACTGCAAGCTAAAATACTCCAGAAAACTTCAAGTACTGCAGCCATGCAATAAGAGTAAACTAGTGAGAAATGCACGGAGGCATCAAAGTATATGCAGAGTGTGCGTTCATACGCATCCGAAATAATAAACCTGCAGTAAATAATGGTCCAGACAAAACTGACAAAGTATTGCACGTTCGTACACCAAACAAGTATCAAATTGTGCGTTCGTACACAATTGATACACAAACACATGCATGAAATGAGTAAAACCAAACAAGCAGACAATATGATGCGCATTCGTATGCAAACAAGGATTAGAATGCGCATTCGTATGAATTCCACTCAAGAGGTACCTGCAAGAAACACACAATAATCAGACAATAGAATGTACACGTACGTGCATAAGCGATGGAATGCGCGTTCGTACGCATTCGAGCAAAAAACACCTGTAAGAATGAAGTAAAACCAAACAAGCAGACAATAGAATGTACACATATGTGCACAAGCGATGGAATGCACGTTCGTACGTATTCGAACAAAAACACTTGTAAGAATGGATTAAAACCAAACAAGCTGACAATAGAATGTACACATATGTGCACAAATGATGGAATGCACATTCGTATGCATTCAAACAAAAACACCTGCAAGAAAGGAGTAAAATCCAACAAGTAGACAATAAAATGTACATGTATGTGTACAAAGCGATAGAATGTGAGTTCGCACGCATTCAAACAGAAGCACCTGCAAGAAAGGAGTAAAACCCAACAAGCAGACAATAGAATGCACATGTATGTGTACAAGCGATAGAATGCGTGTTCGTATGTATTCAAACATCGGATAACCTGCAAGAAGGTGTCAATCCAAGCAAACAGACAATAGAATGCAAAAGCATGTGTGCAAGCGCAAATTAAGTATGCTAGAAGTCCATATCTCATGTAAAAGAGGTCAAAGTACCTTGCGCATGAAATAAAGTGTCAAAATTAACAAAGCAAGTGCTAGGAATAAAGAAACGAATGCAAAACCGAATGCAAATATGATTATAAACTAGTATAAGCATGTGAAAAGTGAAATAAAATCACAAAAATCAGAATGGGGAGGCGGTTTTCCGAAATCGGAGTAAAAAAGTCAACTTCTCGGAATCCATTAAGAATCGCATGGTTGCTTGCAAAAGCGTCAACAGATTCAAAAACGTGAGCAGTTTTAATTAATTTCGAGTGGAAGTGGCATTTTTCGGACCTTAAAGTGACGGGGAAGCCACTCCGTTTTGGCACATTGTACTTGAAATTTGGTTTTTAAACCCCCAAAATCGGTTCTGGAATGTGCCAAAATGTAGGGAACATGTACCGTTACTTCGTACTTTCAAGGAAAAGTGAGTTTCGATGTACAAAATTGCCAAAAAAATGCTTATGAAACTCAAAATTCATGTTTTGAATTAAATTTCGATTCGATTTTTGTTTGGTTTGGAAATGTGATATGAATCAGATTTTAATTCACTACATATAATCAAAAAGCCTAAACAAAATGCAACACAAGCTATGTACAAGTTTAATTGAAATTGAAACTCAAAAATGTGTAAAAATGCATGTTCATGCATGCTTCATGTACATGTTTATGACATTTAGATGGATGAAGTGTAAATGTATGTGATATCATATGCAAATGATATATACTTTATGTAAATACTTTCTAAATGCTATGCAAAACATGTATTAATGTTCATAATGATCAAGTGTGTGATATGTGTTGGTGTTGTAAAATCGTACATGTGAAAATGTGAGTGAAAGTGAGGTTTCTACACATTTTAATGTCATGAAAGTTCAACAGAAATGCACAAACTCACATAGATTATTTTCCATATGCAAATGTATGAACATACAAGGATGCAATTTATGCTCTAAGTATGAGTTTAGGTGCATGTATATGTGTTATGTACAATGCAAATGCACCTAAGAGTCAAAATGCGATGAATGCTACATTTCGACACAAGTAAGGATGCAAATTAAGCCTTAATTCAAATGTTTCAATGCAATTTAATCAATCTATATGCTCTCTAATACATGAGCATGTGATGGATGATGCAAAATGCACTAATTAGTGGCCTAAATGCAAGGGAAAATAATTACATAAGTTTATGTGTGTGTTATATACAATAATCCTTCACATCGACACACTTTAACGTCACAAAATCAGAATCAAATCAAGGAATTTGGCAAAATAAATTCAAGAATCGGAATCCACACAGAAAATGCAATCAATTCGACTATTCAATTTCAAGAAAAGCTAAAAGTCAAAAATAGCTTAAAATAAATGCTTAATTGAATTAATCACTTACTTGAACTTGAATTTTAAGTCAAATTAAAGAGTAATTCCTTGTGCTCTTCAAAGAAAATACCAAATCCGCTTCCAATTGATGAAAATAATCGAAATCGGAGTAGAAAACAGAGGAATCAAGTCTTGATTCTTGAAATTTGAAGAAAATTGAAGGAGGAAACCCTTCCCTATGTCAAAACCGAGCCAGGGAGGTTGGAGAGAGGAGAAAACCGATCTGTTTTCTTGAGGAAGAGGATCGTCGGAGAAAAGGAAGGGCGGCGGAGGTGCTGACCGAACGGTTAGCTTGGCCGGTTGAGAGAGGAAGGGGATCAGAGGCCGCAGAGGGAGGAAGAGGAGGCCTGACCGATTGATTATGGCGAGCAAGAGAGAGAGATCGGTCGGTTTTCCGCCAAGCTGGACGGCGGCGATGTGGTGGCCGAAGGAAGGAAGGTCGTTGGTAGGGAGCAGGCCGGTGCGGTGGCTGGCCTTGGGGAGAGGGCTGACCGGTCTTGAAGCTTGGCTTGGAGGGAAAACAAGTTCAATTTCTTTTAATTTTCTTCTTCAAGTTTGAGAGAGAATTAAGAGAAGAAAATTGTGATTTGAGAGAGGAATTTGAGAAAATGATTATGTGTCATTGAAGTATGAAGGCAAAAATTTATATATAGTGTGAAAATTTGGGCCTTAGAGTGCCTTGGATCCACAATTAAGCCCAAATCGCGATTATCCGGATAATTTTCGTAATTAATTCAAAACAGCCCGATCCGTCAAGAATTTGAAGTCGGAATACAAACGAAAAATTTCCGGAACGAGCTTTTGCTTTAATGAGTTAAAACTTTGACTTGATCGGGCGAATGGTCCAGGAGATACATATTTTTGAAGTTTCAGCATAATTTTCAAGTGTCTGACACATGCAGAATTCCATTTGCGCACTTCAGAGAAACTGCCTCGAACGAGGGTCTTCTGATCAAAATGTGAACTCCAGTATCTCTGAGACAAATGAAGCCAACATAATTTTTGAACTTTTGGCACTGATCCCACACCATTTCGATAAAACTTGAGTGAGATATGATTTTTTGAAGTTCGCGTATCAGATGAAAATTGCTCGGTTCAGCCCGAAATCAAGTCTGAAGAATAAAAATTTGCTCTTAAATGGTAAGGAATTTGCTCTGGACTTGAAAATGAAAGTCGGAGATGATTTCAATATGGAATTTTAGACACTAGCCTCGCTCAATTTCGATTTTCCAGATGGGAATTATGAAGGTTTCAGTGCACTGAGCGCATGGTACAACAATAAAATTCAGTTTAATCCACTTGAGAAATCAATTATTTTGGGGACCTTCTTCACATAATTTTCCTCTGGCTCATGAACGGAAGTTGTAGATAATAATGAGAGGGACTTTCCTATCAAAAATTATCTAAAAAATACCCAACGAGCTGAGAGATATGCCTTCCGGAGCATCCAAAACACACTAAAAACTCAAAATTCACTTTATTGAGAAATAAGCAAATTAATTCTTTTTCTTGACGAAACGACCTCCGATCAGAACATATAAACTGGAGAATAAATTGATATGATCCCGATGCTCATGGAATTAGACCAAAATAGATTCTTGACCAAAAAATCTTGCAATAGTTATACGAACCGAGAAATATCGATTTTTGGCTCAAAATAATATGAGATAGCCAAAACGCACAGTTTCTTCCACAATTTGAGATACCTTGAACCAGATAACCATATGATGAATGTTGTGTATGTACATGTATGGATATTTATGATAATCCCAACATAAGCCAGAAACCTCAAAATGAAGAGGGTAAATTTTGGGGTACAACACTTGTCCATCCTAAATCACACTAACGGCCTCCTCCTCCAACAAGGTCAATGTATCGAGGCTCTGGAAAAGAACTGTCCCTTGTCTCCACCTCAGAGACCTAAGACGGCCATATCCCGCAGCCCCTTGCCAAGAAGACCTGCTCGGAGCAAAGCTCACCCCGATCGTTCTTTCGTGAAAAAGATGGGACACACCCTCCTCAGAAAAATCAAGGATATCCTTCGTACAAGAAGACAAAGAGCGAGCCACGTCGCCCCTGCGACCGAGACCTTTCTCCACCCCAGCGCATCAAGAACAATTGCTCTCCCTCTCTCCCTCCAAGTCGAAGCGAAGAAGACGAGCATCGTGGTCCTCTTTGTCGGGCGATCATGGATATTCCCATCCCTTCCGGGTTAGAGAAACCCCCAGAGCTCGGACAATATGATGTCACAACTGATCCCGATAAGCACATCAAAAACATTGACGCCCTATGCGACTACCAAGCCGTTAGGGCGCCATCAAGTGAAGATTGTTCCCAACAACTCTGAGTAAAGGGGAAATGTCTTGGTACAAAAGCCTCCCCAATGAGTCCATCACCTCATGCAAGAAGTTGGGGAAAATGTTCTCAAGACACTTCACCGCCTCTCGCCGTCACCCAAAGACAGAGGCCTCGCTAGAAGCGATCATACAAGGAGAAGGCGGATATCTACGAACATACATCGAGAGGTTCAATAAAGATGTCGTGCATGTCTTCACGATCGACAAGATAACGAAGTACTTGCTCGAACGAGGATTACGCTCTCGCAGCGATTTTGCCAAAGCAGTTGGCATTGAAACACCGGCAACACTGGATACCCTCATTCTTAAAGCCCAGACATACATCCAATATGAGGAGAAGAAGGCAACCAATTATGTTCGACATTGCAACATAAATGACCTCGCCAGGCTCCCCGACGGGTGGGCATAAACAAATCGTCCCCCACAGACACAACTACCTGGGAGGCACATGTTCCCCGTGAACACAACTGTCAGACTGACATATGTTCCCTGCGAACACAACTATAGGACAAACATATGTTCCCCGCGAACACAATTGTCAGGCAGACATATGTTCCCCGTGAACACAACTGTTGGAATGACATATTTTCCCCGCGAACACAACTTCCAGACACACGTTCCCCGCGAACAATCGACATGCCTCGAAATACCTCGAAATACTATAGTTAAGGCACGAACAATCGACATGCCTCGAAATACTATAGTTAAACAATACTATAGTTAAGGCACGGACAATCGACATGCCTCGAAATACCATCTGAGCATCAAGAGCTCGACACCAAGCGCACGCTCCGCTACCAGCGATGCGCCATAAACATGACATTAAGGGATCCTCGCTCCACATATATAATGAGCCAGATCCCCGCCTCGACACGGGGGGACTCAAACAAGCCTCGTTGTCTAACTACCTCGCCCCAACAAAACACCTAGCTCACGATGGGACGTTCACGCCAATGATCTCATGTCTTTAATCAAGACTTGAGTTCCGGATCAACCCGGTAAACAAACTGGCACCTTTTGACTAGTCACCCCACACTAGTGAAGACATACATTAAACGAGCAAACCCCCCGAACACTTAGCAAAAACAAACTTGTAAAATAGCTCAAAACTATGAGCAAACAAATGAACAAATTACATGCGAGCATGTCCTCGTAAAAATCATAAAACGTCATTATAACATATGACAAACGCCATCAACACACTTTCCTCCTTAATGCACAGGCTGACTTTAAGTCGTCACTTCTGTGCCTATAAGCAACGACTTGGGGGGGTACAGTTTTGGATATCCCGAATGGCTGTCGGGCAAGCCATCTCTTTGAGCCCAGTTACGAGTCGACCAGACCGAAAGGTCTTCAAAGGGCATCCTCTGCCCGTTCTACATATGGCCAGAATCCTTCTACTCGACGGATGCCGAGCAGATAAAAAAAAACTCTCCTCATCGATGGCTATGCCCATTATATACCCATCTGGTCGAGATAACGGCTAGTTCCAGACACCATCACCCGATTTGACCTAGTAAGCTTGGACAAATATATCCGCAGATCCGCATATCTCGGACCAAATATAGCAACCAATGAGAGTCCTCCTAAGATCATTATATAAACCCTCATACCTTTGAGGGCAAGGTATCATATTCTCACTCTAAAAACCCTAATATTGTCTATCCTCTTCCTTGATGATTTGCTTACTTTAGCATCAAAGTGCCTCGTAGGTACACCACCCCCTCCTCAACATTAACATTGCTCGAAGGACCTCCGTTCGCTCCGACCGTCTCCAATTCTAATCACTTGTTCAGATCAGTTGTATTCAATAGTAATGACATTTTTCTTTATTCTTTTTCTTCAACCCATTTATAACAAATCGAGCAATCCGTAATCCGTGAAATTCGTCACCCGAGTTAGCCCAACACCCAAATGTTCAGAAGTTGGTTAAAATTTTGCAGTCAATGGTTTTCTTCAAATATGGTTTTCTGGTCCGAAATCCGACCTAATTCGACTGCTGTTCAACCGGTTTAGCAACGAAAAGTTGGTTCAATTGAAATGTTTGAACCTTTTACCTGAATAGTCGCAGCTGCAGTCCAAGTGAGTCATTTTCCCTCAGTCCATGTACCTTCTATTTCTCAACTTACTCATTTTCCCTCTATGCCAACTCATCATGTTCCTTATGAGTCCACTAAAAATTCATTGGTTTGTCCTATTATCCACCAAGTTATACCTGCTACTTCATTACAACTGGAAAGGTATTGTCCTCAACCTGACACCACCTCCTCATCACCTGTCAACGCACTTGTCCAATTTCACCCAGACCTCAGATAGACTCTTCGCGACCTAATGTTACAACCAATCCTGGCATATTTGTACCATACAATATTCTAATTGATTCACCTATATCATATTACTCAAATACTCGAGACACCCCCTCTGATAATTGAGTTTGTATGGTCCTTGTCTACCTCAATACAAAATTCCATTAATGTTGGATTCTATCGTCTTAATAATCACATTATACTTACAAGGGCCAAAACAAGTCACTCAAAGCCAAAAGCCTTACTTGCTTGTGTAAAATCTCAATCAATCAAGTATGCATTCTAACATCCTTAATGGTTCAAGGTAATGCAAGATGAATACTAAGCTCTTTTGGGCAATGAAACTTGGATTATTACCACTCTCCCACTTTATAGAAAATATGTAGGGGCAGGTGGATTTTCAAAGTGAAAGAGAATCTGCATCGCTCAATAAACAAGTACAAAGCCAAGTTTGTAGCCAATGGCTATCACCAATAATTTGGATTTGACTTCAATGAGACTTTCTCCCCATTAATGAAACCTAACATATCAAAATAATTCTCACTCTTGACTTGACATACAATTGGGAGCTACAAAAAATTGATATTAACAATGCTTTCCTGAATGCTTCTCTTCAAGAAGAAGTCTTCATGACTCAACAAAGTCTTGTATAGCCTCAAGCAAGCCCCTCAAGTTTGGTATGAAAAGTTGGCCCAAGCTCTCCTCAAATTTTGCTTTCTATACCGTAAATATGACCACTTCCTATTCATTTACTCATATTAAGGCATTACTATATATATACCTTGGTTTATGTGGATGACATCCTGATCACAGGTTCTTCCCCACTCTTATTCATAAATTGATTAAGTCCCTTCATGACACATTTGCATTTAAGAAACCTGGTCAACCTGAATATTTTATTGCTATTTAAGTTAATCATATTTCTAATGGTAGTTTACTTCTGACTCAAACAAAGTACATTTGTGACTTACTGAATAGAGCAGCCATGTCAAATGTCAGTGTTGTGACAACCCCTATGCTAAGTATATGCAAACTGAATAAACATGATTCTATCTCTCTTTCAAATCCTCATCAATATATGTCTCTTATTGGTTCTTTGCATTACGTCACCCTCACTAGACTCGACATTGCATTTAGTGTAAATAAATATTGCCAAGCCTCTCCATATGAGTCACACTAGAATATTGTCAAGCACATATTATGATATCCCGGCGGTACCATCACCCATAGTTTACTTCTTGCACCTGTTGTCTCACAAGGTTTCCCTTCCGGCGTATAATAATTTTGATAGGGCATTAGTGATCTTGACGATCGTCACTCTACCTCCAATTCATGCATCTTCTTTGGACTCAATCTCGTCTCATGGAGCTCCAAGAAATAGTCATTAGTTACCCAATAAGTTTCTAGGACTGAAGTCGAGTATCATGTTATTTCTCACACCGCATCTGAACTACTATGGATAGAATCACTACTTGTTGAACTGTCGGTTTCCTCCCTTCCACCTACAATCTTATGTGATAACTTGAGGGTTGTGTTACTCTCCCATAGCTCAAACCTCCATGCTAGAACCAAACATATTGAAATGGACATACATTTTTTTATGAACAAGTTATTGCCAAGAAGCTAAAGATTCAGTATGTCTCTAATAGTGTTCAAGTACTGCAACATTTGTGGACCAAGTTCAAATTTGTCTCATATAATCCACCTTAAGCTTGTGGGGAACTTGACAATCACTTTCCACTTCTTAAGTTCATGCATAACCAGACATTAGTGTTACGAAAAACTCAACAAACATCCAAAATGACAACGATAAATACTGCAAACTATTCTAGAATTTTTTTTAGCACAAAGGTCCCACTAGGCGTGCCAATTTGCTTACCCGAATTTTTGCTAAACAACCTCTAGTCTCTTATTACCGGTTACTTGCAAGATCAAATAGAGAATCTTAGGACAAAGTTGCATGATGAAGCTAGTTTGATTCCCTTATGTTGTAGAGTTTGTTCCAAGGTGGAGATTTGTGAGATTTTGGATCGAACTTTAGTATCTCGACAATGATAGTTTATTGTTTTGATAGAGCTTAAGCATGTTATCGAAGTCTGTTCACATGTTGATGTCGAAGTCCTACGAAATGTGTTCTAGCATGCAATAGTCGATAATGTTAGGTTTGTTAGCATGTCAAATTTAGCCTAATTGTTTAAGTTAACTTAATAATCTATAAATAGACTAGTTCTCTTAGGTTATTGAGAGATGTTAGTTGTTGTTATTCACTGTAAACCCTAATAGAGAAAATAAATAGTAAAACAGTTATAATCAATCATGACAGTTTCTTCTTCTTTCATTTTCTCTCTTTTGCAAAATCTTCTTGTGTTTGTTTAAAAATCTCAATATTTCTTATAGTTTTGATTTGTCCATGACGGTGCTCAATTACAACACACTTATGATTTTTTGTCATATAATTGGAACATTGTAGGACAAGATAACATATTTATTACTTTCCAATCTGGTAGAATCTATCAATAACACATCACCACCAGACCCAATATCATTTGCATAAAAAAATTGCACTTCATTCTTGTCACATACTCCTACCTTAGAATCCTTGTTTGAGTAACATTCGTAAAAAATGCCAAAAAAATTTTCTTGCTCGTTCCTATATTGGATCTATTCTAGTCTTCATTAATTTCGATGTCATATTCCATATTTGTTTTTCATTGTTCTTTGCTTCATTATTATTCATCTTCTTATGCTTTGTTTGATGAACATGCTTTACCATCTTATCTAAACTTCTTTATATGATACTCAACTCATGTGCTTCCCAATATCATTAATTAGAGATCTTCCATTATCATATGTCAAAAATCTTTAGAATTATCTGTTTACACCACAATATGATCAAAGTTAGAGTTCAATATCATTACGTACGTTTTCAATAGCCAATCACTTCACTAATTGTTTTCTAAAAGTCTTCATTTAATATATATTTTTGTTTCATTAGCTTTGCAATGAAGCCAACATATATTCTTCAACATTTCATATTGGTTCCTATTTCAGCTTCACTTTCTTTATTTTGTTGACACTGCCATTTGTTTTCTTTAAAGTTTCTCAAGCACGTTTAAGTGTTTCTTCCTCTATGATATTTTCAAAGATCTTAAAGTCTATAAATTGATGAATTATGAAAAAGATTTTCGCATCTTTCTTTTTTAGCTCACGCCATGATGACGAGTTCTTTGAGTCTCAAGTTGATTTTTAGCTAATTCGAGAATACAACTGCTCACAATTTCAAGCACATGTTGTTAGAATTTGAAAATGAACTTCATTTGCCCACACCAACCATCATTGTTCTCTCCTTTGAAAGTTTTGTTAATTGATTCACTTCGTATTCACCATGAAGGTTATTTTACGGATAAAAAATGAACCAGACTATGTTATACCAATTTGTTAAAACATTCATACAAGACAAGATCCACAAACATTCATAAATGTTGTTTTTTGAATAAAGTAACGAACCAAACTCTTGGATACTAGTTTATTATAGCAGTCATACAAGAACTAGTTCATAAATGATTAGTTGAATGAATGGAATATGCTGATAAACAAAATAAAAAAAGATGAGTAGTATTCACACAAGAAAGAAAAAAAAAACGAATTGAATGAGTGGTGTTGTATTAAGTAGAATTAGTCATTACAAGAATGAATGGTGTTGTATTAAGTTATTCCTAATAACTTAGTAACTATGACAACTTCCTCAAATATCAAACCTAATTGTTAACTAATTACATCTTTAACACTGAAATCCAACAGAAAGGAAGTGACTTCCTTTCTAGCTCAACTAAAAAAATTGGAGAAGTCCCACAATGATGAAACTTGAGTGTCAAACATGTCAATGTCACACCAGTTAGTGGCATAATCTGTGATAGAAGGAGAAGGAGATCGTAAAGGCTCATTTGCAATTCTCAAAAGCATATCATGCATGTCTTCCAATTCCGTCGGAACATGCTTATCATTGGAATCTTCCATGACCACTCCATCACCAACACTAACCTCACACTGGCTGCTGTCTTCAATAGCAGCGGCTTCCATCGCAGCTTTCCTTATCTCATCTGCATCATTCGACTCCGGCAACCTCAACCGCCATGCCGAATCAGCAAAATTTAGACAAGCTGATTTCCCCTTAAGAACAAGTGCAGCAACATCGTGTGCACGTGCAGCCATTTCAGGCTTTGAATATGTTCCAAGCCAAATCCTTGACTTGTTGCATTTGTTACGGTTAGGAACTCGCATCTCACAAACCCACTTGTTATTGTTCCTTTTTCTTACTCCTCGGTACACAGGGTGTCTTGTCTCCTTGAATACTCTTCTCCCTGTTCGCTTCTTTGGTTTGTCAGATGCCAAAAACGTTTCTGCAGTATTACGGCTTGAGGAGCTTGTTTCTGAGGAAGAAGATGTACCTGAATGGTGGGGTGTGCTGCTGTAGTTCAACTCGCTAAGTGATGATTCAAAAATATTCATAAGAAAAATGAAGTTGGTTCTGTGAATGAAGTGAGTTAAGTGAGGAAGGGAGTGTGCGTGGAGAGTTTATTTGTACATAGCTTATTGCTGAGATGGCACAAAACAGAACCACGTATGTGACACGAAACACGGACATGCTACTATAAAGTAATATAACGGTTCACTCTTATGAGACAGATATGATGATAAGGACAAAGGTTGATTTGGAAGGTTCCACATCACTCATTCTTTTCATATATTGTTTGACACCTTTGACTTGGCTGTTTTCTACTACTAACCATTCTGGCTTAAAACTATGGGGCACAAGGTTTAAAACGTGCTTTACCCTCACAATTCTAACATTCTTCTAAATCTATCTAGAAATACCTTTTCCCAAAACAATTTTTTTCCCTATTTCTTGAGTTTTTTTAATAATCAGGTTTTCAAAAAATTTCAAAATAATCAAATTTTCGAAAAATTATAGAAATGACAATTTTCAAGAAAAATACACTATATTGCCACTCTAAGTGACAACTACACTCATTTTACACAAGTTGTCACTCCAAATGACGAGTTCTTACTGAGCAGGGAGCAAGTCGCCACTCCAAGTGGCGACTTCTTTATAAAATTAATATTTTTTATTTTTTACTCCTTCTTGTTGTGGACCGGGACATGTCACTCCCCATGTTCTCATAAACAGGCGAGTAACTCAGGAAATAGGCGATACAACCAAGAAACAGGCAACTAAGGAGTCTCTCGCAATGTCGACATGTTACATTGCATATATTGAGAGATTTTAGGCTCTCCCTCACGGGGGCCTTTGTACATATACTTATACATCTTTCAATACTATTACCGCTTTGCTTCCCTCGAGGTCATACAATTCAACCATTAAGTTAACCAAAACCTATGACATAGTGCCTTCCTCTTGGAAAGAATGTGAAATCATACTCTAAAAGCTCTATGGACCAAACTACAATTCTTCTCACAAAGTCAATATTTATTATGCATATTTGATGAGGTTAGTCTATTTTTACTACTACTCGGTGGCATGATTACATGATTAGTGATTCCTTTTATATAACACATCATTCTCTTAGTGCATTTTTAGGTGTGATTCCTTTGGTTTATCCATGAAAATTTTCACTATATCATGTTGGGATGTTCCGTTAAATACCTCAAAATACATTTTACGATCTTAAAGTGAAATTTCTTAGGTGACGTCTAATATCTAGCCCACACGCATACAATAAACATGATATTTGACCTATTTGATCTGCTGTTGCGCGCAGATTAAAGCGAGTGTGTGTAAAAACATAGTATAGCGACAATGTGACTCGAATTGTCTCCCAAGAATTTTTTATTCTATTAACTGACTATAGTAACGATTTGTGGAGGGATTTGGTTTTAGGGTCGAATAACAAAACTGATTAAAAAGTGATTACTTGAATAAGTTAAAACGAATCAACCTACTGCATCTTATCATTGATTCTATAAAATTCCAATTTCCCAATCGGGTCTGATCCTATTCGATTACAAAAACTACTGACAAGCGCAATAGCAATTATACGATGAATAATCTTGAATTTCGAATTAAGCATACAATTTATAAACTATTGTGAATTAAGCAAACGCAAATTGATCATACGCGATAATGCAAAAGCTACGTTAACACGAATATGTTTCAAGGTTAAACAACAATCGAATTTAAGAATTTTATCCTATAACAACAATTAAATTAAGCAAGCAATTTAAATTATAGGAAGAATTCAAAGGAAAACAGATTAATATAGAATTTATAAAAGAACCTCAAAGTGAAATTGGATAACACAGTAGATTGATTCTTGGAAGATTAGTTCCTTATGATTCGTTCAAGCTCTCAATCCTCTATAGTATTCTGTGAATATTGTAAAAGTGATAATGAACAGTAATTTCGCTTCCTAGGTAAACGTGCACATCATAGAATTCGGGTCAAGACCCAACTGGGTCAAAAACATAAAAAACTTGGCCCAAAACTTATTGTTTCTAATGCTGCAACTTCAACGAATTATTAAATCTTGCTACAGTCCGAATCAGCCTCTGACTTCTAAATAAAAGTCGTAGCTCTTTCTCTTAGCTTTCCAACACATATTTGAACGCGTCGATCCGATACTTGTAGCTCCAATTATGAATTTTTCTGTGGAAACTGTTAAAGCTGAAAATAAAATACGAAAATAAAATTAAACCAAAAATAAACTAAATTGGAAAAATATTATAAAATATAAAAATAAGTAAAGAAAAACATAGAAATGCTTAAATACAAACATGGAAGAATGTGCGTTAAAATGCACTGATCAAATTCCCCCACACTTGAACTTTTGCACTTCGATCAAAATCAAATAAAAACTCAAGAAACACAACAACATCATCAGTTACTCATTCCAGGCTACAAACTCTTCTTCGGTTAAGATTTCAATGGTAGGTACTAATCTTGCACACTAAGGAAATCGTAGGAACACTAATCCATAATTATGTAGTCATAAGCCTCCTACATATACAAATCAACCTGAATCATGTTATTATGCCTAAGCCTAGCTTACCCATCTTCCCCTCTTTCATTCAGGCGCAATCATATTAAGCCCGTTATCTCCACACACTCATAGTAAGGCTACTAACAACAGGTCTTGAAAACATTTTTTTAAGAAACCACTGAACCAACTAACAACGGGTCTTGAAAACATTTTTTATAGGCTCTACAATCGTTGGGTTAAGCGACCGAGTGAGGGTCACTAAACTTAGAAGGTGCATTCCTTTTCTTCTTATCAAGCAAAACTTGAATCACTCACTTATTTTCATCTGCTTCCTTACGTAGAGCATGTGTGAGATGGTGCCGACTGCAAAGATAAACTACTAAAGAGAAGAATGAAAAATCAAGGCTATATCATAATAAGTATTCAAATTAACTTCCAAATGCAGGAGAGTTACACTATTAAGACGATATCGATCTTGTTCACTTTTCTCGAGTCTCACAACTAACCTCAAATTAATCTATAGCCCAAAGCTCTCAACAAGATGCATTTTTATTTTTTATAACTTAAAACAAAACGACGCACAAAAACAAAGACAAAGACAAAGAAAAATAAACAAAAACAAATGATTCCTTCCTCCACACTTAAAACAAGCATTGTCCTCAATGAAAGGATATAACTAATAAACGTGGGAGAAAAGAATAAGAACTACCTGATTAAGTTGCAGTGTAGTTGGGTGCTTCCAAAGAAAGCTCCTTTATGCTTGTATCTCCAGACTCTGAACTTCCATGAAATAGCTGCAGGCGCTGCCCATTCACCTTGAAAATTTTGTCAGTACCTCCACTTTTAATTTCTACTGCACCATGAGAAAAAACATTAGTAACAACAAAAGGACCAATCTATTTGGATCAAAGTTTCCCAGCCATAAGCTTAAGGCGGGAATTAAATAGTAAAACCTGTTGACCCACAGTGAATTCCTTCCTATAAATCATCTTATCATGGAAGTGCTTAGTTTTCTCTTTATAAATCCTAGGGCTTTCATAAGCCTTTAGTCTAAGCTCTTCAAGTTGTTGTAATTGGAGTTTCCTTTGAATACCTGCTTGTTGCATCTCCAAATTACAACTTTTCACTGCCTAATAAGCACGGTGTTCTATTTATATAGGAAGATGACATGCCTTACCAAAAACCAGTCTCTAAGGAGACATCCCAATGGGTGTCTTGAAAGCTGTTCTTTGAGCACAAAGTGCGTCTTCTAGACGACGACTCCAGTCCTTCCTATTTGGCTGCACCATTTTCTCTAAAACCTGTTTGATATCTCTGTTTGAGATCTCATCCTTCCCATTAGTTTTTCGGTGATATGCAGTAGATACTCTATGCACAACTCCATAATTCTGTAGCGAAGCTTCCATGGCACGGTTACAGAAATGAGTGCCTTGGTCACTTATGATAATGCATGATATTCCAAACCTGCAAAAGATATTAGACTTGACAAAATTCGCAACAATTCTAGAATCATTAGTGCTAGTGGGGATAGCTTCCATCCACTTTGAAACATAATCAACAGCAAGCAAAATATAAAGAAATCTAAATGATACAAGAAAAGGACCAATGAAGTCGATTCCCTATACATCAAATACCTCACAGAAAAGCATAGGTTGCAGAGGCATTTCACTCTTACGAGTGATGGTTGTACCTGCTATTTGGCATTCTTTACAAGTGCGGTAAGTCTCATAAGCATCCTTAAAAACAGTGGGCCAATAAATACCTGAAATCTAGGACTTTCCTTGCAGTCCTGTGAGGCCCAAAGTGTCCCCCGACTTGAGATGCATGAGAAAAATTCAAAATGAATTCAATCTCATAGTCGGGGACACATCTTCTAATTACTAGATCACTACCAAACTTCTAATGATATAGATCATCCCAAACATAATATTTGGCATCACTCTTGAGTTTGTGAATCTGCGACCTGGATGCAACTGTAGGAAAAACACCAGCAACAAGATAATAACAATATCAGCAAATCTAGGAGTAATCCCATGCAAAAGTAAAAGCTGCTCATCAGGAAAGTCATCCTGAATAGGAAAAGGATCTGCATCTCTCTCTATCCTGATCAAGTGATCAACCACTAAGTTCCCAGCTCCACTCTTGTCTGTAATCTCTACATTAAATTCTTGGAGCAACAACTTCCACCGAATCAATTTCAGTTTTGCATCTGGCTTCTTAAACAAGTACTTTAAAGCTGTCTGGTTAGTAAAAATAACAACCTTGGAACCTAGAAAATATGATCTGAATTTATCAAGAGCAAAAATAATAGCTAAAAGTTCTTTTTCAGTGGTGGTGTAATTTGACTGTGCAGAATCTAGAGTCCTGGAAGCATAATAAATAACATGGACAACCTTGTCAACTCTTTGTGCAAGGACAACCCAACAACATAATTAAAAGCATCACACATAAGCTCAAAAGGGAGGGTCCAGTCAGGAGGCTGGATGATAGGAACGAAGATCAATGCTTTCTTCAAGAAGTCAAACACTTGTTTGCATTTGTCATCAAAGTTGAAAATGAAGTCATTCTTCAATAAGTTTGACAACGGAAGAGCTATCTTGCTGAAATCCTTGATGAAACACCTGTAAAACCTGCATGACTAATAAGTGCCAAAGTGTAGTTATTTTGTATATATGTTTTGTGGCACTTATCAGTTATTTTGTTGATATTCTTCGAATAAATCCCCCACTTTTTGTATAAATGTGTATATTTAGTGTATAATCAAGTTTTTCTGTAAATATTGTATCATTTGATATTTTTTCTTCTCTTTTATAGATATTCATTCATAATTGGAGCATTGAGTAATAAAAGTCAAAGACTAAGCTTCAAGAACGCGCAATTTGAGCAACCCATCAACGAATAAGGCTCAAAATTAAGGAAGATAAAAATCGTCAATTTGATTGATATTTTTTCATGGTTAGATAGGTCATTGCATAAGTTTTCCAACGCTTCAAACCGGGGGCGAATCTGAGTTACGGTTCTCAACTTATGGCAAAAACAAGAAGCTGGTTTGTTTCGGAACTTCACAGACCGTGCTGAGCGCCATAGATTGGGCTAAGTGCGCCCTACGATTTCAGAACTCTTTAAAAGGGGAAAACACATTTTTAGGTTATGGGTTGGGTATTTTTGAGTCCCAACACCATCAACATCATTTTTTTTATAGATTAGCTTAGAAACTAACATTGGAGCTTGCAATCGGATGATCCGAAGTCGAATCTCTCGTCGATTGGTGTTGACAAACCAAGAAATGTTTGGTTCCTCTTCTTCTATTCTCTTTGTAATCTCTTTTGTTAGGTTTTGTATGTATATTTACTCTTAACTCATGTATATTTGGTGCCCATGGCGTTATATAAAGCTTGCTTTACAAATTTGTGTTGGTGATTGTCTTAGGTTTTTACTTTGTGTTAGGGATTTGAGCTTTGATAGACATATACTGCTTAAATTCTTACCTAGGATGATTATCTGTTAGTTTTTGAATACTAGAAATAGGTTTAGAGCTGACATTCACTTAGAGTATTTGATTTTAATGTCTCTGTGTCAGGAGTGTCGAGCGAGAAATCGTCGATACGAGTGACACGGTTGAATTCTGTGTTGTTGAGGTAGTTGAAACATCACTACCGAGGTGATTGTAGTAGGATTCTAAATTTGGGTTAAAAATGACCTAGGTTGTGAGAGATATGCGATGACATAGACGAGTTTCGTAGGTTGAGTATAACTGGTCGATAGGTTTAAGTCTGCGACGGGTAGAGTGCATTCGAGTCGTACAAGTTATCTTTCCTTTATAGTTTTTGTTCATTTTCATTTTATTTTGTATTTTTCTTTACAACCATTTAACCTCAAACTCATTAACGAACGAATTACCAAACGGAGAATCAATAACCAATCTCTGTAGACACGATACGATATAACCTATATATCACCCGATAAAAATAATACTTTACTTTTTGCTTGTCGGTAATACCTCCGCAACAAAATGGTGCTGTTACCGTGGATTGCTTTTATTGATTTTGCATCGCGATAATTCCTTTGTTTTTGAGTTTTGTAATTAATGTATATGTTGTATAGACCTTGTATTTTGTTACTTGTACATGTTGTGCGTTTACTTTCCATACTTGTGCCTATTTGTGTTTTTCATTGTTTTTGTGTGATGTTGTGAAATGTCTCGTATTCGTAACATTTGTTGTGTGTTTGTTAGGATGCTATCTTTAGGTTTGCACGGTGTGACAACACCATGGCATGACGAGATGAGGTTACTAGCTCGCATAATAAAGGTGTCGAGCTTACGACTTAAAAAAAACATGTTTGTTTATGTTTGTTTATGTGTGTGGTGGCTTGTGTTTTAGCAAGTTGAAATAGGACTTGCTCTTAATTTCAAATCTTCACTTTTCAACTTGTTAATTCATTTTTACCAAGTTTTCGTATCGTTATTTGCTTTTGTTTTGTTTCGTATAGTTTTTAGTTGTCTAAATGAGATTGTGTAGGTGTAAGTGGAGCTTGCATAGCATCTGCACCAGTTGCCTTATTTTTCTACAACTGGTGTAGCACGCTTAGCGCACTCTACTATGCAGAGCCAGTGAATTCTTTTTAAATTTCACTTGGCTTTCCTTTTTCCCACTTCCACCTAGGCTTTTTGTATTGAATAAAATTAGTATTTTTCTAATTATTTTGTTGTTGTTTGGACTCCAATTTTGGTCCAGTAGCTTGAGGTTTCATTTGGTAATTTTCCAAGTTTGATCGTTTCAACTCGCGAATGTATGGTAATGATAGTTTTCAAAGTTGGTACAAATCAGGTACTCGTTTATCGCTTTCTATAGCATAACATGTTTAGGAAAATTTTTATTTGTACATTTACCATGTCATTCATTCTTTTTGCATTACTTGCTCATGAATTGAATCACTTTAGTTCCCTTTTACCCATAAATTTGAGGAAGCTTTCCATTGTTTACATATGCTAGAGGCCACATTCTTGTTTTAACTATATTTTATTATGCTTAAAATTTTGTTTTGTGTTGATTGTATGAATGCATGAAAAGGATCAAGGCATTTTGTTTCATTTTGAGCACAACTACCTTGGCCAAATATTCAATTCACCTTGTGAGTGTGTGATTATTTATTAACCCCTTTGAGCTTTTATCAATATCCATGTTTATTTGAACTTGATGCTTGTATATGAGTGTTTAATTCACCTTTTTTATGGATGTTGATTTCTTTGTTTCTTGAACCCTCAACTATATGTTGTTGTATGAATTTTTACCTTGCCTTAGAAAGTAGGGAGTATTCACATAATGATGTTGGTTGAATTCAAGTTGGGGAGAGGAATGTTTATGTACTTATATTATGGTTGGTATGAGGTTAATTAAAAGAAAAAAAGTGAAAAAGAAAGTTTAGAAAAAGAAAGAAAAAAAAAGAAAAAGCTTTGAAAAAGAAAAAAGAGTTTGAATAATGTTGTGTTAATAAGTGAGGTGTTTTGGTTTGACAGTTTGTGACGAAGAAGAAGTTTAACCGAAATTGTATTGTTTGAAAAACTTTGTGAGTTGATCACTCCTTTAGGTTTAGGCAAGTTTTTGTTTTGATTAGCTTTAGGACTTATCACTTGTTTGTTAACCAAGCCACATTACAACCTTGAAAAGCCCTTGTGAATCTTGCCTTTGTATTTTCAATATGATTTTTTGGATGAATACATAATTTAGTCTATTGTTTTCAAGATTGTGGATGAGTGTCAAAAGTCCTTCACCTTTGTGTGTTCTTCATCTATCGATGACTTTTTCTAGGTGTGATTCATGACTGAGCTTGTATTGTTTTAGAATGTTTTGCATGATTTTTGTACTTAGAATTCGTTTCGTTTATATGTTGTCATTCTAGGATAGTGGTAAGTATGTACTTTGCTTGTGTACGTTTTCGTTTGAACCATACATTTGTTTTCCGTTTTAAAAAGTTGTTGATTCATGATTCTTGGTAATTACCTTTTGTTTCTTTAGGTTTATTTGACTTTGTTTGAGGACAAACAACGTTTCAAGTTGGAGAGAGTTTATAAGTGCCAAAATGTAGTTATTTTGTATATATGTTTTGTGCCACTTGTCGATTATTTTGTTGATATTCTTCGAATAAATCCCACACTTTTTGTATAAATGTGTATATTTAGTGCATAATCAAGTTGTTGTGTAAATATTATATCATTTGATAGTTTTTCATCTCTTTTGGGGGTATTCATTCATAATTGGAGCATTGAGTAATAAAGGCCAAAGGCTAAGCTTCAAGAACGCGCGATTTGAGCAACTCATCAACGAATAAGGATCAAAATTAAAGAAGATAAAAATAATCAATTTGATTGTTATTTTTTCATGGTTAGATAGGTCATTAAATAAGCTTACCAACCGGGCGCGAAACTGAGTTACGGTTCTCAAATTATGGCGAAAACACGAAGCTGATTTTTTTCCCAGAACTGCACAGACCGCGCTAAGCGCCACATACCAGGCTAAGCGTGCCCTACAATTTTAGAACTCTTTAAAAGGGGGAAAACACATTTTTAGGTTATGGGTTGGGTATTTTTGAGTCCCAACATAATCAACATCATTTTTTTGATAGATTAGCTTAGAAAACAACATTGGAGCTTGCAATCAGATGATCCGTAGTCGAATCTCTCGTCGATTGGTGTTGACAAACCAATAAATATTTGGTTCCTCTTCTTCTCTTCTCTTTTTAATCTCTTTTGTTGGGTTTTAGATGTATATTTACTCTTAACTCATGTATATTTGACGCCCATGGTGTAATATAAAGTTTGCTTTTACAAATCTGTAATGGTCATTGTCTTAGGTTTTTACCTCGTGTTAGGGATTTGAGCTTTGATAGACATATACTGCTCATATTCTTACCTATAATAATCATTTGTTAGTTTCTGAATACTAGAAATAGGTTTAGAGATGACATTTACTAAGAGTATCTGATTTTAATGCCTCTGTGTCAGGAGTGTCGAGCGAGAATTCGTCGATACGAGTGACATGGTCGAATCTCGCGAATGCCAGAAGGGTAAGGTAGTGTAGAAATCACATCAATCTTAGCAGGGTCAATATAAATTCCTTTTTCAGAAATTATGTGACCAATAACAATTCCCTGCTCAACCATAAAATGGCATTTTTCGAAATTTAAAACAAGGTCAGTTTCGATGCATCTCTGTAAAACCAAGTTCAAACTGTTCAAACATGCATCAAAAGAAGAACCATAAACATTGAAATCATCCATAAAAACCTCCATGCAATTTTCAATAAAATCAGCAAAAATGCTAATGATGCATCGTTGGAAAGTGCTAAGAGCATTGCAAAGACCAAATGGCGTCCTCCTGTAAGCAAAAGTACCGAATCGATAAGTAAAACTTGTCTTTTCTTGATCTTCCGGTGCAATATGAATCTGAAAGTAACCTGAAAAGCCATCAAGAAAACAATAATGTGATTTACCAGCAAGTCGTTCAAGCATTTGGTCAATGAACGGTAAAAGAAAGTGATCCTTTCTAGTAGCCTGGTTCAATCTCCTGTAATTAATGCAAACTCTCCAGCTATTCTGAACTCTAGTGGGAACAAGATCATTCATTTCATTTTTCACCACTGTAAGTCCAGATTTCTTAGGTACAACCTGCACTGGGCTTACACACTTACTGTCAGAGATAGGATAAATGATACCTGCTTGCAATAGTTTGGTTACCTCTTTCTTCACAACATCAAGAATTAAAGGATTAAGCCTCCTTTGGGGATGCCTTACTATTTTCGCTCCATCCTCAAGTAAAATCCTGTACATATACATCGACGGACTTATACTTGGAAGGTCATCTATGGTCCACCCAATTGCCTTCTTGTGCTTCTTCAAAACCTGCAAAAGCTTGTCTTCTTGATCAAAATCAAGGTTAGAAGAAATAATAACAGGGAATTTTTCATTACTCTCCAAATAAGCGTATTTCAGGTTTTCAGGGAGTTATTTCAGCTCTAAGGACGGGGGTTGCTCAATGGATGGAGTGTTTGGGGCAGCCAGAATGTCAAGAGCATTAGCTGCAAAAACAACTTCATCAGCAACAACTTCAAGTGACGAAAACACATCAGCCTGCAAGACAACATCAATCTCAGCACACACAACATAAAGGTTAGGGTAAGTACAATCAACATATGAGTAAATATCATCAAAACTAAATAAAGATGGAAAATCAAGTGAAAATAAATCAGAACAAGTGTCCTCAACCAATTCAGAGATCAACTCAATATGAAAAATGGAATGCTCCTCTAAAGGGTGTTTCATGGCATCAAAAATATTAAATTTTGCGACAATGTCACCAAATTCCATGGACATGGTTCCATCCTCAACATCAATTTTTGTTTTTGCCGTTTTCATGAACGGTCTGCCTAAAATGACGGGAGCTCTGGTTGTCTTAGTTTCTCCTTCCATGTCTAGAATGTAAAAATCTACAGGAAAAATCAAATCGTTAACTTGAACAAGAACATCTTGCACTATGCCGGCAGTAACGCCCTGAATTTAATTAATTATTTAATTAAATTATATAAGGAATTATTTATTGGAATTGTTGAAATTGGGAATTATCGGAATTATTATAAGGGCATTATCGGATTAATATGTTGGTTGAGCGGTAAAGTTGATTGTCGAGTAGTTAGTCTGATTAGTTGGAAGAAATTATTATTAGAAATAATAATTGAATATTAGAATAATATTTATTTAATTGGATTTAGTGGTGTGAGAAATGACGGTGGAGGTGTTAATTAGTTGGCCTATTAGACCAAATAATAGTAATATTATTATTATATTGGTAGTTGGAATATAAAGAAAATAAGAAGGATTAGATTTTGTTGGAAGAAGAAAAGAAACCAGCATGTGAGAAGAGGAAGAAAAAGAGGAATAGGCTTTTGGAGAAAACTGTCACCGGAGAAGATTTAGACCAAAAGCCAAATCGGAATTCGACCGAAAATTATATAGAGACCGTCAATCCAAGGTAAGGGTGGTGTTCAATCTCTATAATCGGGTATATGATAGACCGTATGTGGGATGAGTTGTATGAATTTGCCATGAATTGATTGTTGTTTTTCTGTGTTGTGTTGATTTGGTGAAAATTATTGTTACTGGGTTGATTGTTACTATTGCTATTGGCATGGGAAAATTATAATCGTAAGGTCCGATGCAAAATTCTATTTGATGAAATATGGTTGTTGATGAATCGGTAATATATAAAATTATTCGGAGAGGAATTACAAAATTGCAGTGCAGGAAAAAGACGATACCGAACGACACACCATGAGTAGGAAAGTGTGTCAAACGACACACGTCAAGGTGAAGGGACATGTCGATTAGCATGTATGGCTAGGCACGGGGATCCTTTATTTTTTCTTTTCTTATTTCTAGGTCGTTTGCACTTTTGTTTCCTTCCTGTATTCATTAATTAACTGTAACTAGTATCCTTCATAATTAATTAAATGCAAGGAGAAGACAATGAAAAGTAATGCCGAGTGGCACCCGACTGTAGCATATTCCACTTTGTTTCATTACTTGTCCATGTGATACATATTAAATTGTTAATATACATGTTAATAGGTGATAGGCTAATGATGCAACAAAATTATATTACATGCTAAGATATTATATGATTATGCAGGTTAATAGTATTCATGATAATATATTAACATATAGATTTTGTAGTGAGAATAAATATTACATGATATATATATATATATATATATATATATATATATATATATATATATATATATATATATATATTACGTAGGTATTATAGTGAAAATAAATTGTATTATAATATATATATATAAATTGTATTTTAATTAAGTTGACAACAGAATGGAGATTAACAACATAAATTGTATTATTTTAGTAGCAGTAAAAATAACAGGGCTAATATTAAAATAGCAGTGATGGATTTAGTTGATTAAATTAGTAGTGACAGTGTGTGTTGGATAAATAGTATAAAATAATAATTAATTAATTAAATTTTTAGCCGATAATTAATTAACCGGGATTAAATGGAAATTGTCGGAGTAATTCGTATACGCGTGTAGTTATTTTTGGTTGGTTGATGAATTGGAACGGCGTCGAGTGTGTCGAATATAGCAGGTCTTTTAGTAATGGAAAATTAAGTAGTTGAATGAATTAAACGAATTTGTGGGTAAAGTTTAGTAATCAAATAACGGTGGTAAATAAAATGTTTTAGACGTAGATTAATAATTGTTAAGTTGTGTAGTATTTGTCGTAGTTGCTTGCTTGAATTGTTGTATTTAGTGACTTGTTGTTGAGTTGTTGATGAAGTTGTAGGCCTATGGCCAATATTGATTAATTTGAATCATCCCGATTTATGTACATGATTTAGTTGTAGGTCGTATGACCAATGTTGATCTAAGTTAATGCCATTGATGCATATTTTAAGTTGTTGTTGCATGTTGTTGTTGTTGTTGTTGCATTGTTGTTTATTTGTCGTTGAAGCTGAGGTCGCATGACATACATTGCATGATTAAGTTGGCCTTGATGGCACCATGTTGAAAGTTGAAGGCTTATGCCCTGACCTTGATGGCACCATGTTGAAAGTTGAAGGCTTATGTCTTCTTAATGCTTTGATAAACTGACATATGTTTAAGTTGGGAGTTCTGCTCCAAATGGTACCACATGCATTTGCATAGTTGAGTCCCATATTGAGTCGCGTGTTAAAGTTGTTGTTATTATTCGTTGTTTATTGATTGTCGTTGTGTTGTTGATATAAGTTGTTGTTGTTGTTATTGTTGTGAGCTGTTGTTGTTATAAGTTGATGTTACTATAAATTGTTATTGTTGTGAGTTGTTGTTGTTATAAGTTGTTGTTGTTATTAAGTTGTGTTGATTAAGTTGTTACATTGACTGAATAAGTGTCTTGTTGTCGCTACTAAGCGATTTGTTGGTTGTTGTATAGTTGTTGTTGTGAAGTGGTGAAATTTGTATGATTCTGATCTAATATACCATTTATCATACACCTACTTATATTGGTTGATATCTCACCCCTTCTGTTGTTATGTTGCCTCTGTGTGGGTAACGTGCAAGTAATCCAGGATGAAGGTTGTTTACCTTAATTAGTTTGAGTCGGTGTCGTTGAAATGATATGTAACACTTGGGGGGATGAACTTTAAGTTTTTTATTTTGTTGTTTCTTTTATTGTTATTACTTTCAGTTGTTAACCTTTAAGTTGAATTCATGAAGTACCATGCTGTTGTGGAAGTTGTTTAGTCGAATAAAAATATTAGTGAATTGTAATTGATTGAAAGTTGACTTAATTTTATTATAGGTTCATCCAGGTGTTAAGCGTTATGTATCTGAATAAATATGATTAATATATGTTGTTTTTATGTGAAGTAAATGTGACATCCCATGTATGATGAAATTTTGCACTCTGATTTTTATTATAATTCGTTGGGTAGATTTGGGGTGTTACATTAGTGGTATCAGAGCCTGGTTGGTTTGTCCGGCCAGTGTCGTCTAATGTTGTTTATTCCTCTGTATGTGACAAGTGTGTGAAACACTGTCGGTAATTGTTGTTTTTCTAATCGATTGTTTGCAGAAGTTGGCTTGAAGCTAAGTGGGGGAGAAACTTTGCTTCTCGGATGCGTTCGGTTGTGAGATGTTTGTTTAATATTCTGCTGGTGGCTACAGTGTAAGCGTTGTTTGAGCTTTGTTGTTTCTCGAATTCGAAGGTAGCATGGATTTAAGATTTTGGTTGTTAACAAGTTGGAGCGTCTCGGAATAGGATAATTGTTATAAGATGGAATTGAGAAAGTTGTGATGCATCAGCGCTGCTGGTGGACTGCGAAGTTGATGGTTGAGTAGCCTTGCGTAAGATGTCAATGTTGGATCAGTGATTAAGTAATGGAATGTTGTAGGCATTGTTGTGGGAGTATTGGTAAGTGATTGAAAAAGTTATAGAAATTGTTGAAGTTGCTGGAATCTTTTGAACTGCGAGTCATAGTTGGAAATGCGAAGAGATGAGTACAAGTTCTAAAAGAACACTACTACAGTTTGGTAAGGATGGTTTATACTCCATATGGTTGTCGGCTATCTATTGACAAATTGAGGAATTGATCACCCTTAATCTCTTGTTGATAGTAGACGAGACCGTGTTGGATGGTGTATACTTGACTTGCTATCTTGATAGTGCATGAAGTGAATGATGTTGTTATTATTTATTGTAGATGATGAATAATAATTCTTAATTGGACGAAGTTATTATTTGGGTTAAGATGATGTCACTATAAGAGTGATACGATGAAATGAATAGAGTTTTTGGTGTTTGTTGATAATTGAGTATGTATGATTATAAGAATGAATAGAATATGTTTTGGTGTTGAGTTGTCGTAGTATCAGAAAGGTAGTAGTCAGAGTGTTGCCAAAGCAACTGAGGATCAGAGAGTTGAAAGCGAAGTTGAGGATGGTTGTGTCGGATAAATTTTTGAGGACGAAAGTATCCTAAGTGGGGGAGAGTTGTAACGCCCCGAATTTAATTAATTATTTAATTAAATTATATAAGAAATTATTTATTGGAATTTTCGAAGTCGGGAATTATCAGAATTATTATAAGAGGCATTATCAGATTGATATGTTGGTTGAGCAGTAAAGTTGATAGTCGAGTAGTTAGTCTGATTAGTCGAAAGAAATTATTATTAGAAACAATAATTGAATATTAGAATAATATTTATTTAATTGGATTTAATGGTGGTGTGAGAAATAACAATTGAGGTGTTAATTAGTTGGCCCATTAGACCAAATAATAGTAGTAGTATTATTATATTGGTAGTTGGAATATAAAGAAAATAAGAAGGATTATGTTTTATTGGAAGAAGAAAAGAAACCAGTGCGTGAGAAGAGGAAGAAAAAGAGGAATAGGCTTTTGGAGGAAACTGTCGTCGGGAGAAGATTGTAGACCGAAAGCCAAATCAGAATTTGACCGAAAATTATAGAGAGACCGTCAATCCAAGGTAAGGGTGAGGTTCAATCTCTATAATCGGGTATATGATAGACCGTATGTGGGATGAGTTGTATGAATTTGCCATGAATTAATTGTTGTTACTATTGCTATTGGCATGGAAACATTAAAATTGTAAGGTCCGATGCAAAATTTTGTTTGATGAAATATGATTCTCGATGAATCAGTAGTTTATAAAATTATTCGGAGAGGAATTAAACAATTACAATGCAGGAAGAAGACGCTACCGAACGACACATCCTAAGTAGGGGAGCGTGTCGAACGGCACGCATCATGGTGAAGGGAGATACCGATCAACATGTATGGCTAGGTAAAGGGTGCCGAGCGACACCCTACTAACACAAGGATCCTTTAATTTTTCTTTTCTTATTTCTAGGCTGTTTACACTTTTGTTTCCTTGCTGTATTCATTAATTAACTGTAACTAGTATCCTTCATAATTAATTAAATGCAAGGAGAATACAATGAAAAGTTATGCCGAGCGGCACCCGACTGTAGCATATTCCACTTTGTTTCGTTACTTTGCCATGTGTTACATATTAAATTGTTAATATACAGGTTAATAGGTGATAGGCTAATGATGTAACAAAATTATATTACATGATAAAATATTATATGATTATGCATGTTAATAGTATTCATGATAATATATTAACATATAGGATTTTGTAGTGAGAATAAATATTACATGATAATATTAGATGATATATATATATATATATATATATATATATATATATATATATATATATATATATATATATATATATATATATATATATATATATATATATATATATATATATATTATGAGGTATTATAGTGAAAATAAATTGGTAATAAAATTAGTTAAATAATGTGTAAGTTAATTTTACTGTTTTAATTAAGTTGACAGCAGAATGTAGATTAACAACATAAATTGTATTATTTTAGTAGCAGTAAAAATAACAGGGCTAATATTAAAATAGCAGTGATGGACTTAGTTGATTAAATTAGCAGTGACAGTGTGTGTTGGATAAATAGTATAAAATAATAGTTAATTAATTAATTGAATTTTTAGCCGATGATTAATTAACCGAGATTAAATGGAAAATGTCGGAGTAATTCGTATACGCGTGTAGTTATTTTTGGTTGGTTGATGAATTTGAACGGTGTCGAGTATGTTGAATATAGCAGGTCTTTTAGTAATGGAAAATTATGTAGTTGAATGAATTAAATGAATTTGTGGGTAAAGTTTAGTAATCAAATAGCGGAGGTAAGTAAAATGTTTTCGTAGATTAGTAACTATTAAGTTGTGTAGTATTTGTCGTAGTTGCTCGCTTGAATTTTTGTATTTAGTGACTTGTTGTTGAGATGTTGATGAAGTTGTAGGCCTATGACCAATGTTGATTAAGTTGAATCATCCCAATTTATGGACATGCTTGAGTTGTAGGTCGTATGACCAGTGTTGATCTAAGTCGATGCCATTGATGCATATTTTAAGTTGTTGTTGCATGTTGTTGTTGTTGCATTGTTGTGTAATTGTCATTGAAGCTAATGTCGCATGGCATGCATTGCATGATTAAGTTGGCCTTGATGGCACCACGTTGAAAGTTGAAGGCTTATGCCTTCTTAATGCCTCGATAAACTGACATATGTTTAAGTTGGGATTTCTGCTCCAAATGGTACCACATACAATTGCATAGTTGAGTCGCATATTGAGTCACGTGTTAAAGTTGTTGTTATTATTCATTGTTTATTGATTGTCATTGTGCTGTTGATATAAGTTGTTGTTGTTTCTATAAGTTGTTGCTATAAGATGTGTTGATTTAGTTGTTACATTGATTGAATAAGTGTCTTGTTGTCGTTACTAAGCGATTTGTTGGTTGTTTTATAATTGTTGTTGTGAAGTGGTGAAATTTGTATGATTATGATCTAATATACTGTTTATCGTACACCTGCTTATATTGGTTGATATCTCACCCCTTCTGTTGTTATGTTGCCTCTATGTGGGTAACGTGTAGGTAATCTAGGATGAAGGTTGTTTACCTTCATTATTTCGAGTCGGTGTCGTTGCTCTGATACGTAACACTAATGGGGATGAACTTTAAGTTGTTTATTTTGTTGTTTCTTTTATTGTTATTACTTTCTGTTGTTGACCTTTAAGTTGAATTCATGAAGTACCATGCTGTTGTAGAAGTTGTTTAGTCGAATAAAAATATTAGTGAATTGTAATTGATTGAAAGTTGACTTAATTTTATTATAGGTTCATCCAGGTGTTAAGTGTTATGTATCCGAATAAATATGATTAATATATGTTGTTTTTATGTGAAGTAAATGTGACATCCCATGTATGATGAAATTTTGCACTCTGATTTTTATTATAATTCGTTGGGTAGATTTGGGGTGTTACACCGGCGAGGTGAGCATTGCTCCTGTTCGCCAATTGAATGATTAAACATGTATGCTACAAAGAACCAAGACAAAGGTTATTCTAAATAGAAGTAGGAATAATATTAATTCGCGCTCTTAACTCAAGCATGCAATTATCAAATTTACTCTTTCTGATGGTACAAGGAATAGAAAAAGTTTATGGATCCTTCTGCTTTTGTGGCAAGACCAGAGTGAGGGCTAAAATATTTTTCTTGCTTACAGCCTTTTCAGATGAAGGTTTGGGCTGAATAAAAGCAAAAATATTTCTTCCCAAGTTGACTATTTCACCTCCTTTCATTCTTCTCTTGTTTGTACACAAATCTTTCATAAACTTTGCATACTTCGGAACCTACTTAATTACATCAAGAAGCATAATGTTTACCGCAAATTTTCTGAAAACATCCAACCTCGCTCTCTCTCTCTCTCTCTCTCTTTGTCTCCCCCATCAATTCTTTTATTTTTCAAAACACTATGTGGGAAGGGGATTGGTGGCACATACTCATTTTCTTTATTTTTTCCAGTTTCTACCACAACAGAAGAAGGTGAAGAAAGTTTAGATGAAACAGGTTCAGATGGAGAAGGTTTAGATGTTACCTCAATAAATATTTTTTTTATTTTTTCAGGGGCTAGTTATGTAACTTTTCTAGATCTCAAAGAAATTGCACTCGCATTAGCATTAGGACCTTTCGGATTGACAACTGTTTGGGCTGGAAGTTGGTTTGATCCTTGGGATTGCATGGTATTGATCTGAGTAGCAAGCTGTCCAATCTGTGTATTGATGGTTTGAATGATAAAATCGATTATTTGTTGGAACTGGAGATTATTGACAGCCATTTGTTTTACAAGGTCCTCTAAGGAATGTTTGGAAGGTGCAGGGGTGGTAGCTGGTAGAGTGTTTTATGGTTATGGAAGGGGTGACAATAACTGTTGTTGTGTGGGCTGATGTTTTCCATATCGAAGGTTGAGATGGTTCCTTCAATTGGGATGATATTTGTTGGTAGAGAGGTCAGGAGTGTTATTGTACCTGTTCTGGTTGTTGCCTCGAGTGTAAAGATTTGCTACATAAGCCTGAGGCAACTCAGTTTTCGACTCGTCTTGCAAAATTGGACAAGAATCGGTCTGGTGCTCAGAAGAAGTACAAATACGACATACAGTTACTATTTGAAACACTAAAAATATGGTTTTTATCAATTAAAAAGACTTTGTCAAGATTGGGTTTCACTATTCCATTTCCAAATATTCTGTTATAACTAGTATGTGAACTCAATAAGTTTGAACATAATCTAATATCCTCTCAATAACATTTATGTCTAAATGATATTGTGATATTCATTAAATTAATCCTTTAGATAATTTCTTCATCCAAAATATTAATCTAACAATCCTTAGTGTTTGATATAAAAGAAAAGCAAGAAATAAATCTATTTCTACAATCCAATTCTTACTTGAGAAGATGCTTTAAGAACATAAATTAAATTCTCTTTTTCAACAATAATTTAACATAAAATATTCAATAAACCACAAAAGACTTTCTCTACATTCAACCTCATATTATTCACATACAAGAGTTTACAAGAATCACATAATGGATTTGGAATACTTACTACCTTAATCTTGACAAAATAGGAATTTAACTCCTCATCACTATGGTTGACATCCAAAGAAACTTAAGTGTTCTTCTGGTTCTTCCACAATGTTCTCTCTCTCTAACTTGATAAAAATCTGATTGTCAATAATAATCAAGTAGTCCTCTTTCTCTTTTTACACCCTTCACTTTTTACTTTACTCATATGTCATGATTGCAATTGATGTGACCTCTTTCATGCAACCACACAATTACCTTGACCCAAAAAGTGACTAAAAAGAGACTTTCACGCTACCCCAAGAGAGCTGACCCAAAAGACACTTCTAATTATTTCAAAATATAAGTTCTGATTACGCACAGTTCGCGGCGCCAACAAGGGACGCGGCGCGAACTGAGCTGATTTGGACTTCTTTGAAATTAACATAGTTCGCGGCACCCACAAGTGGACGCGGCGCGAACTGAGTTAATTTATGCTCCTTTGTCTTTTCTTTGGCCTTCCTTACACTTGTCTTGATCTTGTCTTGACTTGGTTGCTTCTTCCACTTGCACATGCATCCAAGTAACTATTTTTCTTCTTATTTTCTACAAAACTAACAACTAAAGTGAAATATCTACTCCAATTAAAATACAAACAGGAATAATTGCATATTTATAAATTGTGTGAATAAAATAATGAAAATTAAATAAAATTTGGTTAAAAGGACCAATAAAAATGTATGAAAATTAGTCCAATTTGGTCCCTAACAACTCTCCCCAACTTACCATTTTGTTTGTCCCTAAACAAAAGTTTTTCACCAAAGTATCCAAAGTACAATGAAACAAGAGAAGGAATGAGAATTAATCAAAGACACTTGATTGGTTCAAAAGTATATGGCTTCCATGATTCACATACTTCAATACAAGAACAAAACATGAACACAATAATGGTTGGGTGCAAAGTACATACCAAAGAATTCAAAGCGATACATGTCAAAATTGAATCAAACCTACACACATATTATAATAAATAACCACAAGGTTTTATTTCACTCATCCGAACAATTAAATCAACAACAACTCGAATCATGCGGCCATCAAAACAAATACCAAATCATGTGAAAAGTGAGAATCAAGAGGTCTTTCATGGGTTGTAATGTGGGTTGGGTTACAAAGAAAAGATAATATCGAGGGAAATCAAACAGAAATATTTATCCTAAGGGAGCATTTCTATCAATTAAAACTTTATACACTTTCTCTTTGATACAATTTTTCTTTTCTTACTTTTCAACAACACACAACCGGGAGCTCTTTTCTTGAGATTTTTCATTTCATTTGCTCCATGATTTCAAAAATGTTCACTTGTTCTTATTTCAACAAGGATCACTTATTTTCTTCTCTTTTTGATCAACTTTTGTTCTCTCCCCAACTTTAATTTTAAAACCAATTATTAATACAAATAATGCTCCCTATGGGAAAAGACAAAATTGCAACCAAATTGGTTGAAGGTTCAAATGAAACAAAAATTTTAAGATTCATTCATTCACAAATTTTTTGCAATTATCAATTGAATGAATCCTAAAACAAGCTCAAAGGGGTTGACTAAGGATCACTCCTCACAAGGTTGGTTGATTCAAGACTTTTTGGCCAAGTGGTTTTTCTCAATAACAAACAATGCCTCTATCATTTTCACAATTTTCACAAAAAATGGACTAATGCATGATTTAGCATGATAAGAACGAGTTGAAATAAAATTCGGTATCCCGCATTTAGTTTACAATGGAAGGTTACCTCACAATTGGCTAAGTTCTACTTTGATTCAACATGGACATGTATCTCAAGGAATTCATTATATGCAATTTGCACAAACCATCAACTATTCATGTTAATTCTAGAATTCGATAAAAGTGTACCTTGAAATGCCGAGTACCAATCTTATCATCACCATCCGAAGTGTCCTACATTCCTCTCTTGTAATCGTCACTTTGTTACTTCAAGATTAACTTAATGAACAAACAATTAAACAAAAAATTTGAAAAAGTGGGGTGTCCCAAATTCCACAAAAACACATAATTGTACTCACAACAAATAAATGTGCAATTAACAAAAAAGTCTTAATGGTGAACGAGAGCCACCAAAAGTAATGGTGAACGAGAGCCACCACCTACTAGTACAATGACATCTTCCATGTTATTATCATCATTTTGCGCATCACCCACACCACTAGCATGGACACCGCCACCTGCACCCCCCATAAATGTTGGTCTGCCCTCAGGCCAATTAGAGAAGGCAGAAACAAAAGAGAGGATTCTGATGCACTAAGTTCGCGACGCGAATGTTGTGTGCGTCGCACACTGAAGCAAGAATAATTTTGAAAAAGTTTCTGTGTGCTCAGTTTGCGGCGCCAACTCCTGTACGTGACGCGAACTCAGTTTTCCTGCTAACGACGCGACGCGATCTACGTTCGCGGCGCAAACTGAATCAAATTTTGAAAAATGTAATGTTGCATGATTTACAATTATAACTCAAAAACTTGAACAGTAGAGGGATTGCCTCTCAAAAAACTTAAAATTACTCTAATTATGAAAGAAATACTCACTACATTGGGTTGCCTCCCAAGAAGCTCTTTGTTTAACGTCGTTCGAGCTCGACGGTTCGGCGGTGCTTCAAGGCTCGATGAAAGGAATGGAACCAACATCACGCTTTAATCCTCCATCATGGTAAACCTCCATGATTTCCTCCTCGATAGCATCGATTCGGAAAGTGTCATGTTTGTCCTTGGGATGCTTTTTGACTTCAAAAATATTGAAAGTTACCTCTTCATCTTACACTCTCACTTTCATAAGCCCATCATCAATATCAATCATCATTCGGGCAGTCTTCATGAATGGTCTTCCAAGAATTAATGGAACATCATGATCCTCCTCCATGTCAACTATCACAAAATCCACCGGAAACAAGAATTTGTCCACCTTTACTACCATATTTTTAGCAACTCCATATGGTGAAGTGGTAGACTTATCGGCTAGTTGCAAAGTCATCCTAGTAGACTCCATCTTAACATTTCCCAACCTTTTAACAATGGATAACGGGATTAGATTGATGCTAGACCCCAAATCAATCAATCCATTACCATTGTAGGTATCTCCAATGGTTACCGACAAAGTGACTCGCCCCGGATCGAATTCCTTCCTTGGGAGAGTTTTTTTGAGTATGGCACGACAATGGGCATCAAGCAAAATTGTCTCTTTATCCTTGTACCTCTTCTTCTTTGTGAGCATATCCTTCATGAATTTAGCATATTTTGGCATTTTCTCCAATGCTTCGGAAAATGGAATATTTATATGAAGTTGTTTAAATATATCCATAAACCGAGCATATTGTCTTGCCTTCTCCTTCTTTGATGGTGCATGCGGATAAGGTAGATGTTGAATGAGAATTGTGCTTACTTCTTTATTTCCCTTTTTACTCTTCCTTGCATTCTTCTCTTTCTTTTTACTTCCCTCACCATCTTCTTTCTCCTTTTCAACTAAGCCATCTTCCACTCTCTCTTCCAACTCATCTTTGGCATCTTCCACCACTACTTCATTTTTTTCATTTTGAACTACAACTTCTGCCTCATCCTCCTCTACAACTTCATCACTAATACCATTCTTCACCTCTTTACCACTTCTAGTGAAAATTTCTTTGCAATACTCCTTCGGGTTGGTATGAGTGTTGGCGGAAAAAGAAGGTCCCATTTGTTGCTTGGCCAATTGCTTTGCAAGCTGCCCCACTTAATTTTCTAAGTTCTTTATGGCAGCGACATTGCTCTTTTGATTCTCCATGTAAACTTGCATGAATTGGTTGAGAGTTTCTTCCAATTTTGAGCTTCCACCTTGAGATTGTTGACCTTGAGAATTTGAGCTTTGATATGGATTTTTATGTTGATAATGTTGATTGTTGAATCTTGATGGTTGGTAGCCTTGGTTGTTCCTTTGATATGAGTTGTTGTGATGTGGAGGTTGCCTTTGATTGCCTTGACTTTGGTCATTCACATAATTCACTTCTTCGCCTTTGGGAGGTGGACAATAACCGGTAGGATGATCACCTTGACAAAGTTCACAACATGCAACTTGATGCTTAGTTTGAGCTCCTTGTATTTTCTTCATTTGTTGTGGAAGTTTGGACATTTGTTGAGTAAGTAACTCCACTTGTTGTGAAAGTAGCTTATTTTGAGAAAGAATGGCATCATTGGTGTTTAATTCAAGAACACCCAGTTTCCTTTATGAAGAACCACGACCATGTTGACTTTGAAGATCATTGAGTGTCATCCGATCAATAATAACTATAGCATCTTCCACATTTTTTGACATTAAAGAACCACCCGCGGTAGCATCTAAAAGTGTTTTGTGCACCGGTTGGAGTCCATTTCGGAATATATGGATTTGAGTGAGTTCATCAAAACCATGACCTTTGCACTTTCTTAACATAGACTTGAATCTTTCCCAAGCCTCATTTAGAGACTCGTTGCCTCCTTGAGTGAATACCGTAATTGCCGTTTTGGCTTCCATGAATCGGGATTGTTGAAAATACATTTCTAAGAACTTTTCTTCTAATAAATTCCAATCCATCATCACTCTTGGTAATTGATCGAGATACCACTCTTTAGATTTTCCAATTAAGGAGTGTGGAAATAATCTCTTGAATAGTACCTCCTCACCCGCTTCATCTACTCCCGTTGCACCCGCAATCTCATAAAATTTCGTGAGATGCGTGAAAGGGTCTTCATGGTCCATTCTGGTGAACGGACTTGCATAAAGAAGTTGGAGGATTCCGGTCTTCATCTCCGTGTTCCTTCCACCTTGAGCATTACAAGCAAATTGAGCGGTGCGTCTTGGACTATTAGCGGATATTTCGGTATAAACTTCACCCGCCATGTTTCCTTCAAAAGTGTTTGCACCTACTTCCTCGATTTGATTTGTTGAAGAAATAGATGCTTCTTCTCTTAGTCTCCTCTATTCGGCCAATTTTCTTCTTCTTCGTGTTTTGCTATTGAGCCTCCAAATCGTCCTTTCAATTTCGGGATTGAATGGAAATTGTTCTTCGGTAGTTTTTTCCCGCATAAACAAAAAATTCTACAAAACTAGCAAACCAAGTGAAACACAAGAGATATAATAATAAAGTAACAAAACTTAAAACGATGAACTATTGCAATGCTTGTAATATCAAACGCCAATCCCCGGCAACGGCGCCAATTTGTTGAAAAGTATGTTTCCGGCAAATATTTTATATCGTATCCACATAGATTGGGTGATATTACCGTCGTTCTATAGTTACAATCGCTTTAAGTTTATAAATTGAAAATGGTTTGTTTATGTTTGGAAATTTATCAATCACTTGTGACATAAAATTAAAACACTAAAAATATGGTTTTTATCAATTAAAAAGACTTTGTCAAGATTGGATTTCACTATTCCATTTCCAAATATTCTCTTATAACTAGTATGTGAACTCAATAAGTTTGAACATAATCTAATATCCTCTCAATAACATTTATATGTAAATGATATTGTGATATTCATTAAATTAATCCTTTAGATAATTTCTTCATCCAAAATATTAATCTAACAATCCTTAGTGTTTGATATAACAGAAAAGCAAGAAATAAATATATTTCTACAATCCAATTCTTACTTGAGAAAATGCTTTAAGAACATAAATTAAATTCTCTTTTTCAACAATAATTTAACATAACATATTCAATAAACCACAAAAGATTTTCTCTACATTCAGCCTCAAATTGTTCACATACAAGAGTTTACAAGAATCACATAATGGATTTGGAATACTTACTACCTTAATCTTGATAAAATAGGAATTTAGCTCCTCATCACTATGGTTGACATCCAAAGAAACTTAAGTGTTCTTCTTGTTCTTCCACAATGTTCTCTCTCTCTAACTTGATAAAAATCTGATTGTCAATAATAATCAAGTAGTCCTCTTTCTCTTTTTACTCCCTTCACTTTTTACTTTACTCACATGTCATGATTGCAATTGATGTGACCTCTTTCATACAACCACACAATTACCTTGACCCAAAAAGTGACTAAAAAGAGACTTTCACGCTACCCCAAGAGAGCTGACCCCAAAGACACTTCTAATTAGTTCAAAACATAAGTTCTGATTACACACAGTTCGCAGCTCCAACAAGGGACGCGGCGCGAACTGAGCTGATTTGGACTTCTTTGAAATTAACACAATTCGTAGCGCCCACAAGTGGACGCAGCGCGAACTGAGTTAATTTATGCTCCTTTGTCTTTTCTTTGACCTTCCTTACACTTGTCTTGATCTTGTCTTGACTTGGTTGCTTCTTCCACTTGCACATGCATCCAAGTAATTATTTTTCTTCTTATTTTCTACAAAACTAACTACTAAAGTGAAATATCTACTCCAATTAAAATACAAACAAGAATAATTGCATATTTATAAATTGTGTGAATAAAATAATGGAAATTAAATAAAATTTGGTTAAAAGGACCAATAAAAATGTATGAAAATTAGTCCAATTTGGTCCCTAACAACTCTCCCCAACTTACCATTTTGTTTGTCCCTAAACAAAAGTTTTTCACCAAAGTATCCAAAGTAAAATGAAACAAGAGAAGGAATGAGAATTAATCAAAGACACTTGATTGGTTCAAAAGTATATGGCTTCCATGATTCACTTACTTCAATACTAGAACAAAACATGAACAAAATAATGGTTGGGTGACAAAGTACATACCAAAGAATTCAAAGCGATACATGTCAAAATCGAATCAAACCTACACACATATTATAATAAATAACCACGAGGTTTTCTTTCACTCATCCGAACAATTAAATCAACAACAACTCGAATCATGCGGCCATCAAAACAAATACCAAATCATGTGAAAAGTGAGAATCAAGAGGTCTTTCATGGGTTGTAATGTGGTTTGGGTTACAAAGAAAAGATAATATCGAGGGAAATCAAACAAAAATACTTATCCTAAGGGAGCATTTCTATCAATTCAAACTTTATACACTTTCTCTTTGATCCAATTTTTCTTTTCTTACTTTTCAACAACACACAACCGGGAGCGCTTTTCTTGAGATATTTCATTTCATTGGCTCCATGATTTCAAAAATGTTCACTTGTTCTTATTTCAACAAGGATCACTTATTTTCTTCTATTTTTTATCAACTTTTGTTTTCTCCCCAACTTTAGTTTTAAAACCAATTATTATTGCAAATAATGCTCCCTATGGGAAAAAGCAAAATTGCAACCAAATTGGTTGAAGGTTCAAATGAAACAAAAATTTTAAGATTCATTTATTCACAAATTTTTTGCAATTATAAATTGAATGAATCCTAAAACAAGCTCAAAGGGGTTGACTAAGGATCACTCCTGACAAGGTTATTTGATTCAAGACTTTTTGGCCAAGTGGTTTTTCTCAATAACATACAATGCCTCTATCATTTTCACAATTTTCACAAAAAATAGACTAATGCATGATTTAGCATGATAAGAACGAGTTGAAATAAAATTTGGTATCCCGCATTTAGTTCACAATGGAAGGTTACCTCACAATTGACTAAGTTCTACTTTGATTCAACATGGACATGTATCTCAAGGAATTCATGATTTGCAATTTGCACAAACCATCAACTATTCATGTTAATTCTAGAATTCGGTAAAAGTGTACCTTGAAATGACGAGTACCAATCTTATCATCACCATCCTAAGTGTCCTACATTCCTCTCTTGTAATCATCACTTTGTTACTTAAAGCTTAACTTAATGAACAAATAATTAAACAAAAACTTTGAAAAAGTGGGGTGTCCCAAATTCCATAAAAACACATAATTGTACTCACAACAAATAAATGTGCAATTAACAAAAAAGTCTTAATGGTGAACGAGAGCCACCAAAAGTAATGGTGAACGAGAGCCACCACCTACTAGTACAATGACATCTTCCATGTCATTATCATCATTTTGCGCATCACCCACACCACTAGCATGGACACCGCCTCCTGCACCCCCCATAAATGTTGGCCTGCCCTCAGACCAATTAGAGAAGGCAGAAACAAAAGAGAGGATTCTGATGCACTAAGTTCGCGGCGCAAATGTTGTGCGCGGCGCGCACTGAAGCAAGAATTATTTTGAAAAAGTTTCTGCCCGCTCAGTTTGTGGCGCCAACCCCTGTACGCGACGCGAACTCAGTTTTCCTGATAACGATGCGGCGCGGTCTACGTTCGCGGCGCAATAATTAATTTACCAACAAAATATAAATGATTGATATCCCATACTAACAATCATATCACAAATACTAGGCACCAAGGCCAATCATCATATAATCTCATACATATCCAAATAAAAGAGAGTGATAACAAATATCTCTCAAAACAAGTTATAACATGAATTCAAATATAATCCCCCATGCTACATAGGCCACAACAATGACTCGCTACCTAAGGGAATTAAGTAAAACAAACTAAACTTCTCCACTAGTCTTGTGTGAAGCACCACTATTCCCGAAACCTGCACGATGTCGCATAGAACATCACATACAACAGAAGGGTGAGAATTCACATCATTATCGAAATGAATATAAATTGGAAGCAATATAGAAATAAGAATCTATTAAAGGATTCTCTACGCTTCATGTGATATCCATAAAACATGATTTTCCACAATCCAAGCAGTGAAGAATATCATTATACAAACATTCCAAGTATAATATATTCACATTTATCGCATATTGCATAAATATCACTGATACAATCAATCAAATGATTCACATAACCAATTATTACATTTCCAATATATAACACATTCTCTAATTACACATGAGACATTAATGCAATGTGACTCATGCATGTGGTACCATTGTGAACATCAAGCTCACATCGCTTTCGATTCAATATCGAGAATCAAAGTCACGCTTCCAATCCGGACAAGACCAAAGTCCACTAATATGAACACATAGTTCACCATCTCTATTTCCACATGATAGACTTATGAATAACTTGCATTCTCAATGGAGAAGATGAAAACAAGATTTTCAAGAAGTTCAGTTGCAGAGAACAGTTCTGCATAATACATTTACAATCTCTCATAGCCACATATATACAATCATAACTAACAGGATAAGATGGCTTACTAAGAACGGAAAGAGTTTATAGCCCAATGACTCACAGACCCACTTTACCACAAAACACTAAGCCCAACTATGTGATGAGTACCATATATACTAATACTCCCCCTCAAGATCAGTGTGGAGACATTGATTCTGCAGTGACCTTGCAAGTTGGACCATCAATAACTTTGAGTTTTCTCTTGAGATCATTGAAATAAGAGTTGAAGAGAGGCTTAGTGAGCATGTCATCCAGTTGTGAAGAAGCCGGTACATGTTGGATGCGAAGCTTATTTGCCACAACTCTCTCACGAACAAAATGTATGTCCAATTCAATGTGTTTAGTGCGAGCGTGTAACACAAGATTATGGCTTAGTAAAATAGCACTCAGATTGTCACAAAGCAGAGTTGGGAGGAAGCATTTCACCTGTAGCTCAGTGAGTAGAGATTGCATCCAGAGTAACTCTACTGTAGTATGCGCCAATGCCTTGTACTCCGCTTCAGCACTCGAATTACATACAAGAATTTGTTTCTTAGAGCTCCATGAGATCAAGTTGGGTCCAAAAAATATGCACGTGCCTATGTTGATCTTCTATCGTCCGGATCGTTCGCCCAATATGAATCGCTATAGGCGCTTACTGACAGCGCTTAATTAGCATTAGTAGGTGACAGAAGCAAGCCATGCGTAGCAGGTCCACTAAGATATCTGAGTATGCGTTTAACCATGCTCTAATGACTGTTTAAAGGGTTATCCATGAACTGACAAGCATTGTTCACACAGTACGCAATATCTGGTCGTGTCAATGTGCTATACTGCAGGGCTCCGACAATTGATCTGTAAATTGAAGGGTCTTGCATTTTATCTGTGCCAAACCTGCTAGCTTTAAAATGGCTGAGCATAGGAACAACTACACCATTTGTTGCTTCCATATTTACTCTATTAAGAAGATCCCTTAGATATTTAGTTTGAGTAAGAACAAGCGTGCCATTGTGTTGATATTTGACTTCAAGACCAAGAAAGTATTCTGGCCTGCCAAGTTTCTTCAAAGCAAATTCACTATGAATCTTGGATATAACTTTGTGAATTAATGGAGTAGAAGAACCTGTGACAAGTATATCATCCATATATACCAAGACATACAGAGTGATTCCTTGATGATTGTACACAAATAAGGAATGATCACACTTACTTGCAACAAACCCAAATTGAAAGAGTGTCTTATGCAGCTTCTCATACCAAGACCTGGGAACCTGCTTAAGCCCATATAAAGCTCTATTTAATTTGCAGACAAGAGATTTGTTGTATTTTCAAAACCTGATGGTTGGCTCATGTAGACTTCTTCTTTAAGAGAGCCATTCAGGAAAGCATTGTTAACATCAATTTATTGAACATCCCATTGATATGTGAGAGCTAGAGTGAGTAGAAATTTGATAGTGGCAGGTTTGATGACAGGAGAGAATGTTTCATGATAATCAAAACCGTGTTGTTGATTGAATCCTTTAGTAACCAGCCTAGCTTTGTATTGTTGAGTGAGCCATCAGAATTTTCTTTCACCTTGAACACACATTTGCATCCTATTTCCTTTTTGTGAGAAGTAAGAGTGGTGAGAGTCCAAGTGTGTTTTGCCATTAGGGCATTATACTCTTGCTGCATAGCCTCAAACCAGTGAGGTTGTGACAGAGCCCGTTTAACTGTGGCAGGTTCAGTATGTGCTAGAAAGACTCTGAGTTTTAAACTGCCAGTTTTGCCTCTGGTTACCATGGGATGATTATTGGTTGCAAGACCATATTTTGGCACTGTGTCATGAATGGAGGGAGATAGATCAGAACCAGTGGACACAAGAGGAGAGTTGTTAATGACTTGTGTGGAAACAGATACTCGAGCAGACTCACTTTGGTCCAAGAAAGTTGCAGATTCAACAGAATAAGGATATTGTTTTGACCATTGGAGGTGTTTGCCAGATATTGAGGAAAATTATCAGGTAAAGACTGCCGTGTAGAGTTATCAGTGCTATTTTGAATGACAGCATGATCTATTACACCTAGAGACTGAGCATGGCTAGACTGACAAGACTAACTAGCTGCAATATTTTCAAAGGTATTTCTGTACAACATCAATCTAGACATAGAAGAAGCATAATCAGAACATGGATTGCTTGACTAGATTGTGCCATCAGAGAGAAACAAGGTAGTAAAAGGATATTTTGCTTCATCAAAGACAACATCCTTTGAGATATAAATCTTGCCTTCTTTACTAAGACACTTATGAGCTTTATGCTGAGGAGACACACCTAGATAAACACACTAAAGCTTCTGAGCCGGAGTTTGTGCTTATTGAAAGGTCTAAGGTGAGGGAAATAAAGACAGCCAAAAACTATTATGCCTTGATAACCAGGAATGATGTTAAATAGAGTATGAAGTGGAGATGTGAATGCTGGAAAATTAGATGTGGGAAGTCTATTTAAAAGATACACTGCCTGAGTGAAGCTGTGATCCCAGAATTCAACAGGGATATTAGCATGAGCCAAAATTGTTAAGCCCATCTCTACTATGCTTTTGTGTTTTCTTTCCACAGTGCCATTTTGGTGTTAAGTGTATGGACAAATTAATTTGTGAATTATTCCTTTCTCATTCAAAAATTTATTCAGAGGTTGAAATTCTCCCCCAAAATCCGTCTGAACAACTTTTACTTGTAATTGAAACTGAGTTTGAACATAGGCAACAAACTGAGTGAAACAACTTAAAGCTTCAAATTTTTGTTTTAGAAAATACACCCAAGTTTACTTGGTGTAAGTGTCAACAACAACCATGTAGTACAAATAACCTTGACTAGAAGGATTGGGAGATGGTCCCTATAAATCAACATGTACAAGTTCAAAGGGTTAGGAATAAACAGTTGTGGATAAAGGTTCATACAATCTGTGAGATTTTCCATCATTACAAGAACTACAACAATCAATATTATATTTATTAGATGAGGCAATATTACAGACTTTCAGTATAGACTTGAGATTTACAGAATTTGTATGCCCTAAGCTATTATGCCAAATAGATAATTTATTACAAACAGAATTTGAAAGAACTTGAGAATGATCTCTAGGGGACAAGCTAACATCATTTGCAGCTAGAGATTCCACTGGCTGAGAGGAGAAGCTATAAAGGCCACTATTATCCAGGAATCCTTCTAAAAGAACCTCCTTAGATACCTGAAATTTGATGAAACAGGTGTTATCATGGAATTCAAAAAACACATTATTATCTTGAACAAACTTTGACACAAACAAGATATTTCTAGTGATTTTGGGTACATGAAGTAAATGCTTCAAGACTAAGTTGGTTTGAGGCATTGAAGTGGAATTGATGTTAGCTAATCCAACTGACTCAATGTTCAATCTTTGGCCATTACCTACAATAACTTTATTGACACCAGTATAGCTTTGTTTATTTTGCAGTAAAAATCTATTATGAGTGAGATGATGAGTAGCACCTGAGTCTGCAAACCATCCTTGAGACTCTAAATTTGCTGGAACCTGTAGGTCATCTTGATGAGTGAGATATGCTGATTCTTGGACTGAGTTGTCCTCTGGATCTTTCTTCTCACCCTTCACTTGTTTAGTGGATTTAGATGCTTGATTCTTTGATTGTGCTGGCTCAAAATTTTCATCATATCGATGTCAGCCATCCATAGCAGCATGGCCATATTTCCCACAAATCTGGCAAGTTGGTCTATTGCGAGTGGATGCAGTGGATCTGGCTCTGCCACGACCTCTGCTTTGAGAGTTACTTCTGCCTCGCTGATACTGAGAACCACCTATGGTGGTTTTGGAACTGAAATTGGATTTAGATTGGGCAACATGTGCTGTGGCATTAGCAAGAGAAAGCTCTTGACGATATTCGTCAAGTTGAGCTTCTTGCACATACAATAGTGCCTCAATCTCATAGAGTGTAGGAGGTTCCATCTTGCCATAAACCATCATGATAAACGAATTATATTCCTCTAGTAATCCCTGCAAGATAGAGTCAATTTGATCGCGCTCATAGATTGGTTCACCAACTGCCATAAGTGCATCTGCAATTGCACGAATGCGAAGCACAAACTCAGAGATCGAACGATTTGCTTTCTTCGTGACTTTCAGCTCAACACGAAGTTGATGCACCTTGGATTTCATGACAGCTGTGAAATACTAGTGTATCTGCTCCCAGATTTGATACGGATGCTTGCAAGAAAGCACACGAGGAAGCACTGACTGAGAAATTGTGGATAGAAGCCACGTGAACAAGGCTTGATCTTGAGCAATCTAAGCCTCATATTCATCAGAGTGGACATTGGCGCGACGATCTTCGTCGTTCTTGAACATTGTAGGAATATGAGGATTAACTACAAATCGATGCAGTTTGTGAGCAAGAATGATACCTTCAACCTGTTGATTCTAGAGAAGGAAGATCTTCTCTTGCAGCTTAATAGAGAGTTTGGGCCCGAACACTGTGTGATGGGACGCATTGTTGAATGGAGACGACTGTGTCATCGTGTAGAGATGAGTGTCCGAGTTATCCGATGATGCAGCCATTGATGGAGCTTCTCTGAAGCAATGGAGCAAGATCTTGTAACAGAACTAGTTTGTTGAATCACGAAGGAAGGTGCTGCAGCTTCTCAGCAAGGGCATGAGAGTGATGAAATGAACAGCGGAAGATAGTTTGGATCAGCGTCGATTGATACCATGATAGATGAAGTGATGGTATTGAAGAGTAATTCAATATTCAGATGCTGCGTCCAGAAGTTCTGGAGTTGAGTTCGTCCAGAAGTTATGGAGTTGGTTCTTGTAGCGTAGCTATTAAGTTTAGTCTTAAGGGTACTTTAGTATTTCATAGTTTGTACTGTTTGTACATTTTATCTTGGTCACTAAGTTTACTCTATTATGGCCTATGTGGTAATTTTTCTCTTTGTATAAATAGACTAGTGTAAATGTCATTTATAACAACAATCCTTATTTATTTCTCCTTTTTGGTAGCCGTCATTCTCTTTTATTCTCCCATTATTCCAATCATCTTTGATTCGTGTGCACCAACAATGTGGAGACAAACAACAATGATAACCAAAGTAAATGGGCCAAACATCTTTTGTGGTCGCACTTACGGACTGACCAGTTCATAACAAATTAGATATTGATCCTCCATTATGACCCAGTCATCCAGTCATCGTATATCACAGTTAATGTGATCAATGTGTAAATACTAGGATCACAACTTTCTCTAATTAAAGTAACGAAACAAAGTCTTTTATTCTTAGTTTCTTATAACAGTCATAGAAGAACTAGTTCATAAATGATTAGCTGAATGAATGGAATATGCTGATAAACAAAAAAAAAAAGAAAAAGAGAGTAGTATCACACAAGAAAAAGAAAGAAAAAAATGAATTGAATGAATGAATGAATCGTGTTGTATTAAGTAGAATTCTCATTACAAGAATGAATGGTGTTGTATTAAGTTATTCCTAATAACTTAGTAACTACACAACTTCCTCAAATAATAAACCTAACTGATTATTCCTAACTTAAGCTAATGAATTATTCACAATAACTTATACAGAACTTAAATGAGAAACTAACAATAAATTTGAACTAATTACATCTTTAATATTGTGTTTCTAAATTTATTTGAAATCCAACAAAAAGGAAGTGACTTCCTTTCTAGCTCAACTAAAAAAATTGGAGAAGTCCCACAATGATGAAACTTGAGTGTCAAACATGTCAATGTCACACCAGTTAGTGGCATAATCTGTGATAGAAGGAGAAGGAGATCGTAAAGGCTCATTTGCAATTCTCAAAAGCATATCATGCATGTCTTCCAATTCCGTCGGAACATGCTTATCATTGGAATCTTCCATGACCACTCCATCACCAACACTAACCTCACACTGGCTGCTGTCTTCAATAGCAGCGGCTTCCATCGCAGCTTTCCTTATCTCATCTGCATCATTCGACTCCGGCAACCTCAACCGCCATGCCGAATCAGCAAAATTTAGACAAGCTGATTTCCCCTTAAGAACAAGTGCAGCAACATCGTGTGCACGTGCAGCCATTTCAGGCTTTGAATATGTTCCAAGCCAAATCCTTGACTTGTTGCATTTGTTACGGTTAGGAACTCGCATCTCACAAACCCACTTGTTATTGTTCCTTTTTCTTACTCCTCGGTACACAGGGTGTCTTGTCTCCTTGAATACTCTTCTCCCTGTTCGCTTCTTTGGTTTGTCAGATGCCAAAAACGTTTCTGCAGTATTACGGCTTGAGGAGCTTGTTTCTGAGGAAGAAGATGTACCTGAATGGTGGGGTGTGCTGCTGTAGTTCAACTCGCTAAGTGATGATTCAAAAATATTCATAAGAAAAATGAAGTTGGTTCTGTGAATGAAGTGAGTTAAGTGAGGAAGGGAGTGTGCGTGGAGAGTTTATTTGTACATAGCTTATTGCTGAGATGGCACAAAACAGAACCACGTATGTGACACGAAACACGGACATGCTACTATAAAGTAATATAACGGTTCACTCTTATGAGACAGATATGATGATAAGGACAAAGGTTGATTTGGAAGGTTCCACATCACTCATTCTTTTCATATATTGTTTGACACCTTTGACTTGGCTGTTTTCTACTACTAACCATTCTGGCTTAAAACTATGGGGCACAAGGTTTAAAACGTGCTTTACCCTCACAATTCTAACATTCTTCTAAATCTATCTAGAAATACCTTTTCCCAAAACAATTTTTTTCCCTATTTCTTGAGTTTTTTTTTTAATAATCAGGTTTTTCAAAAAAATTTCAAAAATAATCAAATTTTCAGAAAAATTATAGAAATGACAATTTTTCAGTAAAAAATACACTATATTGCCACTCTAAGTGACAACTACACTCATTTTCTACACAAGTTGTCACTCCAAATGACGAGTTCTTACTGAGCAGGGAGCAAGTCGCCACTCCAAGTGGCGACTTCTTTATAAAATTAATATTTTTATTTTTTTATTTATAAAATTAATATATATATATATATATATATATATATATATATATATATATATATATATATATATATGCTATATTGTTACTTTTTATTTAATTATTAATAGTATTTAAATTATTTTTAAAATTATATTATTTAATTATTTAAGTATTTAATTATTGAATTAATAAAAAAGTAAACACATAATAAATTATTTATTTATTGCATAAACAACAAAAAAGTACCATTTACAGTCAACAATATATTTTACATATTTGAGGACCTTGGAGGCCTCTGGTACGACCCGCAAGGCGGAGGTCTAACTACTCGTGTAAATGGCTCACGAGGTGGTGGTAATACCCTAGTCCTACGCCGTCCCCTTATTTGTTCTTGTTGTGTTTGGGTCGACGTCCCTTCAATGCACTCTGGGTCTACAAAATTTGTCAGTCGACCTTGACCGCTAGAATTCCCGTTGTAGGATAGGCGGGTGCCATCTACATCCTCAAAGCTTTGTCTTGGTGGGGCAAAGTTGCTTCTGCTTGGTGCGTCCTCGAAATGTGATCTTTGGTAGTTGGAGGTTAAACCTGGTTGGTTAAAAAACAAGGTTTGTTGCGGTGTGTTGAAGTATGGTTGATCATCTTCAGGTATGCCGGTGTCGGGGCTAAGTGGTGATATGGATGGGCCCGCAACACCAGGGTCTTGGTATTGGGGTTGAGTTTGTGGATTATAGTGTTGGTATGGTTGGGGGTAGATATATGTTGGTATGGTTGGGGGTGGACATGTGTTGGGGGTTGGACATGTGTTGGTATGGTTGGGGGTGGTCATGTGTTGGTATGGTTGGGAGTGTTGGTCTTGATAATATTGTGGTTGTTGTGGTGGTGGATAATTTGGTGGTTGTTGTTCGTAATGTTGTTGTGGTGGTGGATAATTTAGTGGCTGGTGTTGTTGAAAATATGGTTGTTGCTGACGGGGGTCAGACAAATAGAATGGGTCAGACACAATCATTTATGGATTGGTATTTGATTTGTACCAATCCACATACTTTGCCGTCGTTTTCATTTCATTGGGTGAAACCGAGAAGTCAAAGATATAGTGGGCACGCTCTTTCCACATTTTACAGAACTGCGGGGCGTAAGCCTTCCAATTCTTTTGATACCACTGGTGGCTGACTTTTTTAAGATGTCAGGGATTCAAACACATCGGGGGCATGAGATTTCTTGATGCATGCCGAATTGCAATTTCACACGGTCACTGTGGTGCATCTCCACAATGGTGAACCGTATGATAGGCGTTTTTGTTGTCCAAACAATTGCATCTTCGGGGTTTGGTACATGTTCCAATCCCAAATATGGTCTCAAAACAATCTGCAAAGGAAAAGATAAATATATTATTTAGAGAGAATGCTTTATAATAAAATTTAAGTTCTAAGAAGAATAGTTTAGTGTTAATACATCTTCTGCTCGTAGACGATCCAAGAGTTGGTGATATAGGATTACATTATTTTTTGGAGTTCCACTGTAATCCATTCCAGTTGCACTGAACCTAAACACACAAAAATGAGAAAAAAATATTATTTATCGTATTTTAAAGAATAAATATAATGCATGAAATGGGGTAAATAATAATATTATTTAAAGAATAAATATGAACCTAAACACAAAAAAAAAGAATAAATAATATTATTCAAAAACATACTTAGTCGCATAGGGGAAGAAGTAGACGTGCGGGTTCTTGGGGGCTATCCTCGGAAGTCTCCAGAATGCCAGGCTTGAAGTAAAAATGCACATCCATAAAATGTACATGTATCGTTTTCAGCATTTTTACACAACCAGCTATAAAGGTACGCCAATACCGCAAAACCCCAACTATACTTTCCAATGTTATCTATGTCCCAAGCAAAGACAAGTACATAAAATTGATGATATTTCCTGTGCCTTCGAGAAATAGCATGTTTCCAAATAATAACATATATATAATATAGTTTTTATTATTTTTTCTTCCTCAGACGAATACTCGTTCAAAATAAGAGTGTCATAACAGAATTTAAGGGTCGGTAGTTTAATACCTTGGCCCTACCTTTCGCAGCTTCTGTTCCCTCGATAAGATCTACGCCTAACATTTGCAGACATAGGTCGTTAGGTTGTTGAACATCTCCATTCACGGGCTTACCATTAATTGGGAGACCCAACAAGATGTACATGTCCTCAAGTGTGACGGTGCATTCACTAGTTGGTAGATGAAATGTGTGTCTCGGGTCTCCAATGTTCACACAATGCAAGCGCATCAGAACTGAAATGGACGTCACTAATAAAATGCAGAGGAAGTTTAGCGTATGTCGTCAGGTCGGGCATAATAAAAAGAAGTTCCCACATCGTGGCTCTAGTTCCACTACATAGATTTTAGATTCACAACTCTTTATAATTTTTTTCATCAATGAAAAGTACTTTTTATTTCAAGTATCAAATAAGTTACAACATCGCGGATGCCTACAATAATTAAACAACAACAACACGAACAAGACTAAATTATAAGAACAACAAAATTACAACAACACAAATACTAAAACAACAACACAAACAACCATTAAAATCTACGAAACTACAATAGTTAACACTATGTCATCTGATCCATGCATCATTTGGATGGCATCGATGTTGTTTTCAACTTCATCCCACCAACGTATCGTTTCTCCGGTTTTAAGTGAGGTCCTTGTTATAAGCCTTTGAATCCTTCTGATGACTTTACCAGGTTTATATTCCCCCTCTAACTAAGGTATGAGCTCTCTTTTCAGTTGGTCTAACGAATGGATGTTCCAAAATTTCATCTGCAAGAAGGGTTTGATAGGAGAAAAAATAACATGCCCATCCCTTCTTAAAATAACTATTTCAGGATCGGGTCATTTTGATGAGGTTAGCTGCCATGATGGAGGTCTAGGGGATGTCATGAGCACAAATATATGAAGAAACTGATAAGCCTAGTGAAGGGATTAGGGTATGGGTTGCACTGCTATTTATAGAATAAAAAAATTACATTTTCAAAGAAATCGCCACTTAGAGTGGCGACTTGCTCCCTACCCAGTAAGAACTCGCCACTTGGAGTGGCGAATGAGTGTAGTCGCCACTTGGAGTGACGATATAGTGTATTTTTTGCTGAAAAATGGTCATTTCTGTAAGTTTTTTGAAAACTTGGTTATTTTTGAATTTTTTTAAAAAAAAACTTGGTTATTCAAAAAAAATTCATTTCTTGAGATCTTTCTCAAAATATTATATTGCATTTATTATTTTTTAAAAATGCTTAAGTAATCGAGTTTTATGATGGTTATGGAATTTAATTCTATATAAGTTAGTTTAAAGTAATTGAAAATTTTAAGTAGATTTGTTACTTTGTGTACATAGTTTATTAACTCAGGTTCTTTTGTATGATATTTTCTAACTAATTAGCTTGTCACCTATTGTAAATTGGTCTTTACTTTTAAATTTTTTACTTTTATTTTGATAGTTACTTTAGAATTTTCTACTCTTTTTGGTTGTTTGTTGGCTTTCAACTCAAAACAAAGATATTTTTCAATCAACTAGCCATTAAGATCTTCTATACTTCAAAACTATAATATGTGACAATCTCTTACAATATAGAAATGTCAGAAGTTTTCAAGGTTATTGTAATGTAGGAGAAAGCTCACACATAAATAGTGATGAGAAGTTATTATGTATGTGGTGTTTTGCATAGTGAATTGGATGATCTTCTCAACCTATGGGTTGGCGTGTTTATAAAAAATCAATGGTCTAGACCTTAATTATGCTCTAAGAGAATAATAATGTTCTAAAAATATGGAAAGTGGATAGTCAGTCGTACTTTTATTCAGGAGGATTTGACATTTCCTTTTTGACTCCCTCTCTAGTATTATTATGGACTGAGACATGTCACTCATCACGTTCTCATAAACAGGCGAGTAACTCAGGAAATAAGCGATACAACCAAGAAACTGGCAACTAAGGAGTCTCTCGCAATGTCGAGATGCTACATTGCATATACTGAGAGATTTTAGGTTGTCCCTCACGGGGGCCTTTGTACATATACTTATACAACTTTCAATACTATTACCGCTTTGCTTTCCTTGAGGTCATACAATTCAACCATGAAGTCAACCAAAACCTATGACATAGTGTTTCCTCTTGGAAAGAATGTGAAATCATACTCTAAAAGCTCTATGGACCAGACCAAACTACAATTCTTCTCACAAAGTCAATATCTTTTATGCATATTTGATGAGGTTAGTCTATTTTTACTACTACTCGGTGGCATGATTACATGATTAGTGATTCCTTTTATATATCACATCATTCTTTTAGTGCTTTTTTAGGTGTGATGCCTTTGTTTATCCATGAAAATTCTTACTATATCATGTTGGGATGTTACGTTAGATACCTCAAAATACATTTTACGATCTTAAAGTGAAAAATTTTAGGTGACGTCTGATATCTAGCACACATGCATACAATAAACATGATATTTGACCTATTTGATCTATTGTCGCGCACAGATCAAAATGAGTGTTTGTAAAAATGTAGTATAGCGACAATGTGACTCGAATCGTCTCACAAGGATTCTCGATTCTATTAACTGACTACGGTAACGATTTGTGGGGGGGGGGGGTTAGTTTTGGGTCGAATAACAAAACTGATTAAAAAGTGATTACTTGAATAAGTTAAAACGAATCAACCTACTACGTCGACTTCTGACTTATCATTGATTCTAAAAAATTCCAATTTCCCAAACGAATTTGATCCTATTCGATTACAAAAACTACTGACAAGCGAAACAGAAATTATACGATGAATAATCTAGAATTTTGAATTAAGCAAACGGATTATAAACTATTGCGAATTAAGCAAGCGCAAATTGATCATACGCGACAATGCAAAAGCTACGTTAACGCGGATTTGTTTCAAGGTTAAACAACAATCGAATTTAAGAATTCTATACTATAACAACAATTAAATTAAGCAAGCAATTGAAATTATAGGAAGAATTCAAAGGAAAATAGATTAATATGGAATTTATAAAAGAACCTCAAAGTGGAATTCTATTACACAGTAGATTGATTCTTGGAAGATTAGTTCCTCATGATTCGTTCAAGCTCTCAATCCTCAATAGTATTTCGTGAATAGTGTAAAAGTGATAATGAATAGTAATTTCTCTGCCTAGGTAAATGTGCACATCATAGAATTCGAGTCAAGACCCAACTAGGTCAAAAACATTTAAAAAAACTCGGCCCAAACTTGCTACAGTCTGAATCAGCTTCTGACTTCTAAATAATAGTCGTATCTCTTTTTCTTAACTTTCCAACGCATATTTGAACAGGGCGATCTGATACTCGTAGCTCCAGTTATGAATTTTTCCGTGAAAGCTATTAAAGCTGGAAATTAAATACAAAAATTAAATTAAACCAAAAATAAACTAAATTGGAAAAACATTATAAAATATAAAAATAATTAAATAAAAACATAGAAATGCTTAAATACAAACATGGAAGAATGTGCATTAAAATGCACTGATCACTACTCACCATTAAATATAGTTAGGATCCGATTACACCTCTACTACGACCTATCCTGGCTTAAAATTATGATACACTATGTTTAAACATGTTTTACCCTGATTTTGTGACATCACAATTCTAATATTCTTCTAAATCTTTCTTTAAATACCTTTTTTTCAAAAATATTTTTTTTTTCTATATCTTGATATCTTTTTCAAAATATTATATTGCATTAATAATTTTTTTGTTTTATAAACGCTTAAGCAACCGAATATGAGAATCATTATGTAATTTAATTCTATATAATCTAGGTTAGTTCAAAGTAATTGAAATTTTTAAATGGAGTTTTTACTTTGTGTAAATAGTTTATTAACTAAGGCTCTTTTCTACGATATTTTCTGACTACTTAGCTATTTAGTTGTTACCTATTATGAATTGGTGTCTGCTGTTAAAATTTTGACTTAATTCTTGTGATATAGTGTCTTGTACTCTTGGTTGTTGTTGACTTTAAATTCAAAATAAAGGATTTTTCATTCAACTAACCATTAAGTAATTATGTACTTGCTAAAAGTATAATACATGATAACCCTTTGCAATGTAGGTTTGTTAAAAGTTTTTACAGTTATTGGAGTGTTAGATCAAGCTCGCGCATGGATGGTGAAAAAATTTGTATGTAGTGTTTTGCGTAATGAATTGGATGATCTTCTCAATCTCTAGGTTGAGGTGTTTATATGATATCTTTGGTCTATACATTAGGCTTCAAGAGAATAATATTATTCTCAAGAACATGGAATGTGGGTAATCAACCTTCCTATTATTTAAGATATATTGATAGAGCTCACAAAAAAATAAGTAATTTAGAAAATTGGCAATATAATCAACAAATAGGCGACTAAGGATTCTCTCACAAGGGCTACATCGCATATACTGATAGAGCTCACATGCCCCCTCACTGGGGGCCTTTGTACTTATATTGATACATGTTCCACTACTACTACTTTTCTTGCATTAAGGTTATACAATTCAACCACAAAGTCAATAAAAAAATGCTGTGGTGCTTTGTTGTAGGATTTTTCCGTGAACAAAGTATTTTTAATTATCGATTCCACAGGGATTGGTGCATGTTATAGTCTTTCAATAGAAAAGTATATTTTAAGAGAATGTAACCAATGGGTTTGTTATCTACTCTACTAGAACCATGAGTTTCCAAACAACAACTAAATTAATTCTTTCAAAGAGAGTTATAGTTTGGATTAAAGAGAGTTTGAGATTGTTTTCAAATTAAGAAGGCATGTCAAGATTAGTTTCATTGATCCAGTTTCATACATATTCATTTAATCAAGTGATGAACATAGTAGATGATTTTTATAAATACATATCCTCTCAATCTTGTAGATTTCCCACCAAGATTGTGAATGTTACAATGTTAATCCTTGCATGATTCCTCACTACAACTATTAACATAATAATCATTAAGTTCAATATTTTGTAAACACTAACACACAAATCTATTCCTAGCATTTGTTTATTAGAGGATAAATATCCTAGGTCACTTTGAAGTATTCTTTTCCAAGCAAAACTCAAAGCATAAAGATGAAGAACAAAGATATTCAACTATATTAATCATCAACCATGTTCATACACAAATGGATTAAAAGAAATACATACTATATAGATCAACTACCTCTAATCTTGACACAAAAAGAGCTTAGCCACTCATTTCCATGGTTGCTTGCTCTCAAGATTGTTGGTAGTGATGATGAAAATCAAAGAATTAAGAAGGAAGAGCTATGGTGTTTTTTTTTCTCTCCTTGCCCTAGATTTTTACAAAGATGAAAAGATAATGATGGTGGAGTGTTTCTTGCTTCCTTTACAAGCCAAAAAGTCAGGTGAAGTGATGGGTTGGTGGCTCCAAAGGTAAAAGCATGGGCTGTCCTTTTTTCTGAATTTCACAGACCGCTTAAGTCGCTGAGCGCACTCATGGCACCGAGCCGGTTGCTTCCAACACCCAAAATTATCTTCAAAAGAACCATCCCTAAAGCTCTTCAAGTACCCTTTAATCCAAGCTTGGGAGAATTAGTTAATAAATTCCTACAATTAAGAGTAAAATAAGTTAAATAATATATTTTAAACAAAAACAAAATAAAAACCTAATTAAAACACAATACTAGAATAAATAATACTAATTAAATAAAAAGACATTGTTAAGGACTACAAAATCATGTACAAAATAACTACAAATTGGTCCTTAACATGCTTCCTCTGGGAAGGAACATAAAATCATACTATAAAAGCTCTATAAACCTATACTGGTCAAAAAGTACATGTGAGCATGTTCCTTATGCAGGGGAAGGGAGACTTAGAGGCCTTAGTAGGTGTATAACTCTTTTTGGTAGTGATGACTTGCTCACACCGACGAGAAGCCCTGGGCAATTATTTTTGAGGTTGTTTAAAGAATCAACCCACAAGAGGTGAATTCCTCTGTAGGAGTCTGGTGGTGCTTGGTTGTAGGAGGGTGGTTAGGTTAGTATGGTGTTATGGTTGTCGGTAATGTGATGCTTTTTTAGATAGTAGATAGTGTGCATGACTTAAAGTTTGTTTTTTCCTCTTGAGGAGCAACATATTTATATAGATCTATAGGGCCTAACGTTTTCTCATAAAAGACCATCGCTCACTTAGTTCAATGGTGGATAGTTAAATCCATATTTCCAAGGAGGACGTGAGTCAATAACGACCCTAATTTTCTCTTTTTCAAAGACAAGTCTCGTCTCATTTTTTCCCTTACGAACGAGGAAGACTTAAGGAAGAGGCGGCACATCCCTTCTAGCGACCTTATGTCTTCACTTTTTCCTAGGACGTAGGCCAGACCTCTTGAGGAGCAACATATTTATATAGATCTATAGGGCCTAACGTTTTCTCATAAAAGACCATCGCTCACTTAGTTCAATGGTGGATAGTTAAATCCATATTTCCAAGGAGGACGTGAGTCAATAACTATGGTGTTTTTTTTCTCTCCTTGCCCTATATTTTTACAAAGATGAAAAGATAATGATGGTGGAGTGTTTCTTGCTTCCTTTACAAGCCAAAAAGTCAGGTGAAGTGATGGGTTGGTGGCTCCAAAGGTAAAAGCATGGGCTGTCCTTTTTCAATTTCGAGACCGGCTGAAAGTCATGGCCATCTTCATTGAGCGACCTTGCTTCCAACACCCAAAATTATCTTCAAAAGAATCATCCCTAAAGCTCTTCAAGTGCCCTTGAATCCAAGCTTGGGAGAATTAGTTAATAAATTCCTACAATTAAGAGTAAAATAAGTTAAATAATATATTTTAAACAAAAACAAAATAAAAACCTAATTAAAACACAATACTAGAATAAATAATACTAATTAAATAAAAAGACATTGTTAAGGACCACAAAATCATGTACAAAATAACTACAAATTGGTCCTTAACAACTCTCCCCAACTTACTTCTTTGTTTGTCCCCAAACAAAAGTCAGTAATCTTACAAAGCTTAGAAGAAACAAAATGCAAACATGTAAACTCACACAAGAGTAATGGTTCAAACTCGACATACCAGGCAAAAGCACACATCAATCGCTTCTTCTAAACACAACATGTCCATGAATTAAGTTCTAAACACAATATATCAAAACATATAACAAAATAAAAGATATGTTCACACTTGAATCACCTAATCATTTCTTCAAAATTCAAGAAGGACAAAATGTATATTCACAAAGGACCAAACACTCTCACTAATAATTATGCACATCCAGAATAATTCATGCATTCATCGAAACAAGTTTAATGATAAAATGGAAACGAAGATCACTAAGGACTTTCAAGGTTGTAACTTGGCTTAGGTTAGAAACAAGGGATATTTAAGTACAAAGCCATTGAAACGAATTGGGTAAAAGGATATGAAGAGCATTTCACAACTAATTCCCCTCTTTATTGTTCACAACCTCTTTTCTTTCCACACAATGATCCTCTTTTTTTTTTTTTTCATATATACAACTTTCTTCTTTTTGCAATTTTCAATTTTCTTTTTTCTTTACTTTTCTTTCTTAGGATCATTGTGCCATCAATTCTAGGTTCTTTTTGATCCACCTCCCCAACTTTATTTATATCAATCCTTTTTTATTCAAGACATGCTCTTCAAGGGTTAATTGACAAAAGGGTTGGTATTCATCAACAAGAAAATTTATAGAATGAATTATCATTGAATTTTTCAAAGATCATCAAAAACTATTAAGTGGCCTACTTAACAATTAGTCGATTTGATACATTCATCCTACAAATACTATTTAGCTCAAAAGGGTTCACAAGGATTTACTCACTCACGGGTAATTGAAGCCCTTTTAGAATTGGTGGTTTCTCTCATAATGCACAAAAAATTGCCTTGATCATTTCCTAGTTTCCAAGTTATCATAAACAAGTAAATATTAAGCATGAATCACACGAGTTAACACAACTATTAGACACTCTATATTTGGTAAAAAGTGGAAGCTTCTCACATATATGGTTTATGTCCTAATGATTCGAATGTGAACAGAAATTTCTTTGTGTACATGCCAAAATATCTTGCATAAAGAACAATTTCATAGACATGTTATGTTTCTACAAACGATTAAATGTGTACCTTCTTCGTGGAATGAATCGAGAATTTTATCATCACCATCACTTTGGTGAAACACGCTTACTAGCTTTGAAGAACCATTTGAACAATCCGGACAAACCACAAGAAGTAAATTCAAACTAAATACTATAATCTAAAAATAAAATAAAATAGAACAAAATAAAGGAAACTAAACTTAAAATAAAAAGACACCCCAAAATGGTGTTTAAAACTTAAAAAGAAGTATTTAGGCTCCATGCCTACAAAATATTAATTGGAATTACAAGCCAATCCCCAAAATTGGATGGCAACCAACAAAATCCAAAGTTTAAAACTAAAATGCAAAAGTAAAATCTAAAACTAGAATGCTGAAAGTAAAATAAAAACAAGAAAATAAAAGAAATCATCAGTCAGAGGCCTTGAGAATCGAATCTCCAATAGACCCCGAGTCAGAACCAGAACCAGAACTCTCTTCACCATCATCCTCATCTCCCACCTCCTCCTCAGCATTTGGCCTGACCCCGGGCCAACCAGCATATGCACGGAGCTGCTCTCCCGTGCGAGTGAAATGGTTCACTCCGGGCTCTCTAATATGTACAGCAAGGTGCTCCATGCTCTCATGCATAAACAAGAATGCTCTCTGATGAGCGAGATGCATCTGCCTGTTCCATTCTTCTGATGGACTAGCCTGAGGAAGTGCCGCTGCAACTGGTACAGCCTGGGCAGCAGTATTATCAAGGACCCTACAAAATCGATCACAATAGTGATCATCAACAACTCCATCAATGGTTAGGTGCCCCACAGCTGGAAAGGCCACCTTCGCCCTCTTTAGCAAACCCATGATCAACCCAGGATATGTGAGAGCACACTTTATACGCTCCCCCTGGAGGTATAACTAAGCGTAACCCTCTTCAGCTCATTCGCGATCAGACGGCCAAAATCAATTTGCTCCTCATCGAGCATATAAGCAATCAAACCTGCTGTCTCCATGGGTATCGAAGATGTGTGGCTCCTAGGTTTCAGATTGTAAAGAGCCACACACATCATAACTCTGGCACTAGTTTTTAGAATGGCCCTGTTGAATTTCAAGGGTTGACCAGCCCGATTCAACTCATAAGAATGCCCAGACAAACAGAGCTTACTCCTCAGCATGTTGAAATCCCAATTACCACGAGCCAGGTGCTCATGGTAGACATCCAATTGGTCCTTTAGGGCTGTCTAATTGATGCCCAGAAAACTGTTGATTGCTGTGCGAGAGAAAGATACAAGTTTGCCTCGGACAACAGAAGCAAACCTAAATTCACTTCCCTCGGCCGGAATAGCATTGGCATAGAATTCTCGCACAAGCTCCACGTTGACCTTTGTCTGAGGATTACATGAGGCGTGTGGTAGTGCCCTTGCTCACGGAGGTGGATGGTACGCTCAGTCCAAATATTTCGCTCTTCAAGTTCTTTGTAGCGAGCCTCCTGAGCAGGCCCCAAAAATCGAACTGCATCGAACGCAGCAGGCCGAGAGGGCCTAGCCCCAGAAGAGGAAACTCTTTGTCTCTTAGGTGCCATCTGAAATTTCAACACAAAAATCAACAGAAAAGTGACATCGAGGTGTCCATTAGCAAATAATCAAGCAAACAGCAAAGCAAACCAACCAACCAAAGCATAACAACTAATTGGAAACACTAAAAACACAGCAGAAGAATTTTTCAAAATTCTGCAGACCGCGCTGAGCGCGCTCTGCGATTTTCAGAAAAATTCCTCTGTAAAACAGGATTTTTCTCCACAAAAACACTTCCTAGGGCAGCGAAAATAACATCCTAATACTTCTCTATCAAATAAACATCCTAATTCTAAGAGAAAATTCGAAAATTCCTAACCCTAGGTTTTCAAAATCTAACCTAAACGTGCAATGTACAAGAAATTGAGAAAGGAAAAACATAGAATACTTACTAGGATGCCTTGGTTGATTGATTAGACAAAGAAATTCGCAAAAAATTGAAGATTTTTGGGATTTTGAGAGAGTGAGGATTTGTGAAGAAAAGAGGGAAAAAGGGTTGAAAGTAACCCTAACCCCTATTTAAACTGACCAGGCCACGAATTGGGCCTCCAAAAATGTGATTTTTCAAAAAAAAAAAAATTTCCAGACCGCGCTGAGCGACCGCGCTGAGCGCGAAAGTTTCTGCCAGATGGGTCAAAATGCACGCTGAGCGCGGTCTGCAGAATTTTGAAATTTTTAAGAAAACAACAAATTGACATTTGGGGCATGTGTAAATGAGTTCAAGGAAGAATACTTACAATGTTGGGGTGCCTCCCAACAAGCGCTTTGTTTAACGTCGGTAGAGCTCGACGGGTTATGATGATCATTGATCATCAAAGCGAATGTTGCCAACCTCATGATTTGCTCCTCCGAAATTGTAAACCTCCCCGACTTCCTCTTCCGCGATATCATTTCGAGAAACGTCAAGTTTGACCTTGGTATGCGTTGTTTCTTCAAAAAGCTTGAAAGCGACCTCTTTATCTTGCACTCTTACTTTCATAATTTCATTGTCGACATCAATCATCATGCGAGCCGTCTTCATGAATGGTCTTCCAAGAATTAAAGGTATCTCTCGATCCTCCTTCATGTCAATTACCACAAAATCTACAGGAAACAAGTACTTGTCCACCTTTACTACCATGTCCTTAATAATTCCATAAGGTGAAATGGTTGACTTGTCGACAAGTTGCAAAGCCATTCTTGTAGACTCCATTCTAACATTCCCCAATCTTTTAACAATGGATAACGGAATTAAATTGATGCTAGCCCCTAGATCGATCAAGCCATTACCCTTGAATGCCTCTCCAATGGCCACCGGCAACGTGACACTCCCCGGATCGAATTCTTTCACTGGAAGAGCTTGCTTGAGTATGGAACTACAATTAGCATCAAGTAATATCGTCTCCTTTTCCTTGTGCCTCTTCTTCCTTGTGAGCATTTCCTTCATAAATTTCACATATTTCGGCATTTGCTCCAATGCTTCGGAAAATGGAATGTTTATGTGAAGTTGTTTAAAAAATGTCCATAAACCGAGCATATTGTCTTGCCTTCTCCTTCTTTGACGGCGCATTATGGTAAGGTAAATTTTGAATGGGAGCCGCGCTTTCTTTTTTACTTCCTTTTTTACTCTTCCTTTCCTTCTTCTCTTTCTTTGTACTTCCTTTACCATGTTCCTTCCCCTTTTCAACTAAGTTTGCCTCCTTTTCGACTAAAGCTCCCTCAACAAATAATCTCCTATTTTCAACTACATCTTTTTACTCATCTTCCTTTACAATGTCATTTCTTTTTTTAACTACAACCTCAGCCTCTTTTTCAACTACTTCATTATTTTCAACTAAATCATCTTCCACATCAACATCATTAATTTTTTTAGAGGGAAGGTGAGGATAAGGTAATTTTCTCCATGGATAAGTGACTTCCTTATCTTTCCCCTTTCTACTCTTCTTCTTCTCCTCCTCTACTTTCTCCTTTTCAACTAAGCCATTCTTCTTTTCATTTTCAACTAACTCCTCCGATTCATCCTCCTCTACATCTTCATCGCTTTCACAATCCGTCATCTCATTTCCACTTATAGTGAAAATTGCTTTGCAATACTCCTTCGGGTTTGTTTGAGTGGTTGGAGAAAATGAGGTCGAAGCCTTTTGTTCAGAAAGTTGCTTAGCTAGTTGTCCAACTTGAGTCTCCAAGTTCTTGATGGACGCCTCCGTGCTCTTTTGATTAGCCATGGAGGCTTGCATAAATTGAGCTAGAGTGTCTTGGATGTTGGAAGATCTCACTTGACTTGGAGGTTGGTTTTGTTGTTGACTTTGATTTTGTTGTTGACTTTGATTTTGATTTTGTGTTTGATATGGATTTTGCCTTCCTTGGTTATTGTTATCTTGCCTCCACCCTCCTTGATAACCTTGGTTACCCCTTTGTTGGTAACCTTGGTTTTGATTTTGATAAGGGTAGGGAGCTCGTTGTTGGTACCCTTGGTTGGCCATATAATTCGCCTCCTCATTCTCCGGCGGACAAAATCCGGTTTTATGATCTCCTTTGCACAATTCACAACAAGCTATTTGGTGAGCTTGCTTATTTGATGCTCCTTGTAACTCCATGATTTGTTGAGGGAGTCTAACCATTTGTTTTGTCAACTCTTCAACTTGTTTCGCAAACAATTTGTTTTGCGTCACAAGTGCTTCGTGACTCGAACCAATTTCTAGAACCCCCGTTTTCACTTGTACACCTACTTGATCATGTTGAGTTTGGTGATCATTCATGCCCATCTTCTCAATTATTTGGATTGCTTCATATGGTGTTTTTGCCATCAAAGAACCCCCCGCCGTGGCATCCAACAACAATTTGTGTTGCGGTTGGAGACCATTTCGGAAGATATGAATTTGGGCGAGCTCGTCAAATCCATGGCTCGGACACTTCCTTAACATCGACTTATATCTTTCCCACGCCCGATTCAAAGGTTCGTTTACTCCTTGCAAAAATACCGAGATAGCCGTCTTAGCCTCCATGAAACGTGATTGAGGGAAAAAGCGTTCAAGAAACTTTTCCTCCAAAACATTCCAATTAGTCATTGTCTCTTGCAATTGATCAAGATACCAATCTTTTGCCTTCCCCACTAGAGAATGAGGGAAAAGCCTTTGGAAATATTATTCTTCTTGGTCTTCCGGAGCACCCGCCGCTCCCGCGATCTCATAAAACTTGGTAAGGTGAGTGTAAGGGTCTTCATGGTCGTGGCCATGAAATGGACTTGCATAGAGAAGTTGAAGCAAGCCCGTTTTCATTTCCGTGACCCTTGCATTTGCTTGTCGGGCAAATTGAGCATTATGGCGAGGGCTATTGACACACGGCCCCCGCGATGGTGGTGGTGGTGGTGGTTGATTCTCCGCCATAGTGGTGACTTCTCCAAACACGGGTGATGTTGAAGAAGTAGATGCTTCTCCTCTTTCTCCTCTTTCTTGCCTTTGTCGAGCTAGTCTTTTCCGTCTTTTAGCACTACTATTAAGTCTTCTAGCCGTCTTTTCAATTTCGGGATCGAAAAGGAGTTGGTCGACCGGAATACTTCCCCGCATAAACTAATTCCTGAAAAAGTCTAACCACACAAGAGAAACAAAGAGAGATTAGTAGAAAAAGTCTTAAAACACACAACTATTGCTATACTAACAACATCAAACGCCAATCCCCGACAACGGCGCCATTTTGTTGTAGGATTTTTCCGTGAACAAAGTATTTTTAATTATCGATTCCACAGGGATTGGTGCATGTTATAGTCTTTCAATAGAAAAGTATGTTTTAAGAGAATGTAACCAATGGGTTTGTTATCTACTCTACTAGAACCATGAGTTTCCAAACAACAACTAAATTAATTCTTTCAAAGAGAGTTATAGTTTGGATTAAAGAGAGTTTGAGATTGTTTTCAAATTAAGAAGGCATGTCAAGATTAGTTTCATTGATCCAGTTTCATACATATTCATTTAATCAAGTGATGAACATAGTAGATGATTTTTATAAATACATATCCTCTCAATCTTGTAGATTTCCCACCAAGATTGTGAATGTTACAATGTTAATCCTTGCATGATTCCTCACTACAACTATTAACATAATAATTATTAAGTTCAATATTTTGTAAACACTAACACACAAATCTATTCCTAGCATTTGTTTATTAGAGGATAAATATCCTAGGTCACTTTGAAGTATTCTTTTCCAAGCAAAACTCAAAGCATAAAGATGAAGAACAAAGATATTCAACTATATTAATCATCAACCATGTTCATACACAAATGGATTAAAAGAAATACATACTATATATATCAACTACCTCTAATCTTGACACAAAAAGAGCTTAGCCACTCATTTCCATGGTTGCTTGCTCTCAAGATTGTTGGTAGTGATGATGAAAATCAAAGAATTAAGAAGGAAGAGCTATGGTGTTTTTTTTCTCTCCTTGCCCTAGATTTTTACAAAGATGAAAAGATAATGATGGTGGAGTTTTTCTTGCTTCCTTTACAAGCCAAAAAGTCAGGTGAAGTGATGGGTTGGTGGCTCCAAAGATAAAAGCATGGGCTGTCCTTTTTTCTGAATTTTGCAGACCTGGCCTGGTAAGTGTCTTGGCCTCATCTTGCACCGGCGCGACCTGTAGCTTGCTTCCAACACCCAAAATTATCTTCAAAAGAATCATCCCTAAAGCTCTTCAAGTGCCCTTGAATCCAAGCTTGGGAGAATTAGTTAATAAATTCCTACAATTAAGAGTTAAATAAGTTAAATAATATATTTTAAACAAAAACAAAATAAAACCTAATTAAAACACAATACTAGAATAAATAATACTAATTAAATAAAAAGACATTGTTAAGGACCACAAAATCATGTACAAAATAACTACAAATTGGTCCTTAACATGCTTCCTCTGGGAAGGAACATAAAATCATACTATAAAAGCTCTATAAACCTATACTGGTCAAAAAGTACATGTGAGCATGTTCCTTATGCAGGGGAAGGGAGACTTAGAGGCCTTAGTAGGTGTATAACTCTTTTTGGTAGTGATGACTTGCTCACACCGACGAGAAGCCCTGGGCAATTATTTTTGAGGTTGTTTAAAGAATCAACCCACAAGAGGTGAATTCCTCTGTAGGAGTCTGGTGGTGCTTGGTTGTAGGAGGGTGGTTAGGTTAGTATGGTGTTATGGTTGTCGGTAACGTGATGCTTTTTTAGATAGTAGATAGTGTGCATGACTTAAAGTTTGTTTTTTCCTCTTGAGGAGCAACATATTTATATAGATCTATAGGGCCTAACGTTTTCTCATAAAAGACCATCGCTCACTTAGTTCAATGGTGGATAGTTAAATCCATATTTTCAAGGAGGACGTAAGTCAATAACGACCCTATGTCTTCACTTTTTCCCTTACGAACGAGGAAGACTTAAGGAAGAGGCGGCACATCCCTTCTAGCGACCTTATGTCTTCACTTTTTCCTAGGACGTAGGCCAGACCTATTGTAAATATAACACTATAGGACCGAACTACCATTCTTCTCACAAATTTAATCTTTTTAATACATATTTGAAGTGAATAGTATTTTTTTTACCACTACTTAGTGGCAAATTTACATGATTAGTGGTTCCTTTCACACATCTCATCATTCTTTTAATTTTTTTAGGTGTGATGTCATTGGTTTATCTATGAACATTCACATTATACTGGCACTTTGATATAGGTTAGGTCTAGTATTGCAAAAGTATTTTAGTGATCCTATGATTTGCACGAAAATAATGGAATATTCTCATTTTCTTCTTTTCTAAGTTTAGATCTTGTTTCAATAGGTGTCAAGGTTGCATTGAAATTCTCCGTGTTGAATTTCTTTAGACATTTTCTTCATATTTGTGTGGTGCAAAAATAAAAAAGAAGAAGTCTTTTTATGTTCTTAACTTTCATTCCTAAATAGTATTAAAGATTTCCAAGATCATACGTTTAAAATTCATGCATCATATATTTCTTGAATTTCTTCACTTATGAGTTATTTGAGATTATAATTAACAAATCATTTACATATAGACAAATGATCAGAGTTTTTTTTTCTCATTTGCAGGGTTAACATACACGTCGTGCTTTAATGTGCATTTTGTGAAAGCTAGTTTTAAAATGAAGTATCCAATACATTTTTTAAGAGCTCTTGGTTTCTTATTCGGGATACATAAAGACTTTCTTAATCTAAACACCTTTTCTTGATGACCCATGAACTCATATCTTGGTGGTTGGTTCATATTGACTTTTACTTCTAATGATCTTTTAGAAAATTTAATTTTATAGACCCATTTTAAGTAAGATGGGTTCTTATTGCTTGAATTATTTTCTAACTTAAATGTCTTATTCTTCTCAATGGCCTTTGATTCTTGATTACAGTAGGTTTTGTTTGAGATTTGGAGGGGATGGAAAAGAAAGGGAGGACTTTCGAAAATAATTTTTTTTATAAATATAGAGAAATATTTAATAATTTTTGAAAAAATGATTCGATATAGAATGATAAAAAGTATTTATCATTAACATTATTTTTAATTTTTTGAATAATATAATAACATAGATTGTATTTGAACAATTTTTCTAAGTCCATCCAAAATCCTCCAAACCTCTCCTCCAATAAAAAAAATTAGTTCCCCCAAATTATAGGGAATTTGGTTTTCGAATAAAAATTGATGATGTATGCTGATGTGCAAGCTGCTTCACGCTAAAACTTGTTGCATCTTATTTCCTTTCATCATACTCATAGCCATATTTAGTATAGTCTTGTTTTTTATTTCTACTATGCCATTGTATTATGATGTACAAGGAGAATTCACTTCATGTTTATCCTTTCCAATTCTCATAATTTTTAAAACTTTGTGAAAACATATTTACCTTCACCATTTATTCCTAACTTCTTGACGTTATGCTCACTTTGTTTATGAACAATTACCTTAAACTTTATTAACATAGTAAGAAATTCACTTTTATTCTTAATTAGATAAAATGATAGGTACTTTGTATTATCATTATTTGGACAAACATAGTAACTATATGATTCTTTAGAGTCTTGTTAATGGTGCAAAGAACTCATTAAAGTCTATATTGTGTATTGGTAAGTAGCGTTTTCTACTAGCCTTGATTTCTTACCTCATTTTCACCTTATAGACCCTTTTTAAGTAAGATGGGTTCTTATTGCTTGGATTACTTTCTAGTTTAAATGTCTTATTCTTCTCAATGACCTTTGATTCTTGATAACTTTAGGCTTTATTTGAGAGTTTGAAGGGGATGGAAAGGGAAGAGAGGGCATTCGATTTATTTATTTATAAATATAGAGAAATATTTAACAATTTTTGAAAAAATGATTCGATATAGAATGATAAAAGACTATTTATCATTAACATTTTTTAATGGAATAATATAATAACAAAGATTGTATTTGAAAAAAATTTCTAAGTCCATCCAAAACCCTCCAAACCTTTCCTCCAATAAAAAAATTTATTTCCCCCAAATTAGAGGGAATTTGGTTTTCGAATAAAAATTGATGATGCATGTTGATGTGCAAGCTGCTTCACCCCAATTTTTTTGCATCTTATTTCCTTTAATCATACTCATAGTTAGTATAATCTTGATTTTTCTTGCTATTATGTCATTGTATTATGATGTACAAGGAGAATTCATTTCATTTTTTATCCTTTCCAATTCTCATAATTTTTAAAACTTTGTGGAAACATATTTACCTCCACCATTTATTCCTAACTTCTTGATGTTATGTTGACTTTGTTTATTAACAATTACCTTAAACTTTATGAACATAGTAAGAAATTCACTATTATTCTTAATTAGATAGAGCGGTAGGTACTTTGTATTATCATTATTTACATATACATAGTAACTATATGCTTCTTTAGAGTCTTGTTAATGGTGCAAAGAACTTATTAAAGTGTATATCATGTATTGGTAAGTAGCGTTTTCTACTGGCCTTGCTTTTTTTAACCTCATTTTCACCTTATAGATCCATTTTAAGTAAGATGGGTTCTTATTGCTTGAATTAATTTCAAGCTTAAATGTCTTATTCTTCTTAATGGCCTTTGATTCTTGATTACTTTAGGATTTGTTTGAGAGTTTGGAGGGGATGGAAAGGGAAGAGAGGACTTCCGAAAATATTTTTTTTTATAAGTAAAGAGAAATCTTTAACAATTTTTGAAAAAATGATTTGATATAGAATGATAAAAGAGTATTTATCATTAACAATTTTTAATTTTTAGAATAAAATAATAACATAGATTGTATTTGAACAATTTTTCTAAGTCCATCCAAAACAGACCAAACCTCTCATCCAATAAAAAAATTTAGTTCTCCCAAATTAGAGGGAATTTGGTTTTCGAATAAAAATTCATCATGATTGCTATGTGAAATATGCTCTAACCCCAAACTTATTGCATCTTATTTCCTTTCATCATATTCATAGCAAGGTTTAGTATAGTCTTGTTTTTTCTTTCTACTATGTCATTGTATAATGATGTACAAGGAGAATTCACTTCATGTTTTATCCTTTCCAATTCTCATAATTTTTAAAACTTTGTGGAAACATATTTATCTCCACCATTTATTTCTAGCTTCTTGGTGTTGTGCTCACTTTGTTTATGAATAATTACCTTAAACTTTATGAACATAGTAAGAAATTCACTTTTATTCTTAATTAGATAGAATAATAGGTACTTTGTATTATCATTATTTGCATATACATAGTAACTATATGATTCTTTAGAGTCTTGCTATTGGTGCAAAGAACTCATTAATGTCTATATCGTGTATTGGTAAGTAGCGTTTTATACTAGCATTGCTTTTTTTTTACCTCATTTTCACCTTATAGATCCATTTTAAGTAAGATCGGTACTCATTGTTTGAATTACTTTCTAGCTTAAATGTCTTATTATTCTCAATGGCCTTTGATTCTTGAGTATTTTAGGCTTTGTTTGAGAGTTTGGAGGGGATGTAAAGGGAAGGGAGGACTTTCGAAAATGATTTTTTTTTTATAAATATAGAGAAATCTTTAACAATTTTTGAAAAAACAATTCGATATAGAATGGTAAAAGAGTATTTATCATTAACAATTTTTAATTTTTGGAATAATATAATAACATAGATTGTATTTGACCAATTTTTCTAAGTCCATCCAAAACAGACCAAACCTCTCATCCAATAAAAAACTTTTAGCTCTCCCAAATTAGAGGGAGTTTGGTTTTCGAATAAAAATTCATCATGTATGCTATGTGAAATATGCCTTAACCCCAAACTTATTGCATCTTATTTCCTTTCATCATATTCATACCCATGTTTAGTATAGTCTTGTTTTTTCTTTCTACTATGTCATTGTATAATGATGTACAAGGAGAATTCACTTCATGTTTTATCCTTTCCAATTCTCATAATTTTTAAAACTTTGTGGAAACATATTTATCTCCACCATTTATTTCTAACTTCTTGGTGTTATGCTCACTTTGTTTATGAATAATTACCTTAAACTTTATGAACATAGTAAGAAATTCACTGTTATTCTTAATTAGATAGAATAATAGGTACTTTGTATTATCATTATTTGCATATATATAGTAACTATATGATTCTTTAGAGTCCTGTTATTGGTGCAAAGAACTCATTAAAGTCTATATCGTGTATTGATTAGTAGCGTTTCATACTAGCATTGCTTCTTCTTTTTTACCTCATTTTCACCTTATACACCCATTTTAAGTAAGATCGGTACTCATTGTTTGAATTACTTTCTAGCTTAAATGTCTTATTATTCTCAATGGCCGTTGATTCTTGAGTATTTTAGGCTTTGTTTGATAGTTTGGAGGGGATGTAAAGGGAAGGGAGGACTTTCGAAAATGATTTGTTTTTTATAAATATAGAGAAATCTTTAACAATTTTTGAAAAAATAATTCGATATAGAATGGTAAAAGAGTATTTATCATTAACAATTTTTAATTTTTGGAATAATATAATAACATAGATTGTATTTGAACAATTTTTCTAAGTCCATCCAAAACAGACCAAACCTCTCATCCAATAAAAAAATTTAGTTCTCCCAAATTAGAGGGAATTTGATTTTCGAATAAAAATTCATCATGTATGCTATGCGAAATATGCTTTAACCCCATACTTATTGCAGCTTATTTCCTTTCATCATATTCATAGTCATGTTTAGTATAGTCTTGTTTTTTCTTTCTACTATGTCATTGTATAATGATGTACAAGGAGAATTCACTTCATGTTTTATCCTTTCCAATTCTCATAATTTTTAAAACTTTGTGGAAACATATTTATCTCCACCATTTATTTCTAGCTTCTTGGTGTTATGCTCACTTTGTTTATGAATAATTACCTTAAACTTTATGAACATAGTAAGAAATTCACTTTTATTCGTAATTAGATAGAATAATTGGTACTTTGTATTATCATTATTTGCATATACATAGTAACTATATGATTCTTTAGAGTCCTGTTATTGGTGCAAAGAACTCATTAAAGTCTATATCGTGTATTGGTTAGTAGCGTTTTATAATAGCATTGCTTTTTTTTTTTTACCTCATTTTCACCTTATACACCCATTTTAAGTAAGATCGGTACTCATTGTTTGAATTACTTTCTAGCTTAAATGTCTTATTATTCTCAATGGCCTTTGATTCTTGAGTATTTTAGGCTTTGTTTGAGAGTTTGGAGGGGATGTAAAGGGAAGGGAGGACTTTCGAAAATGATTTTTTTTTTATAAATATAGAGAAATCTTTAACAATTTTTGAAAAAATAATTCGATATAGAATGGTAAAAGAGTATTTATCATTAACAATTTTTAATTTTTGGAATAATATAATAACATAGATTGTATTTGAACAATTTTTCTAAGTCCATCCAAAACAGACCAAACCTCTCATCCAATAAAAAAATTTAGTTCTCCCAAATTAGAGGGAATTTGGTTTTCGAATAAAAATTCATCATGTATGCTATGCGAAATATGCTTTAACCCCAAACTTATTGCATCTTATTTTCTTTCATCATATTCATAGTCATGTTTAGTATAGTCTTGTTTTTTCTTTCTACTATGTCATTGTATAATGATGTACAAGGAGAATTCACTTCATGTTTTATCCTTTCCAATTCTCATAATTTTTAAAACTTTGTGGAAACATATTTATCTCCACCATTTATTTCTAGCTTCTTGGTGTTATGCTCACTTTGTTTATGAATAATTACCTTAAACTTTATGAACATAGTAAGAAATTCACTTTTATTCTTAATTAGATAGAATAATAGGTACTTTGTATTATCATTATTTGCATATACATAGTAACTATATGATTCTTTAGAGTCTTGTTATTGGTGCAAAGAACTCATTAAAGTCTATATCATGTATTGGTAAGTAGCGTTTTATACTAGCATTGCTTCTTTTTTTTACCTCATTTTCACCTTATACACCCATTTTAAGTAAGATCGGTACTCATTGTTTGAATTACTTTCTAGCTTAAATGTCTTATTATTCTCAATGGCCGTTGATTCTTGAGTATTTTAGGCTTTGTTTGAGAGTTTGGAGGGGATGTAAAGGGAAGGGAGGACTTTCGAAAATGATTTTTTTTTATAAATATAGAGAAATCTTTAACAATGTTTGAAAAAATAATTCGATATAGAATGGTAAAAGAGTATTATCATTAACAATTTTTAATTTTTGGAATAATATAATGACATAGATTGTATTTGAACAATTTTTCTAAGTCCATCCAGAATAGACCAAACCTCTCATCCAATAAAAAAATTTAGTTCTCCCAAATTAGAGGGAATTTGGTTTTCGAATAAAAATTCATCATGTATGCTATGTGAAATATGCTTTAACGCCAAACTTATTGCATCTTATTTCCTTTCATCATATTCATAGCCATGTTTACTATAGTCTTGTTTTTTCTTTCTACTATGTCATTGTATAATGATGTACAAGGAGAATTCACTTCATGTTTTATCCTTTCCAATTCTCATAATTTTTAAAACTTGGTGGAAACATATTTATCTCCACCATTTATTTCTAGCTTCTTGGTGTTATGCTCACTTTGTTTATGAATAATTACCTTAAACTTTATGAATATAGTAAGAAATTCACTTTTATTCTTAGTTATATAGAATAATAGGTACTTTGTATTATCATTATTTGCATATACATAGTAACTATATGATTCTTTAGAGACTTGTTATTGGTGCAAAGAACTCATTAAAGTCTATATCGTGTATTGGTAAGTAGCGTTTTATACTAGCATTGCTTTTTTTTTACCTCATTTTCACCTTATACACTCATTTTAAGTAAGATCGGTACTCATTGTTTGAATTACTTTCTAGCTTAAATGTCTTATTATTCTCAATGGCCTTTGATTCTTGAGTATTTTAGGCTTTGTTTGAGAGTTTGGAGGGGATGTAAAGGGAAGGGAGGACTTTCGAAAATAATTTTTTTATTTATAAATATACTGAAATCTTTAACAATTTTTGAAAAAATAATTCGATATAGAATGGTAAAAGAGTATTTATCATTAACAATTTTTAGTTTTTGGAATAATATAATAACATAGATTGTATTTGAACAATTTTTCTAAGTCAATCCAAAACCCTCCAAACCTCTCATCCAAAAAAAAACTTAGTTCCTCCAAATTAGAGGGGATTTAGTTTTCGAATAAAAATTGATGATGTATGCTGATGTGCAAGTTGATTCACCCCAAAACGTGTTGCATCTTACTTCCTTTCATCATACACATAGCTATGTTTTGTATTGTCTTGTTTTTTTTTCTTTCTACTATGCCATTGTATTATGATGTATAAGAAGAATTCACTTCATGTTTTATCCTTTCCAATTCTCATAATTTTAAAACTTTGTGAAAACGTATTTACCTCCACCATTTATTCCTAACTTTTTGATGTTATGCTCACTTTGTTTATGAACAAGTACCTTATTCTTTATGAACATAGTAAGAAATTAACTTTTATTCTTAATTAGATAGAGTGATAGATACTTTGTATTATCATTATTTGGATATACATAATAGCTATTACTTGATATGATGTACGTGTATGGTTCTATCAATGTAATAAAAAGTTATTGTTCCGCTAGAGACTATTTAAATTATTTATTTTTATGCCTTTAATGATTAGCTAAAAAATGAAAACCTGATTGGATATATTTTTTATAGGTTAAAAAATTAATAAAATAGTAGCCTTATTATTGTGATCCTCTTTGAATGATTGACTCGTGTAAAACTCTCATTATCATTTTGTTACGAGGATGATGAGTTTTAGCACAAATAAAATGATAAAAGCACTTCTACGAAAAATGCATTTAACAACAGTTGAAAAAAATATATAACCACGCGGTACCAGGCGTTGTTATGTATCATGTGGTAGTATATGCGATACTTACAATCACAGTCCAATGACCGTAGTAATAATCGGAAAAGCGCGTGCTTTATAACAACGGTTATTCATACTAACCGTTGTGATATTGTATATGACCAAATTTTCATACCAGAGTCAACACTAAACCAATTTTTCATTGATATAAAAACTTATATTACAAGTCCACAATTCCATTAAGTAAATAATAAAATTTGAACATCTCGAGATATACAATGTTTCCAACTTCCAAGAGAAAAGAAAGCGTATAGAATTAAAGAAACAATGATTAGCAGTTTTGGTTTTTAAACTTCCAAGATAAGAAGATGAAGAATCATAATGAACAACATAAAAGCGGAAGAACCAAGACTCAAAAAGAACTTCATTCAAAGGAATCAACATGTGTTATCCTTCTCAAGCTACCAAGAATGTTGAGAATCCAAATGTTGTTGCAGAGGGTGTTGTGGTGCCAAACCAGCCTCAGAATCAAAATGTTATTATAGAGACCAGTGTTGTGGTGCCAAACTATCCTCAAATTCAAGATGTTGTTGGAGAGGGTGTTGTGTTTAGACTAATGAGAGCTCTTAGGGTGAGGAGAAGAAGAAAAAGGTTGAGAATGAAACTAATGTTTTTTTTTCAATTCTATAGATGATGACGAGGATGACTATTATTGGCCTAACTTTATCTCAGCGAGAGAATTTAGATTTGATTATGATTTTTGATCATGTAATGAAAGTCTTATGTAATGAAATTTTACTCTGCTTAACTCCCTTAAAAACTCAACTTAAGCATCCAGCTTAAACATTCAACTTAACCTATAAGTTGAAACTGCAAAATATATAAAATACATTATTATAACTGAAAAATTATTGCGATGAACTTACTCGTAAGAAACGGTCTGTTAGTTGCATATTCTTGTCAAGTTCACTGCATTTTAAACTATTACATTTCATAACAGAGTACATAAAATGTTAGACATAAATGATATAAGATAAGATAACACTTTCAAATTTCAAATCCTAATTCAACTATTACATTTTATAATAAAGTAAATATTAAACAAAAGGGAGATAAGAAAATATAACATCTTCAAATTTCCAAAAAAAACTCTCTGACTTCGGTTTGTTATTCAAATTCTTGTTCTTCTTTTTTGAATATGTATACATAACCTTCAAATATCCAATTCCAACTATGGCATCATAGTCATTTGCGGAGCCAGGACCTTGACTCAGGGGGTGGAATTTTTTTTAGCCGTAAATAATAAAAATATTATTTACGCTAAGAAAAAATTAAAGAATTATATATATATATATATATAGGAAGCGTATCTAGTGAGAATTGATATATTGTGAGAAATGAGAACAAATGATATCAATCGTTGGATTTAACTAGCACTTAAGATTTATTAATTCTATATAAAGAGTGTAACACCCCTTTTCTACCCCATATATAATATGGCATACATTAGAGTAATTTATCATGCATCTCAGAAAGGGCGTCACATTTGATTTCACAAACATCCAGAAATTCAAATTTTGCATACTGGTCATGATCATAACACATATTCAAATTCACATTTTCATATAACAATACGAAGCATGCATCTCACAGCGAAATAATTAATTCAACAACAAAATATAAATGATTGATATCCCATGCTAACAATCATATCACAAATACGAGGCAACAGAGGCCAATCATCATATAATCTCATACATATCCAAATAAAAGAGAGTGATAACAAATATATCTCAAAACAAGTTATAACATGAATTCAAATATAATCTCCCGTGTTACATAGACCAGAGAAATGACTCACTACCTAAGGAAAGTAAGTAAAACAAGCTAAACTTCTCCATTAGTCTCGTGCGAAGCACCACTATCCTCGAAACCTGCACGATGTCGCATAGAACATCACATACAACAGAAGGGTGAGAATTCACATCATTATCGAAATATATGTAAATTGGAAGCAATATAGAAACAAGCATCTATTAAGGATTCTCTACGCTTCATGTGATATTCCATAAAACATGATTTTCCACAATCCAAGTAGCGAAGAATATCATTATACAAACACTCCAAGTATAATATATCCACATTTATCGCATATAGCATAAATATCACCTGTACAATCAATCAAATAATTCACGTAACTAATTATTACATTTTCCAACATACAACACACATTCTTTAATTACACATGAAACATTAATGCAATGTGACTCATGCATGTGATACCATTGTGAATATCAAACTCGCCTCGCTTTCGATTCAATATCGAGAATCAAAGCCACGCTTCCGATCCGGACAAGACCAAAGTCCACCAATATGAACACATAGCTCACCGTCTCTATTTCCACACAAGGATCAAAGCAATAAATCAGAGTACAATCTCCTCATGAATGCATGTGCAATTTAATCAACAACATATGCAATTAAGATTATCACCAACCTTAATTATTCAAGCATACAACAATAATTCAACACTTTGAATTATCCCTTTTTGCACAAACATCATGTTTTATCATCAACAAGCAATACACATAGTATTCACTATCACCACATAACACAACTAACATATATCACTTAAGCAATTCAATGTTATTCCCAACAAATAAAAAAACACATCATACATATAGTAATCTTAAGTAACATGTATTCATCGAAATCGCATCCAAAACCAATCCAAAACTCATCAAAACAATTGTTAAAATTCATGAAAACTAATGATAAATCATAAGCAAGCAATCCCCTAAACCATTCATGCATAAACAAATAAATTATTTTTCAGCACTCAGGCAACGCGCTCTGCGCCCCCACGTCTGCTCAGCGGCCTCACGATTATGCAGAAAAATTCTGCGGCCAAACAGCTCTGTCCCACTATAAATTCCTCCCACCAAAACAGTTCAAATGCTCATTTATCACTAATTAAACATCATCTAACATGTATATATATATATATATATATATATATATATATATATATATATATATATATATATATATATATATATATCATAGGAACCTATTCATATCATCAAATCTAGTTTTCCTCATCATAAACCCCAAATTCCCAATTCAATTTGAGTTAACTAAAAACCTAGAAATTGAAATACAATCTTATAACATGTTACTAATCACTACCCAATAACATTCAAATAAATAATAATGAAGATCTCCCCTTACCTCTTGTAGATTCTTCCTTTAGGGTTTCTCCTCTTCTCTTCTCTTTTCCTCTTTTTTTCTCTTCTTTTTCCTCTTTCTCTTCTTTTCCACCAAATAATAGTTCTAATCTCTATTTTCTCACAACCCTTACTAACTAGTAAACTTCAATTGGGTTTGGAAATTAACACATCCTTATTACTTCCAATCATTATAATTAGGCCCAACACCAATAAATCTTATTTCTACTCATAAACCCAATTATCCAAATAACACACATATTCAAATAATCCAATTATTCACCAATTCACACTATTCTAACCGAGGACGTTGACACGCCTCACTGTCCAAAAATTAAAGGTAACATGTAAGAATACTGATTTGAGCAAGGAAGAAGGGGGAATTGGAATATAATTTCCATTTTGAATTTAGTCCTTTTTTAAAACCATCAAACAAAACTCTCCATGTAATTATAGAGTATCAAAAGAGAAAAATTAAAAAATAATTTCACATCGTCAACGTTAACCACGTCATTTTTTAAAAAAAAATATGAATGTCTTAGACTAACCCCAAAAAGAAATCAACAGTTAGGAACTTCATCAAAAAAATAATTTAGGAATTAAAAAAAAAACACATAAATTTAGATGGACGCAAAAATCATTTAAGCCTTATTTTTCAAATGTTTTTAATTGTATTTATTTTTCAATTTTATCATTTAATTAATATTATTTTCATCATCCTTCTCAATTCAACACATTCAACTTTACATTTATGATCATTTTAAATTGACCAATATTTAATAAAATATACTTTAATAAAATATTATTCTCTTCGTAGAAAAATACCATCTACATCACTGATTGTAGAAATGAGAAGTACATATTTTTTAATAAAAAATTTAACAACCTAAGAATGATGATAGTACTCATTATGGACCCGCTTTACTATTTTTATTCGACTTATAAAATATTAATTTATTTTTTATTACTATAAAATTCACTTTTTACTAAGTTGAATTTCTTTTGAGAGTTTCATACTAGATTGAAATAAAATAAAAAATATTAGTGGAATTAAAATCACATTAAAACTTTAAAGTCATATTGCTGAAAGCATGAATGAGTCTTGAATCTTTAGTGGAAACTATTGATTTGACCAAGTCTTAAGCATCATAAGGTGGGATCAGAAACAAGAATTAGTGGATATAAGCCGAGTTATCATTAGACCAACAAGTGCTCCTATAGATTGTTTCTAGCTAAAAGTTGTTGAAATATTAGTGATAGTGATGCATAATGAGATCTCTTATGCTCATTATTCTGTCTAAAAGTAAACGATTAATTTCAATAAATATTTGACCAAAATTTTAATTGAAAAACCAAACTTTAACAACGGTCAACTTATAGTAGGCTCAAATTTTCAGTGGATTGCATAGCATTAAATTTAGAAAGAGCTAAAACATTAATTAGTTTCTAGAATAATTCCCATTAATTTCTTTTCTGTGTTGATTATTCAAAAAAGTTAGTTGCTAATACGCGGAATGGAAAATTGTCCAATTCACATTGAGTTGCATATAAGCACTTAAATGATCTCATAATGTCACATCATCATTAACCAATTCATCTACAACTTATTCATATTTTGTTTTAATAGTAAAAACAATTCAACTATCTACACTTTTAAATGAAAATGCAATTGACTTTAGTAAAAAAAAATTAAGAATATAGGTTAGAAATTTGCAATACAAAGACACGTGTGTGGGAAAATAATTTATTCTCTAATACATATAAACAATAGTGTTGAATAAGTGAAGATTGATGGAAGTTGTAATCTTGCTTGGTTTCCTGGTTTTTACTTTTCTGTTTACACACCTTCTGGATTTTTTATGTGATTGTGTGCATAACATGCTATAGAATATAGATAGTGTTGAAGAGAAATAGTGTTGAAGAGAAACACGAAAAATAATTGTACACTAAGGATGCTTCTATTGATAAGATTTTGTTAAAATTTCTTTGAAGAGAAACACGAAAAAGAATTGTACACTAAGGATGCTTCAGTTTTATAAATACAAATTGATATTTTGAATTCTTTTAAAATCAATTTTTTTAATTCAGAAATAAAATAGAAATTTTTAAAAGAAATTTCTTTTTTTTTTAAAGAAATAAAAAATATTTTATTACTTTTATTTGACTTAAATACAATTTTGATCACTCAATTTATAATTTTTTAATTTTTTATCTTCTTTACAAAATTTAGCCTTTTGATTCCCAAACATAATATTTTCTGACAATTTTTAATCTCTCCAAATATGTGTATATGACATATTGACACATGAAAATACTGAAATGTTTAAATGAATATGGTATCATTAAATTAAATTAAATTAAACTACTAATTTAATTACTAATTTAGCACATGAGAATGCTGAATGTTTTTATTAATTATTTAATAATTTATTTTCATTATAACGTTATAATACCTTCATCTTCTCTTTTTTCTAAATTTTTTCATCCTCTCTTCTTCTTTAAACGGCAGCTCCGAAATTGTATCTTTCTATTGACAAATTCATTTCTTCGTATCTCAACCAACTATGTTCCGGTGTTCCGAAACAAGCAGTCGAACAAAATCTCCCTCTGTCGTGGTGAATGTAGATGTGGTCTTGATGCACCGTTGATGACATCATGAATCAATGCTAACCCAATACGTCGTTTTTACGGGTGTGGGGTGTACAAGGTAAATTTATGTTAATTCATATGACCCTTTTCATAAATTGATCAATATTCATTGATAATTTGTATGCTACATAGAATCAGAGGTACAAACGATGCAACCATTTTGTCTGGTATGATGAAGAGATGAGCCTAAGAGCAAAAGACATGATTTCAACCTTGAATCATATATTGAATAATGCAAAGATCAAAATCGATAAAGGGAAGATCCAAGAAGATGAAATGAAGATGAAGATCAAGAATTTGCATTTGAAGATCAAGTATTTGAGGCTTTCTATTGTAATTTTTATTGTGTTGGTAGTATAATTAGTTATTGGTAATGTAATGAAGTAGGATGTCATCATTGTAATGCTGAAAGTAGAAGTAGTTATTGTTCAATATAATATTGTCAATGTAATATTTAATGAAAGTGCTGGTATTGTGATGTAACGTTGTTCAATGTAATGTTTATTAATGAGAAACTATTACTACATTGTACCAATATTATAGTCTTTGTTACAGGTCTTGCACATTGTAGGTCATGTTAAATTACAGCTGCATCTCTCCTAATTTCTTCATCCTCTCTTATTGTTTCTATCTCTCCCAACTGTAGTCATCAATTGCCCACCAAAATCACCTGTCAAGAAACATGCATCCAACTAAATTAATGACCTACAATATTTTTCAAACACATACTTATGTCCTTCTCACCAGCCTCATCACATGGAATGCCAATAGTCCAACCCAAATCCATATTACGTTCAACATTATCACCTTCAGCAACTTGCTCATTCAACTCATAATCATCACCACTAAAAGTACTTAACACACTGTCACTTCCAATATAGTCGTCATCATTATCACCATCACCTAAATTCTTATTGTCATCCATTCCAACAGAACCATCAATCTCAATAGGTTCACTTCCAACTTCAAACTCAACCTTGACAGGTTCACTACCAACTTCAACTTCACCCTTATCACAATCACTTATAATTTCAACATCACTATCAACTGTTGGATATATGTGGTTGTTGGTGGATATATGGAAGCCCTTGAACAAAGAAAGTGTAGATGGAAATTGTACTTGAAAATTCAAAGCGTGTGAGTTCCACACTAACCTTTAGGAATAATTCTCCCCCACCAATTATAGTATATTGGATGTAATTGAGATTAACAGTGAATTCCCTTCAGGATATTTTAAAGAATGGATGTTTATTTTACTATTTTTATCTCTATTTAAAGAGAAATTGATATCACTTAGTGAGAAGAAACACATTTTGAACAACAATTCGATTGGGGCTCTTCTTTGTCACCCAAACAATTCGATTTGAATTTTATTTTGTTACCGTTAGATAATATCAACATTTAAATAACACCGAAACTAGGATTTGAACCCATTTATTTTGTTACCGTTAGATAATATCAACATTTAAATAACACCTAAACTAGGATTTGAACCCAGGTGAAGGAATACACAATGTTACCGCTAGACCATATGAACCAACTTTTTATTTTTGCTTCCAATTAATAATATATTGATCTTCCAAATAATATTTTGGAAATCTCTAACAATCCCCCACCATTTTCAAAATATAATTAAATCTCACATTTATGGAAATATCATGGTTTCAAATAATGGTATCTCGCGATTTGAACCATTACTTAGTAAATTAAGTTTTCACCCATCCCCAAATAGATTGGTAGACAAGCTTTGAACCAATTATTCATTAGAACAAGCGTGCATAATTCACACATGAAATCTCGGTATAATCAAAAGAATTATAAAAATTGGCACATTTCGTACGGCCTTGTGTCACGTATCCTTTTCACGAAGAATTTAAGAATAAATCCTTTAACTCTATGAAGCGGTCCCACATCATTCTCGTATAGGTAGACTATATCCGAAATGCACCCATAATTATACATTCCAGTAAACATATGTTATATGTCTATTAATAGGAAAATCTCATCCTACCATATTTATTCTTATGGTCCAAGTACTTTTACTCCTTGGGATGTATTTTCTAACAAGTACTTCAATCACTCTAATAATATACTTTCATCATTGAACTCAAGACTTGATTTTAATCGAGTGTGAGTTCAGTTTTCATTATTGGCGATTAATAAGATTTGGACTTTTATCACATCCCTAAATGATGTCTTCAACGTCATATCCTTGTCAATTATTTCGTCAAATAATTGCGAGATATTTCAATTTTATTAATTTTGAATATTCAAACATACACATAGATATATCTTATCACACAACTATGATAATGCAGTCACTAAATTATTTTGTATATCATTCTAACATTTTAAATTGTTCAACATTTATTATTAAACCATTTAATAACAAGCAATATGATTTAAAGTTTCACTTTTATTTCAATATGCACGCCTAGAATAAACATGTAAAACAATTACGATAAACATAATTATCAAATTCTCCATTTGAAACAATAATGATCGTACATATATATCATATTCAATATTTTATCATACATTCAACCATGTAAATTATAAACACATATCACAATTTAATCCGAATAGTTAGATTAATTTAATTATTTTAAAAATAGAATTTTATCATTTACATGACATACAAAATATATATATGCATATACTTAAAATTTAATATAAAATTATCAAATGATTATATTTTAAATTAGATTGAATTTTAAGTTATAACACTTAAACATATTTAATGAAATAAATAATACGTTACTTTCTATTTTTATGACATTAGTTCAAAATATATTAAACTAATTACATGTATATTTATTTCTGTAACAAATTTTTAGTAAAAGCAAATTAAATACTTTATGATCGATATTTTATAGAATAATAACAAACAAATATCATTTCATTTTTTTATAAATAAATGTGATATGGGCTGTTGATCAAAATCAGAGATGGCTGGAGAGAATAGAGGTCCTTCGAGCAATGTTGATGATGATGATGAGGAGGAGGAAGAGGAGGAGGAGGTGGTGTACCTGCAAGGCACTCAGATGTTAAAGTAAGCAAGTGTTTAAGGTGAGAAAGATGAATATTAGGGTTGTTTAGAGTAAGAATGTGACACCTTGCCCTCAAAGATATGACGGTTTATATAATGATCTTAGGATGATTCTTATTGGTTGCTATATTTGGCCTGAGATACGCGGGTCCGTGGATATAACTAATTTGAGCTGACTTGGTCAGACCGGGCGCAAATTCCCGGAACTAGCCATTATGTCGCCCGAGGAGGATCGTAACAGGCATAGTCCTTAGTGAGATAAGTTGATCGGTTATGCTCAACAGATGTCGAGCAGAGGATGTCAGGTGGCGCATAAGGCGGACATATGAAGCCCTAGTACGTTGCCAATCCTTATTGGCTCGTTATCGGCTATGGGGAAGTGACCTGCCCGACATGTGTTCGGGTGGTCCAGAATAGTAAACCCCCCCCCCCCAAGTCATTGCATCTGGTGATAGAGGTGATAACTTGATTTTGAGGAGTATGATCAAGGTTGTTCTATCCGGGGGAATGAAGCGTTGTCGAGAAACTGAAAGGCTGAAGAATTTGGAGAGTTTTCGTCCACGTGGCCTTGAGCCGTGTGCAATGACTTCATGGCAGACCTAGGGGCTAGGGAGTAATGATAACTCATTTAGGTTCCCTAGGTAGGAGTAATCTCATGCGCGAAGTGAAGTCAATAAAAGGGGGAGATACCCTTCATTTAGTAACTTTTCTCCATTTGATCTCGCTCTTTCGTGATCGACTTCAACGTTCATCAATCCGGGGGACTAATTATAGGTGGTTCAGAGTCATCTCAGCTTTCCACCATCGTATTAGCACTCTGATCATCCGTTCTAAAGCTTCTATCACTCTCAAACGATATGTTTTTGAATCTTCTGCTCAAGTTTGCCTGATTAAGTTCTAAAATCTCGTTTGTTCATAGAAATGCATTCGGTTAGGGTTTTGAACTTTAGGAATTCCTTTGGTGGTGAGAGGTTGCTCCGCCTCCCTTCGCCGTTCCACGTTGTTTGAGAGGATTCAGATTTGAGTGTTGTCTGTTTGAGAGAGGGTCGTTGACCGAGGATGAAACCCTCGTTGGTCCGAGCCCTTTCACTGGATTAGTGGTGGAAGGGTGGTTTTGACGTTTATGTCGAGCTCACCGACTTCCTCTTCTTTTCAGGTATTATGGTGGACACTAGTGAAGAGAGTCGTGAAGGCTCTAGGAGTTCCGAGCGAGAGTATTCTGATTTTTCTACTGATGAAGGAAGCGCTTCGGTGGAGGTCCTGGGAAGGAGCCCCCACCCTCCGAGGACGTGGCCGATTCTACCGTTTTGGCCGGCAGTAAAGATCCAACTATTTGGGTGGCTCCAGACGCTCGGTTGAGAGGTTTGCATTTCACTACTCGTCAGAACGAGGTCTTTGATAAGGTGGATTGGTACGATCCCGAGGGAGATGATGAAGACGTAGAAGAGGGTCGAAAGGATTGGATCGTCTACATCCCTACGCCTGAGCATCGGATTTGCTTGGTATACGAGGGTGATCACATCCCTGTATTTGATATTTGGTTTAGGGAACTAAGGTTTCGCCTTCCCCTCACTGTTCTGAGGTGGCGGTGTTCAAACACCTTTGCTTAGCTCCGTCCTAGCTACATCCTAACACAATAGCTTTTATTAGGGCGTTCGAGATTGTATGTGAATTCTTGGAGATTGGTGTTACCCTCTCTTTGTTCTTTTATATCTTCTATCTCCAAAGAAATTCGGCCAAGGTGGACAGGGTGATTCGATGGAATTGGGTATCGTTTCGACAACAGAACGAGAAACTCTTCAAGCCTTACCAAGAGTTTGTCAGTATCTTAAAGGATAAGTCTATATTAGTCTGACCAATCTCCGAGCAGGCCTTGTTTAACGTGTTTATGAGGACTCCCGCTTTCAAGGAGGATGGTTCTCCTAAGATGAACGAAAAGAGGAAGTGGGTGTATCAACTTGTGTCCAAGTTTAATTTTCATTGGAAGGAGGAGAATTTCGAGCAGAATGCAGACCAATACGTGTAGACCAAAGAGGAACTGGATACGAAGGATTTGGCTAGCCTCGACGTATTATCATCTTATGTCGAGGGTCTTCCCCAAGTCTAATGCATGGGAAAAGGGGGAAGAACGCTCGTGGGAGAAGATAAGGGCCATCTTTTTGAGCCTTAACTCATTAATGTAAGGGATCTTCTTTTGAGCGGGGATCCTAGGATTATTTGGATAGATGATTTTCAATTTTACATTTGTGCACCATTTTTATTTTATGTTATTGTTGAGTATTTTTCAGATTTGTCCGATTTTAATCTGAATTGTTTCTATTGATTGCAGCTAAGATGGATCCGGCGCAGGAGTGTATTTCCCGGTAGGCACTATAGAGGAAAAAAGGGAAAGGAATAGGATCTTCGAGCGATCCTGGGGTGACCCCTAAGGCCACTCCGGGGAAGTCATCGACAAGTTCTGCGTCTGGGGCATTATCCCCTCAGTAGACTCCTTCGAGGCATAAGAAGATTCAGGCTGAAGGAGCGGTGGATCTGACAGGGGAGAAAGGAAAAGGCAGATTTGATCTTCCCCCTTGCTGGAACGACCAAGCTTATTTCGAGCATAAGAGCGTGCATTTTCCTCGTGCGGAATCCATCCTGCTGGAAGAGATGGACCGACCGTCCAAACAGACGACTCTTGCTAAGGATGCGGGCTCATGGATGCGTATTTTTGAGAGGTTGTTGCTTATTCCGAACTTGATCAATCTCCCATGGTCTAACTTCGAGAGCTTAGGACCAAGCTAGAGGAGATGAAGGAGGTCGATAAGAACTGGGAGAAGGCTTAGAAAAAGTTATCTGTTGACCTCAAACGGACTGACGAGGAGCGCGATGTGGCTCGAAAGGACAAGCAATTGCTAGCTGACGAAGTTGCACGTTTGAAGGCAGACTTTGCTCCGGTCAAGGGGGAATCTAAAGAGTTTGTGGGATTGAGGACCCGGGTAGATTTGATCGGGTGAATAGAATTGGCCTATAATGACGCAGTGGCTGCTTCAACGGGGAGTTTTGAGACAGTCTTAGCCCAGATACGAGTTTTGAACCCGGGTGTGGAGTTTGTGACCGATGGAATGGGGGTTCACCATTATGTCGAAGAAGGTGTGATAAAGAGGCCCATTTTCCTTGATGATATGATCGTGGAAGAGACTCTTCCGCAAGTGACCCCCAGAGAAGACTTGACTCTTCCTGCCGAGTGAACGCCCGTCTTACTCTTGATATGTTGGTTTTTTATTGTGTTTGTTTGGGCATGGCCCATTTTATGTAATGACAGTTTCGGTCCTTGAGATCATTTTGATGTTTATTTTGTTGGGGTGGAGTCCCCGTTGTAACTCCAGGATAAATTCGACCATCGTGGCCGTTAATGTAATCTTAATATTTTTTCATTATAACCTGTTGCATGCTTGTGATATTTTTTGTTTGGGGTATGCTCGTTTGATGTGATCTTCGTTAGTGTGGGGTGACTAATCGAAGGGGGTCAGTTTGTTTGCTGGACTTGATCCGGAACTCAAGTTTTGATTAAAGACCCGAGATCGGTGGCATGAATGTTCCATCGCGAGCTGGGTGTTGTGACACCCCGATAATTCGATTATTAAATAATTAGATTTTTTAATTATCAATTTAATTAGAAGTTTAATTATTAGTATTTTTGAATTATTGGAATTAATTAAAAATGAAAGTCAAAGTGTTAGTGGTGTGAGGTGTAAAGTGAGGGTGTGATGAGTAAAAGGCTCTACTCACACTATTTATTTTATTTTTATTATTTTAGAATAATAAAAGGAATAAATGAAGGAAAAAGAGGAAAAGAGAAGTATTGAAGGTTTTCATCCTACGTACAATTGAGAAGAGGAGAAAGAAGGAGGAAAAGCATAAGGTGTCAGAATCGACGAATTCTCACGAGGTAAGGGGTGATTTCTCGCAATTATGATGCCTTATAGGTTTTGGGAAATCAATAGAATAGTTGATTATGTTAGGAAACCCAAATTTGAATTTTCTAGGTTTGTAGGATTATCTCTAATGCTGTCGAATTGCATGAATTTGTCCCATTCTTATGTTATGGGGTTATTGGGAATGATTGATTTGTGCTAAATGACATTGTGTTGGTGTGTATTGGATGAAATTGGTGTAATTGATGCTATGATTCGTAATGGGAATGAAAAGGAAAAGTTTGGAAATTAAACTTGTGGGAACCGGGTTCTCCATGGGAGGAACCGATTACCACCGTGTTATTTTGAAAAACCTTTAAACTTTGAAAACTCGTATTTTCTAAATCGTAACTCCGATTCGAGTGCCGTTTTGGGTAGTGTTCTTTAAATTAAAAATATTATTTTATAAAATGAAGAAAATACTATTTAATGGATTTTATTTTAAAAAGTGTCGATTTTTCGAATGGTAAACTATGGTAGTTCTAGAAATGGTGATGAACTGTTAGGATTGTTCTGACAGGTTAGGCGAGGATTAAGGCTTATGTGCTATTCTTTTGTGGTTTATTCATAATTATATTGATATCATGTGATTATTGTTGGTGTTGTTATTCATGGAACATTGTTGTTGATATCATGTTCTGTTGTTGAATGTTGCATGCTTTTGATGTGCATGCATATGCATTCTGGTGAAGTTAATTCCCATTGTATGGAATTGGACTTGTAGAGCCAATACCCGTACCCAGGTGTTTAGTGGTGGTGAGGCTAGATTCGGGTCCCAATGGTGTATGGGCGAATCGATGATTAACATTGTGTCCAAGGTGGAAACGGAACAGCGTGTGAATTTAGTTCATATTTGGTACCACATGCATAGAGTCTTGCATTGCATATGGATTATAACATGATAGGATGGGTTCCAGTGTTATAATCTTTTTGTTACTATTATTGTGCATATTGAACTGTATGAATTGTACTTGTATACTAAATCTGATTATGCTAATGAGGGTGAAATAATATACTGAATTGTTTTATTGTTTATAGAAACGTATAATGCATTTTAATTTCGATGAAATCTCACCCTTACTTTGATGATTTGAGATTGAAGTCTTAGACGCTTAGGAGCTGGTGAGGATGGTTTGAGCTTTGAGTTTAGTTATCCGCGTGTCAGTGTCATGCTCTGATAGTTGTAGCACTGGGGATTGTTTGGTTATGAGTTTCATTTTAAAGCTCTGTTATTTCTTTTGATTAATTTTGGGAATAATTTATGAATTGAATTTATTCTAGTTTTGATGGTATTTCTGCTGTGTAGAACATGTTATTGGTTTTGATCATTTTAATGAGGTTCTTCAGTGAAGCATGACATATATATGAGATTTTCTATTTAATTGAATTGTAATGCCCTTGTTTTACATGTTATCTCTGATTTATTTATCAATATTCGCGGGGTATTTTAGAAGGGTGTTACAGGTGTTCTTCCGAGCGAGGTACTTAGACAACGAGGCTCGTTTGAATCTCCCGTGTCGAGGCGAGGATATGGCTCATTGAATTATTATAGCAAGTATCCTTTTGGTGTCGTGATATCTTGCAACGCTGGTACCGGGGCGTGCGTTGGATGTCGAGTTATTGATGTTCGGTTAATTTCTTGAGACGTGTTGACTGTGCGTGCCTTAAATATAATATTGTTTAAGTTTTTCGGTATTCCATGATCAAACAATTTGTTCCCCTTGAAGATTTTCTAAGTACTAGGATCCCGCTCCTGTTTTGGCGTAAACATGGTATGGAACCTCCCAGTTTGCTGCGAGTTTTCCCTCGGTGGAGCTTTTGAAGTTTTTTGAGGACTAAGCTCTCGATGTCGAACTCGCGTGGGATGACTTTAGAGTCATAGAGGAGGATTATTCTTTGTTTAAGAGAGACTTCTCTCAAGGTAGCCCCCGTTAGTATCTCCTCGGCAAGGTCGAGTTCTTCTCTCAAGGTCAGGTCGTTCATCTCCTCTTCGAGCGGAGATTTGATTCTCCTAGATATCTCGACTATCTCTATTGGAATAGTGGCCTCGATCTCATGTGTTAACTGAAAGGGGGTCTCCCCGGAGGTTTAATAGGGAGTAGTTCGATAAGCCTAAAGCACATTGTGTAGCTCTTCGACCAATTTCTTCTTTGCTTCATCTAGCCTTTGCATGAGGCCGCGCATTATGACAGACTCTTCGACCCATTTCTTCTTTGCTTCATCTAGCCTTTGTTTGACCTCGCGCATTATGACTTTGTTAGCGGATTTTGCCTGCCCGTTAGTTTACGGATGCTCTACTAAAGCGAATTGTTGCACGGTTCCCAAATGGGCGATGAAGTCTTGGACGTTTCTGTCAGTGAATTATGTCCCATTGTCGGTGACTATCGCTTGTGGTATACCGAACCGAGCGAGTATGTTTATCTTATAGAAGCGTAGGATGTTTTGAGTGGTGATCTTGGCCAATGCTTCAGCCTCTATCCATTTGGTGAAGTAGTCGACGCACACTATCAAGTATTTGTTTTGATAGTCCCAATGACGAATGGACCGAGGATATCTAGCCCTCACTACAAGAAAGGCCAGGGGGAGAGAGGGATTTGAGTTCGTTTGGGGGGCTAGATGCATGTGTTTATGCCTGTGGCACTTATCACATTTTTCACGTGCTTCTTGGCATCGAGTAGTATGGTGGGCCAGTAATATCATGCCCTAAGGGCTTTTCTAGCGAGTGATTTGCCTCCTAGGTATTAGGCGTTGATGCCTTAGTGTATCTCTTTCAATATATGTGGCATTTTGGCATCTTCGACACATTTGTGGATGGGGATGGAGAATTCCCTTCTGTAGAGTTTGCCTTCAATGATGACATACTAACATGCCCTTCTTTTGATGATGCCCGCTTCTTTGGGGTCGTCGGGTAAGGTCCCGCTTGCAAGATATTTATGGACGAGCATCATACAGGAAATGTTCTCTTCAACAACGAGCACGTTGTGGCTGATGTGTTTTTCTCGATGCTTGGTCGCGGGAGTATTTCCTGGATTGCTGATTTGTTTCCCCCTTTCGTTTTCGTGTTAGCGAGTTTGGATAGAATATCTTCTCGAGTGTTGTGTTCTCGAGGGATATGTTGCACGTCGACAGAGGTGAATTTCTTAAATTTTCTTGGATGAGGGCCCAATATTCATCCATTTGATCGTTCTTCACCTGGTATTCACCTCTAACTTGGGAGGCCACGAGTTGTGAGTCCGAGAGGATTTTGACTTCTCTGGATCCCATGTCCTTGGCAAGGCGGAGACCGACGAGGAAGGCCTCGTACTCTGCTTGGTTGTTGGAAGTGAGGAATGAGAAGGAGAGGGATACCTCGACGATGATCCCTTCTCCATTTTCCAGAATTATGCCTGCCCACTTCCGACCGAACTGGAAGCTCCATCGACGAATATTGTCCACTTGTGGATCCCTTCGTGGGATGCGGGAAAGGTAATTTCTGCCACGAAATTAGCTAGAACTTGGGCTTTGAGGGCCTTTCTGCTTTCGTACCTGATATCCAACTCGAATAACTCCAAGGACCATTTGACCATCTGTTCGGCCATGTCTGGTCGACCTAGTAGTTGCTTGATGGGTTGGTATGTCCGAACTACGATGGTGTATGCTAGGAAATAGTGTCGGAGTCGTCTCGCTGCATTGATTAATACAGGGGCTATCTTTTCAATCTGTTGGTATCTTATTTCGAGCCTTTGTAGAGCTTTTCTTATGAAATAGATCGGTTTTTGTTCTTCAGGAGTTTCTCTAATGAGAGTCGCGCAGACAGATTTGGGCGTTACAGCCAGATAGAGATATAGTATTTCTTCTTTATTCAGTGGAGATTATACGGGAGGTTGGGACAGCGTTCGCTTGAGATGGAGGAGGGCTTTTTCGCATTCCTCGGTCCAGTCGAACTCTGCCTCTTTCCTTAGTAGTTTGAAGAATAGGAGTGCATGATGTGTCGACCTCGCGATGAATCGTGACAACAAGGTGAGCATCCTGTTTAGTGTTTAAATGGATTTTTTTGGAGTTTGGAGTGGGTAATTCCGAAAATTCCCGAAATTTGTCGGGGTTGGCCTCTATCCCACGCTCGGTGAGATAGAAACTGAGGAACTTTCCGGCCCGGACTCCGAAGGCGCGTTTTTCGGGATTGAATCTCATTTTGACGCTCCTGGCTTGGTCAAAGACTTTCTTGAGGTGTAGGGCATGATCGACTTCCTCTTGGGATTTTACGATCATGTCGTCCATGTACACCTCGAGCATGTCTCGATTTCTCCCTGAAAAACTTTGTTCATCATTCATTGGTATGTTGCACCGACGTTTTTCAGACCGAAGGGCATCACATTATAGTAATAATTTCCTGATTCGGTCGTGAGGGCCATGTATTTTTTGTCCATTTTGGCCATGGGTATGTGGTTGTACCCAGAGTAAGCTTCCATGAATGAAAGCAATTTAAAACCTGCATAATCATCAACGAGTTTATCTATGTTAGGTAGGGGTAGGAGTCCTAGGGATATGCCTTATTGATAAGTGCCAAAATGTAGTTATTTTGTATATATGTTTTGTGGTACTTATCTATTCTTTTGTAGTTAATATCGTTGAATAACCCCGCTTTTTGTTGTAAACATGTTTTATTGCATTTTGTGTATATATTGTACCGTTTGATTAGTTTTATATATATTTTGTAGGTATTTGTTGCATTATTAGAGCATTGAGAATAAAGTCCAAATGGAGCTCCAAAATGCATTGTTGATCAATAAAGGAATAAGGCTAAAAGATTGAAGCCATGGAAGTTATGCAGGAAAAACAACAAAAGTTGCTGGACAGAGAGATTTGTCAGGTGATGGCCAGGCGAGGGCCATCGCGTCTACGTCGTCGGGCGACGGTGGGGCGAGAGGAAGATGATCAATTTTGGGATTTTGCCCTGCCTTATTTCGTTGCTGGTCGCTGGACGAGGAAAAGAAGCGTCACTGGGAGAAGTGAACCATCGTCGGGCGAAGATAGATATTTATGTCAGGTTGAGGACATGGCTTAATCTGAGCCAAGTTAATAAGAAGGTTCGTCGGGCGATGCTTTATTTTGTCGTGCAAATCTTGTGGAACAAATTTTCTTTATCTTTCCTTTTCATTTCATTTTTGGTTTTATAGTTTTGGGTTGTGATTTTTATCTCCCAATTCTATCACTCATATAGTTTTTGATAGTATAGCTTAGAAAACAACACTAGGGTCTTGCTCATGGATGATTGGAGGTGGATTGCTCTTAGATAGGCTTTGACAAACCGGTGTAAATGAGTAGTGTATCTTCTCTTTTCTCTTTATATTTCTCTATTTTGTTGGTTATGTATGTATATTTATCTTAAACACATGTACATTTGTCGCTCTTGGCGTTGTATAAAGTTTCCTTTATGAATCTATGTGGTAATTGTCTTAGGTTTTTACTCTATGTTAGGAATTTGAGCTTTGCTAGAGATAGATTACTTAGATTCTTACCTAGGATGATTATTTGTTAGTTTCTGAATGCTAGAGATGGGTTTAGAGCTGACATTTACTTAGAGTATTTGATCTTAATGCCTTTGTGTTGGTGAAGTATGCCAGAGATGGGTATGGAGGTGACACAGTTGACTTCTGGTTGTCGAGATAGGCCAGACATGGCTATCAAGGTGATTCGGGAGGATTCTCAATTTGAGTTAGAAATAGCTTATATTGTGAGAGGTATGTGATGACACGGACGAGTATCATAGGCCGAGTATAACTGGACAGTAGTTTAAGTTTGTGATGAGTACTGTGCATTTGTTCTGGACAAGCTGTCTATCCTTTATACTTTTTGTTCATTTACTTTTTGTCTTTTATTTTCAACCTATTTAATCTCAAACTCATTAACGGTAGAATTGTTAAACGACGAATCAATAACCAATCTCTGTGGACACGATACGATATGACCTAACCGATATATATCACCCGGTAAAAATAAATACCAACTATTTGCTTGCCTAATATACCTGCATTCAACACTTATTAAGATCGGATTAATCAACGCACATTCACCATTTTCCATTATTCTTTTTTATAAGTACAGTGTTGGACAACCAAATGGTATATTGGGCTTCTGATATAAAGTTGGCCTCTAGAAGGTCCCTAACAGCTTGCTCGGCAGCCTCGATTTTCTCCGGGGACTGCTTATGCCTTCACTGTTCTACGACCTTAAGGGTTGGATTAATTGTTAGGTGATGGCACGCCACCTCTGGATCAAGACCGAGCATTTTCTCTGCGCTCCAAGCGAAGAGGTCCGCATTGTCTTTTAGGCATGCTTTTAGTTGATCCCGAGCTAGCTCTAGAAAATTTGCACTAATTCGAACTTTCTTGGTGGGATCGCTGTCGAGCGGCACAAGCTCAAATTCACCATCAGGGATCAGTCGCATGTGCTGCTTCGAGGATCCTTCTGAGTTGCTTGGGGCGGGCGATTCCTCTTCGATCATTGGTTTTTTTCCCTTCCTCTTTCTTTCTGCCAGATCCTCGGGTTTGAAGCGGAAGTCGAGATCGATAGCATCGACTTGGGGAGGGGTTCCGACTTACGTGAGCTTTCAGGGAGATATACTCTGCCTCCGGTCTGTGGTTGGAGGTTGATGAAGTCTATTCCCTTAGAGGACGCTTCGAAACACCTTCGGGCGGCCTGTATATCTGCATGTAGAGTCGCCACTTGCCCACTCGCTGTGTAGTATTTCATCTTCAAGTGGACCGTAGATGGTACTGCTATTAGTTCGTCTAGAGTGGGTCGCCCGAAGATGCATTGATAGAGAGACACGCAATCGACGACCAGAAACTGGGTTTCAAGGAGATATTTCTTCATGTCGTCCGTTGTCGAGACTTGGGCGGCTTCTTTATTGAACCTCTCGATGTAGGCTCGCAGAGATTCCTCTTTGCCCTAGATGATGGCCTCCAAGGAGGCTTCCGACTTAGGGTGTCGTTGGGATGCAGTGAAATGTCTAGAGAATAGTCTTCCCAAGTGCTTCCAAGAGGTGATCGACCCGTCGGGTAGACTTTTGTACCACGTCATGGCCCATTTTCTTAGGGTCGTAGGGAATAGACGGAACTTGATGGCTCCTCGGACTCCTCGATAGTCAAGCAAGGCATCGATGTTCTCGTCCGGGTCGGTGGTACCGTCGTATTGTCCGAGCCTAGGGGTTTTTTCTAGGCCGGAGGGAGTATGGATGTCCATGATAGCCCGACATAGAGGACCATGGCGCTCATCTTCGTCGCTTTGATCAGGAGAGAGAGAGAGAGACAAAATTGTTGTTTCTTCCACGATGAGGAGAGAAGTCTCGCTCTTGTCTTGGTTTGGGTGTGGGGGAACGATCGCGAGAGCGATGTGATTCATTCCTTGTCTTCTTATGTGAAGGAGATCCCCGGTTTTTTCGAGGAGGGATGTGTCCCCTCTTTTTCGGAAAAGATCGATCGGGGTGAACTTGATTTTGAGCAGGTCTTCTTGGCGAGGAGTTACGGGAAATGACTGTCTTTGGTATCTGAGGTGGAGATCGCGGATAGTTCTTTTCCAGAGCCTCGATATGCTGACCTTGCTAGAGGATAAGGTTGTTAGTGTGACTGAGGGCGGACATGATTGCGGCCAGAGCTGGGTCTATGTTGGTCGGTAATGGTACCGAGGGGTGAATAGTGATGATATCGTCATCTTTATTCCTAGATTTCTGGTTATCCAAGAGGGAAGCTTGGTCTTCAGCCTTGTCAAAATCGGGGGAGGTGGTTCTGCCATCCTATCATGTACGAAGTCCTCGAGGTGAGGAAGACTGTCATTTCCGTATGTCTTTTGGACAGGCGAAAGGACAGCCTCGCCGGAAGGGAATTGATCGTTGTTCTCAACCATCTTGTTAGAAGTTTTGACATATCTTTGATCTTTCGGTTATCTGGTGATGAATGAAGATGGGGAAGATAGATTCCCACAGACGGTGCCACTAATCTGGGCTGTAGATCAGAATTTGAGATGGCCAGAGAGAATGGAGGTCCTTCTAGCAATATTGATGATGAGAAGGAGGGGGTGGTGTACCTGCAAGGCACTCCGATGCTAAAGTAAGCAAGTGTTTAAGGTGAGAAAGATGAATATTAAGGTTGTTTAGAGTAAGAATGTGATACCTTGCCCTCAAAGATATAAGGGTTTATATAATGATCTTAGGATGATTCTTATTGGTTTCTATATTTGGACCTGGATACGCGGGTCCGTGGATATAGCTAATTTGAGCTGACTTGGTCAGACCGGGTGTTGATGCCCAAAACTAGTCGTTACGTCGACTGAGGAGGATCGTAACGGGAATAGTACTCAATGAGATAAGCTTATCGATTATGCTCGACAGATGTCGAGCAGAGGATGCCAGGTGGCGCATAAGGCGGGCAGATGAAGCCCCTAGTATGTTATCAATCCTTAGTGGCTCGTTATCGGTTGTGAGGAAGTGACCTGCCCGACATGTGTTCGGGTGGTCCAGAACAAAATGAAAATCCACTTTCATATAATTATACCACACAATAAATTATACAAACCAAATAAATTCACTTTATTACAACACAGACTTAATTATAAATTTTCCACGACATTGTATACACATTCTTAAAAGTGAGTAATTTCTAGAAGTTACTTCTATGCAAAAAGATGATCCTTTCGTGCACTTGAGTTCTTCTCTAGGTTCATCATTTTCAAGAACCTACATTCACTTTTAAAATGTCTTGATTTTCCACAATAGAATCAACTTCCTTTCTTTCTTTTCCTTTGTCCATTTCTATTTTTGTCATGAACATCTTCACCGTCTATTTCCATATTATCATTAGAACTTTTAGATTTTCCATATTCCACAACATGTACTTTCTCATGAGTAAATTGTTCTTTAGTATCTTCTTCTTTATGATACTCTTCTTATAACCGAAGGTGATTGCCCAATTACTCAAGAGATATATTTTCCTTTTTATGTTTCAAAGTCCTTCTTATATCTTACCACGAAGGTGGGAGTTTATCTGTTATGGATGGCACAATGATGGTTTCGTCCATGTGCATTTTGTGTTGTTTGTAATTATTGAGAATAAGTTCAATTTCATGAAATTTTTCCATAACATGTCTATTATCTACCATTTTATAATTATTAATATGAGAAACAATAAATTTCTTACTTGTAGCATCTTCTTGCATGTACCTTGACTCTAATTTATTCCAAAGATCTTTTGCAGAATCATTGCTTTGATGGATATCGAACAAATAATCCTACATACTGTTAAGAATATGGCCCATGCAAATGCAATCATCATTTTCCCATTTTTGCCTCTGTCTTGTTTCAGCGACAGTTTCTTTCTCCCTTTCTTCTGGCTTTGTTGTATTCAAAATATATTCCACTTTCAAAGTTGTAAGCAAAAATTTCATCTTTTTCTGCCACCTAATAAAATTCCCTTCATCAAACTTATCCATTTTCACAAAATTAGATGTTATTTCCTTAAGTGCTTCCACCATTGATTAAGTAATAAATTGTTCATAAAGATTGTTGGATATATGTGGTTGTTGGTGGATATGTGGCAGCCCTTGAACAAAGAAAGTGTTGATGGAAATTATACTTGAAAATTCAAAGCGTGTGAGTTTCACACTAACCTTTAGGAACAATTAACCCCCACCAATTATAGTATATTGGATACAATTGAGACTAATAGTGAACTCCCTTCAGGATACTTTGAATTCCTTAATGTGAATTGCACAAACACACTAAGTGTATCTTTCGATAATAGTTTACAGAATTATGTTTCCAGCACTTTACTCATGCACTAATATAGTAAAAGGATGATTTAGAATAATTGAAATAGTGGAAAAATGGATGTTTATTTTACTATTTTCGTATATCATTTATGATCCACAAGTATCTCTACTTATAGAGAAATTGACATCTATTAGATATGTAAATGTAGAAAGATTATTATTAGTATTGATTACAAATGATTATTAGAATCATAACCATATATTTGTACTGTGTATATAAATGACTATCACATGAATGAAAAGGCACGGCCTAAATTATCTTACATGGTATCAGTCTTGGTTTGTTCCAAACCCTAAAATCAGCCGTAAACCTTCTTCCTTTCTATCCCTCATTTTTTTTCTCTCTTCAACTACCGCAAAACAGCCATGACTACCACTTCTGATTCCTCTAACAACAACTTTTCCCCGAAATCATTCGGTCATACCGACCCTCCTCCACCACCTACCACTCCTACGCCGATTCACCCTGCTCTCACTGTCCCAAATATTACTAATTTCATCAAGATTACTCTGAGCACTGAAAAGGGCACGTATAATACGTGGTCAGAACTTTTCAAAATTCATGCTCGAGTTTTTCAAGTAATTGACCATATCAATCCCTCTAAACCAGCCGCAGATCCCTCTCTCAAAACTACTGATCCACAGTTATGGCTTCGTCTCGACGCCGTCATTTTGCAGTGGATATATGGAGCAATCTCCGATGATCTTCTCAACACTATCATCGAACATAATTCCATCGTTGAAATCGCGTGGAATCGCTTATTCGACATCTTTTATGATAACAATAATTCTAGGGCTCTCTACCTAGAGCAAGAATTTTTGCAAACTCATATGGAGCAATTCTCTGATGCTTCCTCCTACTGTCAGCATCTCAAATCTCTCTCTAATCAACTCGCTAATGTTGGTGCCACTGTATCGAATGAACGTTTAGTTCTTCAACTCATTTCGGGACTAACTGATGCATATGCTACTGTGGGATCTCAAATTCGTCATGCTGCTTCACTTCCTCAGTTCTATAAAGCTCGTTCCATGATCATTTTGGAAGAAACAACACTGCAGAAAAGGTGTCAAGCTCAGTCGAAAATTCATCTTTCATGGCGTCTCACAATGACGCATCAGTTAATTCATCGGCATCTCGTCCTAACCGCGGTAACAACAGTAACCACAACCGTGGTGGCCGAAACAATGGCAGAGGACAGCGTGGACGAGGCCGAGGGCGAAACAATGGACGTGGTAGAGGTCGTGCTCCGCAACAGCAATGGCCTTCACCATATTACCCGCATCAGCAGTGGGCTTATCCTCCATGGCAACCATGGGCTACACCACCTTGTCCGTATCCAACAGCAAGAAATCCAAAGGAACAACCCGGCATCCTTGGTCCCAAGCCATCTCATCAAGCTTATGTCTCCAACACAGCGCCAACCTCCTCATATGCTCCAACAGATATTCAAGCTGCCATGCATACTCTCTCACTTTCTACTCCTGATGATCAGTGGTACATAGACACCGGAGCAACCTCGCATATGACGGCCAACGGAGGTAATCTCTCGTCCTATTTCAATATGAGTAATAATATTACTGTCGGTAGTGGTCAAAATATTCCTGTAATTGGTTGTGGACATGCATCATTACCAAATTCCCTTCATTTACTAAAATTACCTATGTTTTACATGCACCAAAACTCATAAAAAATCTTATCTTTGTTCGTAAACTTACCATAGATAATGATGTGTCGGCTGAATTTGATCCTTTTGGTTTTTTTGTGAAGGATTTTCAGATAGGAATACTGTTAATGAGATGTAACAATTCTGGTGACCTCTATCCCATTGCCACAAGACCACCTAATAAAATCTTACCACCATCCACCTTTGCCGCAATATCCACAGAATTATGGCACAACTGTTTAGGACATCCAGGAGCTACTATCTTAAGTTCTCTACACATAGACAACTTTCTCCAATGTAATAAGTCTCGGAACAATTACTTTTGTAATTCATGCCCTCTTGGAAAACAAATAAAATTGCCTTTTTATAGCTTTGTGTCTCGTACTTTTATGCCTTTTGATATTGTGCACAGCGACCTCTGGACTTCACCAATTCTTAGTTCAAAAGGTCATCGTTACTATGTGTTATTTCTTGACGATTACACAAATTTTTTATGGACTTTTCCAATTCATACAAAATCTCAGGTTCATTCCATTTTTATTCAATTTAGAACTCACATTGAAACACAATTTGAAAGAAAAACTAAATGTTTCCAATGTGACAACGGTAAAGAATATGATAACACTATGTTTCATAATTTTTGTAAAAAAAATGGAATGTCTTTTAGATTTTCGTGTCCTCACACCTCCTCACAAAATGGAAAAGCCGAAATAAAAATACGTACCATAAACAACATCATCTGTACCCTTCTCGCCCATGCCTCTTTACCTCCATCAATGTGGCATCATGCACTACACATGGCCACTTACCTACATAATATCCTTCTAAATAAAAAGCTTTCCCTCTAATCACCCACTAAAATACTCTACCAAAAAGATCCGGCCTATACTCACCTTTGTGTCTTTGGATGTCTTTGTTATCCTCTCATCCCTTCATCATATAGAAATAAGTTACAAGCTCAGTCTACACCTTGTGTCTTCTTAGGATATCCCTCAAATCATAGAGGATATAAATGCTATGATTTATCTAGCCGTAAAATATTTATTTCCCGGCATGTCATTTTTGATGAAACTAAGCTTCCGTTTTCTAATCTAAATGTTCCTACAACGGTTGGTTATAAGTTTTTGGATGACGACACACCCTTCCTTCCATCCTATTCCTATAGTGCTCCCTCCTCTAACCATCAAAATCGCACTTCACCCCTAACTACACCAGTTCAAACAAACATTTACCAACCATCACCATCTTCTTTTAATTCGCCTTCGTCACCCTCCCATAATCACACCTCACCAACCATAACATCAGCCCCATCCACAACATCACCTCTACACCCATCATTACCAAATATCGTCTCATCCCCATCCACTACATCACTTCCGACTCCTCCACCTTCACAACAAAATCAGCCCCTCTCCCCTCAAATGACAACCAGAGCCCAACACGGTATTGTCAAACCTCGCAAACTCTTCAATCTCCATACATCAACCTCAACCTCCACCCCTCTACCTACAAATCCCATTGATGCATTAAATTATCAAAATTGGAAAATGGCCATGAAAGAAGGATATGATGCTCTTATTGAAAATAAGACGTGGGACTTAGTTCCTCATTCGTCTAATGCTAATGTTATTCGAAGTTTGTGGATTTTTAGGCATAAAAAGAAATCTGACGGATCTTTTGAGAGATACAAAGCTCACCTTGTAGGTAATGGTGCAAATCAACAAACAGGTATTGATTGTGGTGACACATTCAGCACGGTGGTCAAACCGGCCACCATTCGAACGGTTCTAAGTGTTGCTTTATCTAAATCATGGTGTCTTCATTAATTAGATGTTAAAAATGCTTTCTTGCATGGGAACCTTCATGAAACCGTATACATGCATCAACCTCCTGGATTTCGTCATTCTCAATTTCGATCATACATTTATTGAAGAAATCTCTATATGGTCTCAAACAAGCACCTCGCGCCTAGTACCAGCACTTTACTGATTATGTAGCTACAATGGGCTTCTCTCACAGTATTTCTGACCACTCTCTTTTTATATATCATCATGCCAATGATATAGCTTATATCCTTTTGTATGTGGATGACATTATTCTTACTGCATCATCTGACACTCTTAGAGAATCTATCATGGCACAATTGAGTTCTGAATTCTCCATGAAGGATCTGGGGCCTTTAAGTTATTTTCTGGGTATTTCTGTCACCAAACTTCCTGAAGGCCTTTTTCTTTCTCAAAAGAAATATGTAGAAGAAATTATCGAACGAGCTGGTATGTCCTCTTGCAAACCATCCCCCACACCAGTAGACACAAAGGCTAAACTCAGTGGTTCATCCGGTAACCCTTACCATGATCCAACCGAATATTGTAGCCTTGCCAGAGCATTGCAATACTTAACATTCACTCGACGAGACATCTCATATGCAGTTCAGCAGGTATGTTTATTTATGCATGATCCAAAAACTCAACACATGTCTGCCTTGAAACGCATTATTCGTTACATTAATGGTACCATAGATCTCGGCCTTCATCTGTCGACAAACTCATTTCTTACACAGACGCAGATTGGGCCGGTTGTCCTGACACAAGAAGATCTACCTCTGGCTACTGTGTTATCTCGGTGACAACTTGATCTCATGGTCCGCAAAATGCCAACATACCTTGTCTCGTTCAAGTGCCGAAGCCGAATATAGAGGCGTAGCTAATGTTGTGTCTGAATCATGTTGGTTACGCAACTTACTCTTGGAACTATGTTGTCCTGTCACAAAAGCTACTCTGGTATATTGTGACAACATCAGCGCGGTTTATCTTTCCGACAATCCTGTTCAACATCAACGCACCAAACATATTGAAATGGATATACATTTCGTGCGTGAGAAAGTTGCTTGCGGTCAAGTACGCGTTCTTCACATTCCCTCGCGTTTTCAGATTGCTGACATCTTCACAAAGGGACTTCCGTTGCAACTCTTTGATGACTTTCATGATAGTCTCAACATTCGTTCACCTCCAGTTTCGACTACGGGGGTGTATTAGATATGTAAATATAGAAAGATTATTATTAGTATTGATTACAAATGATTATTAGAATCATAACCACATATTTGTACTGTGTATATAAATGACTATCACATGAATGAAAAGGCACGACCTAAATTATCTTACAATATCACTTAGTAAAAAGAAGCACCTTTTGAACAACATTATGCAGATGAATAAATGAACCATTATATACTTTCACATTCGATTTAATTCAAAAGCTTTGTAACAGTTCAGCGGTTGGGGATCTTGTTCATCACCCAAACGTTATGGGTCCGATTTTTACAGCAGTTTGATTTGAATTTTATTTTGTTATCGTTAGATACTATAAACATTCAAAAACGCACAAACTGGGATTCAAACCCTGCATACATGGGTGAAGGAATGCACAATGCTACCACTAGACCATATGAACAACCTTGTTTATGTTTGCTTCCAATTAATAATATATTGATCTTCCAAATAATAGTTTTGGAAATCTCTAACATCAACTTCATCACCTACATAGTTTGGACCACCATCATGATCCTCCTTAACATGTGTAACTTATATTAAGTACCCAACATACACATCCACCAATTTAAATCTCTTAATATCCTCAGCAAACTTAAGAACATAACTATCACAGTTTAGGGGTAGAAAGCCACGATTAAAGCTATACTTGGGGTTCCAATATGACATACACTTGAAATTCCTATAACCCTAATATTTTATCAAATTTTCTAAATCCATATATGACATGTAGTTAGTATCCCACTTCCAATCCAATTCAGACACTAATCTATCAACATACCATTTTTACATGACTCTCTACTAACTTTCCCCTATGATGAAATCTTAACTTAATGCAATGACTTTAAGATGGCATGAATAAATAACAAACTTTACATTAGAATACTGTCTAAAACACGGTGAAAACAAGATCATGAGAAATACTGAGTTCAAATAGCATCATGACATACCTCAAACAACATCAGACATCTTCTTTATCTATCAAAGACGGTGGAATGGTTGGAATGTTGCACATCTTCCTTGTTTCTTTGATGAAATTAGACGACGATGATAGTGGACGATGATCATGTTTTCATTTATGGGTTGAGAAGGTTAGGACATGAGAGGTTTAGGGCTTCTAGATTTGCAATTTAGGGGGAAATATCTTATAACATTTTTATGGAATTAAGAAATGAAAAAGTTTATTTAAAATATTTCTGAAAAGTTTTTTTGTAATTTAGATTTACTTATTATAATAAATGACATGGCAACATGTTCAAAGAATCGGGTCAATATTCTCATGTGCCACGTAGACATGTTTGGGGAGGGTTTTAAAAATTGCAAGAAAAATGTATGTTTGGGGACTAAAAGGCTGAATTTGTAAAGAGGGTTTAAAAATTCAAAAATAATATAAATAAGGGGAATCAAAACTGTATTTAAGCATTTATTTATTCAAAAAAATTTAGGAAAAAAAAGATTTTAGGTTTTTTTTTTTTTTTGTATTTTCAATAAATTTTTATATGCTTAAATAGTTAATTTGTCCATACAAGTTTACGTCAATCTTCCGTTACAAAAAATACGTGATGGCTAACGGTTCTAATGTGACTTTATTTTTTTAAGTTTTGATTGATAAATAAGATAGTGATATGGATTATGTAGTTTGGTGATTTAAAAAGGAATGACCAAATTCAAAATAAACTGTTATTTCAAAATCATCATCTTCTCCTCGTTCTAGCATTATCTTTTTCTTTCCTCTATTTCTGTATTATCTTCTTCTTTTATCCATATATGCACATATAAGCATGTCTAACTCCTACGTTAAAAACGTAAAAATTTGACCATATTCATGACCAACAAAGACAAAAAGAAGTAAAAACAGAGGAAGCGTAAAAATGAGTTGCGTTAACTTTTTTATTAGTCAAACAAATTTTACTAACCATTTTATAATTTAACCCCACTGACTATTTAATGTAAGACCACCTGCCATTATTCCTTTCTCATCACACATGTTTACATAAACTCCAAAATTCAAAATAAAAAGGAATGGTTAGAGAAGAAGGAGGTTGAGTTTTGGTGGTGGTTGTAGAAGGAAAGGTTAGGGAAAAAAAAGCGGAATTTTTTGAAGAGATATTAGAAATGAGCCTAAAAAAAACTATGTTGAAGATTGATGTGAAAATGGGTGAAGAAAAAAGATTGATGTTATAATAAATAATTGACAACCTGAAAATGAAATGATGTATTATTTTTTTAAAAAAGGCCAATCAATGCCATGTATGCTAAATGGACGAGTTGGTTTAATGAAGGATCAAAATAGTGGAATATTTAAATGACAAGATGGAAATCTATTTTTTTAAGGAAAGTTTTTGTAAATCTAGTTCAAATGACGGGACGAAATGACTATTAACTCTAGATTTTATGAATATAATATTTTTAGTTTTTTCTGGTCAAATTGTCTAATAAGAAAATTTTTATTTTTTAAAAATGAATATGTGAGATCACGTGGGTTTGAAACTTCGCTTTTGTATTTGATATTAATGTCCAACTATTAACTGAGTTGATTTAACGAGATCAATATTTTTATTTTTATTCAACGTAATAAATATTTTTTTAATTTAATAATTAATAAAAGGCTTAGGTTGACAAATTAAAAAAATTTACACTATATTTATTTCGAACTTGCTAGAGTACTAAAATAACATTTTTGCTATTGAATTCGAATGCAAAACTTCGTATTTATTTATGATATTATATTGATTATCGTCACTTTATCAATCTATTGAAACAACATTAAAAAAAAAAATAATTTAAAACTGTTTATTTCCTATCTACCCGAGTTTCCTACTAACATCATCAAAGGGTCACGAATGCTTATGCTTAATAAACTCTCCAACATAATTATACTAATAATTATTCTTATTACTTGTCCAACATTCAAACAAAAATCTTGTTTTTTTCCCTCAAAATCAAACTTAACCGGCTAAAGATTAAAATTCAACTTACATTTGTTACCAAAACAAAAACAACAAGAATTTAAATTCTATTGCATCATCAAATTAATTAATTCCGACAAGCCATTGATTCCACATAAACTTTAGCCATAAAAAACCCAAAACTCAACATAACAACAGTAAGTCAAGCTGCCATTTTCATAATTAGTCTAATCCAAAAAAAAAAAACTAAAAACCTACGTGTAAACTCAATTTCTGCCTCTTTATTCTGATACACCAAACCCACACGTTCTTCATGCTATACTATAGACAGTTTCACCTTTTTTTAATTAATATTTAAAGCAATTTTAATGTTACATATTCAACGTTCCACAATATTAACTAGAGCTTTTAATATTAATTCAATACACTTTTTTAACTTATTTCTTTTCACATTACTTCTTACCTTCAAATAGTTGAATCATGTTCATAAAATTCTTACTTTCACCAAGTCAAGAGTATATATTATGTCCAATTCCATTGCACTTTCATATATATATATATATATAATATATAATATATAATATATAATATATAATATAAAAGCTTGTTTTGTTTTTTAGTGGACCCCATTTAACAACATATGGGTCGGTCATAAAAAACAGCTTTGAAATTGAAAAAAAAAACATGTTGAGATGAGTTGATACTATTACTCTGTCAACCCTATCTCTATTTCATTGGCCGTCCTTCCTACTCCATTATCCATATACATCCAAATATTAGTATCTTTCAAGCAGACTCAGACTCGATTGAGATTAATCTCTACAGTTACGAACTAAAGATTCTGAACTTTTTTTTTATATAAGGTGTCATAACAAAAATTATAAGATTAATTTTATTTTTTTATTGGATCGGTTTGATTAGTCTGTGCAGTTGTTGCGTGTCTTGCGTGTGAGTGATGGTTTTTAGATCTTTTTAAATACCTCTCTTTAGTACAAAACTCTTATTACAAAGTGCAAGAAGAAAAGCTCACAAGATTTTGTTTGTGTTTTAAAACAAAAGAACACAAAACTCCTTCTCTGTCCTTTCTTGTGTTTTTATATGCTATTCACACCATGTGCCAGTTATCATCATCAACCTCTTCTGTCTCCACTTTGTGTGAAAATAATAACAACCAAACAAACATACCCACAACCAAACTCAAGAAACCTGACATGTTTACACCATTGATCCCTAAATCCCCAACATTCAAACAACAAGAAACCCACACAAAAACTACCCATTTTTCTCTTGCCATCAATGAAGCCAAACACATTTCAAGCATAGCATTACCCATGGTTTTAACCGGCTTATTAATGTATTCCCGTTCCATCATTTCAATGTTGTTTCTCGGGCGTGTTGGCGAACTCGCTTTAGCAGGTGGATCACTTGCTATAGGGTTCGCCAACATAACCGGTTACTCCATTCTCTCTGGCCTCGCCATGGGAATGGAGCCTATTTGCGGTCAGGCTTTCGGTGCTAAAAGATTCAAACTCCTCGGTCTTACAATGCAAAGAACAATGGTTCTTCTTCTAATAACATCAATTTTCATTTCATTCTTATGGCTTAACATGAAGAGAATCTTGCTTTTATGTGGCCAACAAGAAGATATAGCAGACGTTGCACAATCTTACATTCTTTATTCTCTTCCTGATCTCGTAGCGCAATCATTGCTACATCCTTTGAGAATCTATCTCCGAAGCCAATCCATAACACTTCCTTTAACATACAGTGCTACTCTCTCGATTCTTCTTCACCTTCCTATAAACTATTTTCTTGTTTCTGTCCTCAACTTAGGAATCAAAGGAATCGCGATAGGTTCCGTTTGGACGAATTTCAACCTCGTTGCTTCATTGATTATTTACATTTGGGTTTCTGGAACACACAAGAAAACATGGAACGGCTTTTCGTCTTCTTGTTTCAAAGGATGGAAATCGCTTTTGAATTTAGCGATTCCAAGCTGCATTTCGGTTTGTCTGGAATGGTGGTGGTACGAAATCATGATTTTGATTTGCGGTTTATTGATTAATCCACATGCAACTGTTGCATCTATGGGTGTTTTGATTCAAACAACTGCATTAATCTACATTTTTCCTTCTTCATTGAGTTTTGGCGTTTCGACAAGAGTTGGTAACGAACTTGGTGCTGAAAATCCACACAAGGCAAAACTTGCAGCAATAGTTGGACTCTGTTTTAGTTTTGTTTTGGGCTTTTCTGCTTTGTTGTTTGCATTTTCGGTTCGAAACATTTGGGCTTCAATGTTCACAAGTGATCCACAAATCATTGCCTTAACTTCAATGGTGTTACCTATCATAGGACTTTGCGAGCTCGGAAACTGTCCACAAACAACGGTTTGTGGCGTTTTGCGAGGGACAGCTCGGCCCAAGTTGGGAGCCAATATTAATTTAGGATGTTTTTATCTCGTGGGAATGCCTGTTGCGGTTTGGTTGAGTTTTGTTGCTGGATTTGATTTCAAAGGTTTGTGGTTTGGTCTTTTGGCTGCACAAGCTTCTTGTATGGTGACAATGTTGTTTGTTTTGTTTCGTACCAATTGGGAAAATCAAGTACAAAGAGCCAAGGAGTTAACGTCTTCGGATTCAAGCGAAGAAGAACAAGAACAAGAAGAAGACAAAGGATTTGTGAGTTCATGTGACACAAAAGAGTGTTCAAGTTCATTAGTTTGATTGAGGGTTAATTTTTTTATATTTTACATTGAGATTTAAATGATGAACAAATTCATTCTTTCTATAGAATTTTGTAGTAATTTTTTATTGTAAACTAATTAAGGAAAAGTTAATGATGATTAGATTTGAGGCTATAAGAAATTTTGTCAAGTTTTATAGATTTTAGCATGCATGTATGTTTGGGTGAAGAGTGATTAACCAACTTGATTGATTAGAAAGACAGATGTATGAACATATTAGAATCTTTGGGATCAACAACATTTAATTTTTTATTATTGAAGAAACTAGATTAACTAAGGTTTGTGTTTGAATAATCTAAAAATATCTTATTGAAGGTTATACCTTATTTTCTTGTCGTTCTCTATGTTGTTGTATGGAGTGTGCCTCCAACGCTAAAGTTAAATCTTAGTACTTGGTCTCTCAATCCTATTGTTAGAGAATATAAACATTGTTCTCTGCCTTGAATTAAGATATTGATAAGTTAAGAGACTTGAAAATGAGAGTCATTCCATTAAATATTACTACCTTAAACATTGTTCTTTGTCTTAAATATTAGCAATTGGAGTCATGTAATGCAATTGGACCTATATAAGGCCAGCTCTATAATGAGAATGAGATTTGATCTCTTTTACTTTAACAAGTGTCAACTGTTGTATAATTTTATGCTGATGAAAAAATATTTTCATAGGAACAAATAAATGGATAGACTCACACTTTTGTGTGAGAGATTATTGTGATACAATTGAGTTAAAAGTTTTACACTCTTTAAAAAAATGTAGCTTGAACAATATATACATAAGAGAGGACCCATAAACATAACTCCTTAAAGTTTTAGATGAAAATGTGACATTTCTCTTAATTATAAATAATTTTGTGCATCTATGGCAAGGTGGGACACTATTAGAATCATATTATCCTTGGCTACAAGCAAAAATGATAAGTGCATTCTTACATGGTGAAATTCATGAAGTATTTGTAGAAAAACCAAAGGGATACATTCTCGTCAATCAATTTCATTTTCATAAGTTTTTCAAAAAAAACTTGTATTTTTGTTTTTAAGTTAGTTTTTTAGGATACATTAGATGTTTTAGGTATTTTAGGTAGTAGTGTAAGCAAACTTGATAGGTCGGAATAACATGTAATGAGTTTTTTCGGGATTGTTAAGGAAGAAATGGGTCTTCCTTGAGAGCTCAAAATTGCAGGTTTGCCCGGAGATACTTCTCTAAATTTGCTTTGAACTATATTCGAAGATGCATCTTCGGATTGAGCTCAGTCAAAAAATTAGGGCATGTAGATGACATATTATTTATATATATTTCTATTTATAATGCAAGTGAAATGCCCGAAAACAAAGAAAGTCGGATTAGGGTCAGGCGTGTGTCCTAAACCGTGTCGGTATGACGTGGAAGGGTTGCAGCCAAAACCATGAGGCCATGAATTAAAAATGATTTATTTGATGCTCTATCTTCTTCACAACACAGACTTTCTAATTCTCATTGCCGACTCTCTCAAGCATATGATGTAGCAGAACCCGAGGATCTTGATGCCCTTATTGACCCTGAAGTCCCTGAAGTCCAAGAGGAAGTCTGTGAGACTTATATGCATGTACACTTGGATTCAGACATATAAATCCAAGTGTACTTAGTGGCAGAATCTACAAAAGTAACATGGTAGGATTAGCCACTATAGAATAAGTAGGAGATGTCACCTATAGGTTTATGTAGATTAATCCAAAAGGTAAATAAACCAAGACAAAACAATTGAAAAATTCAGTAGAGTTTTTATTTGTCAAATGTGTATTACACAAGTCAAGTACACTATGTATTTCATGACCTAGTTTAGAGTACCAAATTGAAAAATTATTTTTAATTGAACCTTTATTAAAGATTGGTATTATTTACAACAGAGCACAAATTCTAATATTTGTTACATATGAATTTGCTTGAAGGTTTTATGGATAGATTTTTAAATTAAGATAACTCATCGTCATTAAGGAATCCTGCAAGCAACACTAAACTAAATGAGTGTAATTTTGCATAAAATTTGTTAGCGTGAAATTTAAAATACACATTGTTAACCTTAGAAAATTTAGACACATTAATCATAATTTTAGTAATGTTAGGAACATGAAGCAAGTTGTTTAACTTTAGCATGGACTTGGACGCATTTTTGAAGCTATATTTAGAGAAACCAATTAACTTGAATTTTAAGTTATGACCATTTTAAACTATAACTTTGTCTAGACCGGCAAATGATTGTTTATTATATAAATCATGAGTGTTGGAGGTGATATGGTGAGATGCATATGAGTATGCAAATCATACTTGTAATTCAAATCCTTGAGGAACTTGGATGTTATCTTGATGAGTGAGAAGAGTAGTTTCTTATGTAGAGGTAGAGACTTGATTATTTTGTCTTTTATTTGTAGTATAATTTCCATTAGAAGACTGGGTAGGTGGTTGAGGCTTTAGTTGCTAAGGCTTAAAGTAATTATCATATTTGTACCAACAATTTACCACTGAGTGTTCATATTTGTTTCAGAGTTGACATGTTGGTCGATTTCCTGTGTTGTACATCTATCTTCTATGCCCTCTACCATAACATGCACCATTTCTTCCAAAGGGATACTAGTTATGGCTTGAGCAACATTAGCAGTTGCATTGAGAGTTGATAATTGTTGGAAAAACTTGTCCAATTAAACTTCTTGAACACACACACATATATAGGGGATGTATCAAGTAGGAATATTTTTAAATAAGATATAGGAGGGTTTAATATCAACCGATAGATTTGATAAATGGTCTTGATGAACATTTATTTTCATGACTTCATCAAGATCATTTATCAAATCCAATGATTAACATTAAACTCTCTTATCTCTCTCTCTCTCTCTCTCTCTCACACACACACACACACACACACACTATATATATATATATATATATATATATATATATATATATATATATCTTGCTGAAAAACTATATTTAAGACGTTTAGGGATTCAGAGGCTACTTGGCCTTCAAGTGACAGATCTAACTTACCCCTCAGTCAAGAGCCCTTTGATATCATATGACATACCTCTTCCCAAATGCCTCATGGAGAGCTAGTTGAGAGAGGAAGAAGTATAGTGAAGGATCCAGTCACTTTTGCCTTTGGAGTCTAGGCCTATATATAGCACAATATATGACTAATGAACATAATGACCGTAACTGTCCATTAATATCGTAACTCTTATAATTGTTCATAATGGCTTGTATCGTCCGTAACCGCCACCTATTGAGTTATGTAACTGCAACTAACTTGGCTTGACACTACCGAGCCAGCACAGCTAGGCTGCGAGCTCATGCCTAACGCGTCCGATTATAATATCCGACATTGATCCAAGGATCACACCGAGGTGTTTGTTCGGTTAATAGCTAGTAGGCCCATCTCAGTCTCTTTTTATCGCTCCTAGCTCAGGCAGTAGACTTTATGCACGAACATATATATATATATATATATATATATTATTTTGGACCGCCTGAATACCTGTTGGGTCGGTCACCTCTCCATGGCTAGTAACGAGCCACACATGATAAACAACGTCCTAAGGGCATCATTTGCCTGTTCCACGCGCCGTCTCAGACTGGTTCTCCTCATCAAGGACTATGCTCGTTATGGTCTTTCCCGGTCGACATAACGACTAGTTTCGAGCATTAGTGTCCGGTTTGACCTAGTCATCCTGGATAGCTAGATTCATGGATCCGCATATCTAGGCCCAAAGATAGCAACCAAGGAGAACATTCCCAAGGCCATTATATAAATCCTCGTACCTTTGAGGGCAACGTATCACATTCTTACCCTAACAACCCTATTCTTCTATTATCACCTTGATCACTTGCTTACTTTAGCATCGGAGTGCCTTGCAGATACACCGTCCCCTATTCTCCAAACATAGCTCGAAGGACCTCTGTTCGCCCCGACCGTCTCAGATTCTGATCAACACTCTAGATCAGATAACAGATTTTAATTTATCCATATTACTTAAAAAATATTAAAAATTTACATAAAATTTAAAAAGTAAATAAAATAAGCCACAGGTCAAATCATCAAAAATAAAAATTCACATTCAAATTATCATTTAAAACGGGAAAAAAAAATATAAAATCTTTAAAATACAAGGAGAGAATTTAAAAAAATTACACAGAATAAATTAAAATTCATTCAAATAAGAAGTAACATATATTTAACTCTGTACAATATATGAAGTTAGTTATTAAAAAAGAGTTTAAAATTCCTAACACACTTTTCAAAAAAGTAGTTATACTGTTTGGTTATCTCTAATAAATATAAACTACTAAACTAAATGTCAACAAATTTAATATCATTCACAATTTTTTAGTTATTTAATTACTGTATTTATATACACACACAAAAAAAAATTATAGTTAAGGACAAATGAAATATATCATTAAAATATTTTAATACTAATATATTCTAATGAGAAGCATAATGTTAAATTAGTTTATAAAACTCTATTTTATATTAATAATAGTATTAAATAATTTATCATGTCGATTCATAATTAGTTAAACAATGGGCCTTGCAAATAGTTTTACAAGTATTTATATAATGAGAAATTTAAACACACCACTCCGAACAGCAAATACTAAAGATTCTAATGTGATTGAGAAAATGCCAAAAGAGGAAGTAGAAATAAAAAAACAAATACAGCCCGTGTGTTTGAAAAGAAAAATAATGTTTGATCCATGCCGTCTTGTGCGGATAAAATGGTTGGTGGACAGTGGGATTTGCGCGTTAATTAAACTAGCAGCTGGAGACTTCTGTCGGTTGTTTAAGTACCAAAATTGACAAATCCTACTTTCATTATTCTTTCTTGACCCCTTCAGGTGTCTATTTTTTATTATAAATATTTCACATCCAAAATAGTTGACGTGTTCTTTAAGGAAAATTAATTTAGAATGTTCCATGGCTTTGTTTGACCAACTTTATTTGCCTCTAGGTGTCTTGTATTTAGTGAAAGTTATGACTGTTATATCTACGCTTTCTTTTGGTTAGATATTTAGCTTACAGTTTGATAATTTAAATGTATCATAGATGTATCTATTAGTTAGAAAATTAATGGGAAAAGTTTAAAATTTATCTAGACTTTTCCCTTTCTAGATGTATTGTTAGAATGCAACAGAGAAAATGAGATTGTTTTGACTAAAAGAGGAGTACGAATTCAAATTCTTTCATAGAGTTATGTCTCTTTGAAAAAGGATAATTGTATCAATAGTATGGTCGCCAATATTCAAGTGGAAGAGGTTATTAGTATGTGAAGAGTTGCCAAATTTTAGATTGTAATTGCTCAGCTTAACAATTAGATGATGATTGGAGAGGTTGAATTTGTAAAATATTGTGGTGGTTCGATGTGGTGGATAAAGAACTAACCTGTAAAATTAACACTCTACCACTCAATCTAATAAGGGAATATGAAGCGAAGTTTGAATGGAAAATGATTTAAATGACTAAGAATTGGCACAATCCTTTCTTTAAATAGGAGAGTTTGTTAGTAACTAAATATGTGTGAGGGAGCATAAAATGCGGTCAGCCGTCAAATACATATGGGCGGTGGGGATAGACTATGTAGGAGACTTTGCATGTTTGACAGAGAAATGGAGTACATTTACTCTGCATGTCATCATTCTCCTTCGCTGCTATTGGGCTTTTGTGCTCTAAGGCCTTGTGGTTGATCCAGAACAATTACCCACAAGCCCTTGTTTTTGCTTTGTAGAGCTAAGGTTGTGATGTGTGTACTCGCTTGGCCACAAGTTCACAAACATGGAAAACTTTGATGCTACGTCGTCATCCTAGAGAATAAGTGCATTAAATACTTTCTTAGCAAAGTACGACATTGCGCGGGGAGTTGATTACAAGTACATCAACTTTAGTCAGTAATGATGTTGCATCTCTCTTTAGGGTGCTTGAGTGTCTTTCGAATTATTTCAGGTAAATATTCACTATTGGTAGTGCGATATGGTCGTATGGTTATGAACATTCTAAGGGAGTATATAAGCTTTGAAGAATTGTCCTTATCTCTTTTTATTGTTATTGACTTTGCGAAGAAAATCATTTTCTCTTTTGTTTTTGTCTAGAAATATCCTTGTACGAGCGTCAATTCAAGCTCTGGAGACTTCGCCCGTCAGTTCCATTTCTATATTTCTAACTTATCGTTTTTCTCCTGAGTTTTAATATTGGAGCATTCATGGTTTTGCACTTGTTCTTTACTCTTTTTAGGGTTTCTGGATCAGAGAGTGTTTGATTTTATTTATTACCTACTCCATACCTGCATTAGTTTCTTAATGTACTTAATCATGGTTATTACCTCTATTTCGACCAAGAAGGTTGTCAAAGATATTTCAAGGGAATATGTGAATTCATAGATACTAGAGACTACTTCTGTCTTTTCTCTTGGCGACGTTTTCTCCTAAGTTGTAACCTACGTTGGTCCAACGGAAGAATGATATGTGTTTCCCTTAAATGAGAATTAAAGGATTTGTATTTCATACACAAACTTCTTAAGTCAGTTAGTAAACATAGCCGACTTAATAAATTTAATGTGAATTATATTTTTTATTTAATCTTTGTTAAGTTAGTTTTAAATGCATCCGACCTAACTAAGTTACAAATATTTACAAAGTTGTCACTGCGTCGCTTCTTAAGTAAAGTGGTAGGTGAATTGACTTAATAAACTATGCTAAATAGGTATTTGTGGACTAGTGATAGTCGCTCGTCTTTCCCACATCGCCTTTAAACTAGTTCGAGCACCCCATCTTGATTCAACTGCCCTTTATCTATATGGGTCCCCCTAAATCGTAACATGAACTGAGTGTGTAAATGGTTAACCTCACATCTAAGGCTTCAGGGAATCAACCCCTAATGATTACAGTGTTTTCTAAATTATAGGAAGATCGGTTTTCAGACCCTTGGAACTATTAATACACCCAAAGTTGACCGCCACCAGTCTGCTCAACATATGACAAAGTCCATCAGAGTCATTAAGGGAGGATATTGCGTTGCTACAATGAAGCGACCCATCCAGGTAATACATCTCAATTGGGAAATGTTTGCATGAGTATTTTAGAATAGGCTCGTGGTGTGCCACTTCAATGAATCCCTTGCCCAAAGACCAGCGGTGACTTTGGATGAGGTAGTAACGCGAGCAGAACATTACATTAACGACGAGGAGAGTAATATTGAGAAGAAGGCATGTGATGCAAAAGAGCACGCTCTTGACACACTCAACTTACAAAGAACCAATATATATCTTCCATGACAAACATAGGGATATTAAGAGGAATGGAAAGTCAAACTAAAGTTTCACTCCCATGAAAGCCCGCCGAGAGTAGATATGACAAGAAGTCATGCATATGGACAATATCCCCCAACCAAAGTCTCCCAAGACGGGAGTCATGGGACTTGTCCATATAGTTGGTTCCAGTTCCATAAGCTCAAGGGACATTATACAGAAGATTCTGACCAACTCAAAGGATATAAAAAAGTCTTATTTAAGAGGGTCACCTGAAGAAGTATATCAAGGGCAGTTGCACTAAAAGTGAATCCAACTTGCAATGGTGAAACTCATTGGACAACCCATTATCCAATAAAAGGAGCCAACTAAAGTTGTCGAGGACCGATGCATTCGTCATACTCTTAATACCATTTCAGGAGCATTCATGGATTGCGAGATTTCTAAACCCTCCCGAAAATAAAATAAAAACTTGGCAGGTCCTGGTCGTTGATAGCCCTCCTATTGAAACTAATACAAGCGATTAGAAACTCAGAAGGAATGGTTCTACCACTGCTTGGGAGGACAAATATTTTAGACTAATGACACACTGGAGTTGAGAACTAGATGTTAAGTCTATAAAAAATCTCTCCAAAAACCTGCGCCATTGTTTCTCCTAAATCGTAACATTTTCACTTATTGCTATCAAATTTCAACAAACAAACATTGACATGATGAGGAGGGATCCGACACGAGATCAACCCAAATATAGTATGTTGTTATTCTCTTCAAGTTGTTCTCCAAAATATATTTTGTAAAACTCTAACAAACGTATAATTAAGATTTATTTTGATTGTGTTCTTGCTAAAAAAACTATATCTATGATCTTAAGGGATTCATAGGCTCAAGTAAGGTGACTCGGCCTCCAAGCTATGGGTCTAGCTTACCCCTCAGATATGAGGTATGGTGTAACACCCCAAATCTATCCATCGAATAACAGTAAAATCAGAGTGCGGAAAATTTTAATCATACAAGAGATGTCACGTTGACTTCACATAAACAACATGCATTAGTCACAATTACACAGATACATAACACTTAGATCAAGGATGAACTTATAACAACGTATTTCCATTTAATCAATTACTCAAATAAACAGCGGAATTATAATTGCTCAATAGTAATAACTTTGCTTCTTTTATTCAACGGAAACAAATTCAAATCATTATCACTATTCACTTAACAAATATTCACATTATTCATAAACTTCTACAACTTAAGCCACAACTACAATTAAATAACAATGTTCATCCCCCCGAGTGTTACATATCAGAGCAATGACACCGACTTGGACAAACAACAACTAATTCTTCTTTCTCGAATACCTGCACGTTACCAGTATAAAGGCAACGGCAAAATAAATGGAAGGGGTGAGATATCTACCAATATAATTGAATTCATGATAAATAATATATTAGAATGTAGGTCATATAATTCACCTCTTCACATAATCCAAACAACACTTATATCGACAATACCAACAACGATTACAGCAACATATATACTAACAATTAGCAACAACAACAATTATAAACATTATATCACAATAATATTTCCAACACAACATAACAACTATTTCACCACTTGTGAACAACAACAACAACCTAAATCAACCGACACATCGACATAACAACTATAATTATGCGACTTCGAAATGCGACTCAACTGTGCATATGCATGCGGTACCATTGGAGTAAAACTCCCAACTTAGGACATTGCTAGTAATTCTGAGGCACAAGGCATAAGCCTTCAACGTAATCAACTTTTCCCCCAAAGGCCAACGTGGTGAGCATTCGCTCCAACATAAAAATTGTCAATCCAGGCCAACATGGTGCCAATCTAGGCCAACTTAATATGCAATATATGCCATGTGACAACAACCACAACATCACAAAATCACGACAACGCGACAACAACAACAACACACAACACGACAACATAATAACTTAGTCAATCGCAATTCAACATTGGTCATAGGCCTGCAACTTAGTAACAATTCAACACTGGATAAAAGCCTACAATGTAATCAACTCAACATTGGCCAGAAGCCTATAACGAAATCAACTCATCAACATAATCTCAATTCAACACTGGCCAAAGGCCTACAACTTAGAAATGTTTCAACATTGGCCATAGCCCTACAACTTGGTATTTCAACAACAACATAGTAATAACAACAAATCGACACCGGCCATAAACCTACAATTTTATCTCTGCCAAATCATTAAAGGTATTACAACATTTATTCATCACCTGCAACATAGCAATTTAACAACAACAATATAACAACAACAACAACAACAACAATTTATCTATACCAATACTTTTATTACAAGTCTTACTTATACTACTTAATACAAACTTGCATCACATATCATCCATTAATAAAATTACCACTAGTTACTACATTCTTCTTCTGCCAACTTATTACACTAAGTAACTTCTACTGATAATTCTACATAGTCCTCTACTAAGGCATGCCAACTCTGCAACCAATCAACTTAGCCTCTACTACCAAATCTGCCATTAAACATTGTTACACAATCATTCTGCTAATTTACTACCAACGCTATTATTATGTTATATTCATTATTTACTAAATTTTCTTGTTAAAACCCAACAACATTGTACATTCATCATTTTGTTGTATCCATCCGCTTCATCCATTATCACTGCCTACTACACAAACCATCATTATCACTACTACAATAGATCACACAATCTTTTCCATGCTACTAAGGGTCATACTTCACTTAAATTAATCATTACTGCAACTTTATTCATCAGAACCAATTATCACTCTGCTGCCAACACAATTACTTAATTCCATTCAACTAACTACCATACTAATATCCTTCCAATTATTTAGGAGCGGCTACTAAAATTAATTATTAAACTATCCTGCAACTTAAATCAAATTAATCCAACGGCATGCTACTTTGATCGATTCAATAAATTTCCATACTAGTAATAATCATAATTCTACTACTTAAAGATTCTGCAACCTACACAGAACCTATTACAAATTCATTCTCAAAAAGTATTTTGAATCAAAACAAATAGTACACGCCGCGACCCACTGTTCGCGCCGCGAATTTGACAGAAAAGGGGTTCGCACTGCGTCCTTCAATTGGCTTCGTGAACTGTGCGGACAGAACTCCAAACTTTTGTTTTTCAATACGTTTTCCTGCAACTTTCATCTCCACCAACCTTTCACCAACCCAATACAATACCATAGCGATATAAAAATCGTACTCAAACAACATAGATCAATTGTCCACAATTAATTCATCGATAACAACCAATTTCAACATCGATTACAACAATCATTCGCAACAAAACATCACATGATAACAGTAATTACAATAACCCAATACCCGCATACGATTCAACATGTATCCCGTTATAGAGTTAGAACCCCACCCTTACCTGGATTCAACGATATTTCAACTCTCTGATCGCGTCATAATTTTCGGTCGAGTGCAAGCCTTTGCCTTTTCCCAACAATCATCGATCATTTCCTCTCTCTGCCAAAACCCTCGTTCCTCTTTGTGATAGGAAACCTCTTTTTCTTACTGTCACTTCTATTTTTCCTCTTAACCAAATAATAATAATAATAATAATATAACTTCTATTGGGCTTAACTTTTCTACACCTCCCTATTGCTACCACCATCACATAACTAAGCCCATAACTCTCTTATCATTTACTTATTTCATCAATTTCATAATAATAATAATAATAATATTTCAAGTATTCTATTATTATTTCCATAACTTAAATAAACGCATTCAATCGAATAATACCACAATGCAACTTACTTCAATATATTATAATTCATCAATTTCAATAAATAATTCTGAAATAATTTAATTAAATAATTAAATTCGGGGCGTTGCACCTCTCCCCCACTTAGGATATTTTCGTCCTCGAAAATCCATCAGACACAACCATCCTCAACTTCGCTTTCAACTCCATGATCCTCAGTTGCGTTTGGCAACACTCCGACTATTACTTTTCTGATATAACTGTAACTCAGCACGACTTGAATCCAATATTCACACTTAACTTCCCAATACTCTTACAACATGATCCTTACTAACTCTCCAACCATTTTAGAAATATCTCGAAATAAAATCTTACAACATAACAATATCTCCCACTTTCATATACTTGACTATACAACATCACGTCATTATCGTCGCAACGTAATTGTGATGACTGGTTTTTTCATCGGTTGTTTTAAAAAAAATGAATTCGCCACCTAATTTTATTTGTTCTAAAAAGAACGGGAAAATATAGATAAAAACCCACAGATGCGGATAAGGCGGTCTATGTGACCAAAAAACATGGAATTGGGAGTCGGTTATGTAAGAGGAAGGTATTAGCACCTCTTACATCCATCGTACTCGATGAGACCCGTTTAATTCTAAGTGTATGTGTATATTCACTAATTTCTAAGTTATAATCGAAAGATAAAAGAAACGGAATTTGTTTATTATTATTTTGAGTTTGGCACGGTTTCGAAACCGTGTGCCTACGTATTCCCTTGTGCAATGGAAAAGTCAAAACTCCATAGTTCCTCTTAAAAAGGTCTTGGTTGGTTGTGTTGATTTTATAAGAAAAATCGTGCATTAGACATTTCAAATGCTTGAACTTGGACTTATTTAGTTTGTTTGAAAAACTTAAGTCCTCATTCGCGTTTGAAATAGCTATTGCACACTCTTTATAAGAAAAGAGTTTAATGACCGCGTATGAGCGATAAAATAGTTTGAGTGAGTTGAGTTGATTTTAAGTTGTGGATGACAAATATTGAAACATTAGGCTATCACGTAATGATTAAAGTATTCGAAATTGGTGAGCAAGTTCAACCAATCATCTCTCATCCAAAATATTTATTATGAAAACAATGAAGTGAAACAAAGTTCACATTTATTAAGTATGCGAATAAAAGTATTTAAATCATCAGGCTCTAACGACCCAAATACTTTAAATTCAACTAAACCGTCGAGCTATCATCCAACAATTTAACCGAATGTCACAACACTAAGTTTTTATTTATTAAAACATGGGTAGAAGTTTTTTAGCTTGTTAGGCTATCATCTAACAAACTAAAAAACTTCAAATTTGTTTAAATCATTAGGCTATCATCTAACAATTTAAACAAACCCCATCCAAATTTTTTTTTTTTTTGAAAATCAATTTAGAAAACAAGTTCAATTAAGTAATTTGATTTTTTGAAAGTGTTTTAAGATTCGGTACGCGAAGAAGAGGGAAATGGAATCAGGTTATGATTAATTAAGTATATGAACTTAATTAATCTCGTGAGGATAGGTGCTCCTACTCCCAACTATGAGACCCTGGTGCATGGAAAATTAGTATATGGACCAATAATGTTTTCGGGTTATGATTAATTAAAGCAACAAGGGCTTTAATTAACCTTGTGAGGATGGCCATGCCCATCCCCAACTATGAGACCCTTGAGGAATTTGGCTTATGAGCCAAGAGGATATAAGAATCTGATTGAATAAGTAGTGAAGTAGGAAAACAAGCGAGCCCATACAAGGTGGCCATATGTATTTCCTAGAAAGTGGGACTAGCGTGGCACTAGTATTCTAAACGACCGATTGGAACAATCGATCGGATAGTTATTGCTGTAGAATAGCCCAGGACCAAACTATGAATGTGTGCGAGTGTGCACTGTGTATGTTTACATGTTCCTTGATGAAGAGCCCAAGAGGAGGCTATGTGTTCTAATTAATGACAAACGCGTAATCGAACGGTAATTAAAACACACAAAGAAATTAATCCTAAACTATTACAGACCATGCGGGGATGGGGATTCAAGTTAACGAATGGGGATACATCAAATCGGGAAGTGCGATAAAAGCCTAAATAAACAAACAATACAACCCAATTAAATTGATTAAATAATTAATTAAACTGAATTCTCCCATTTAATAAAATTAATTAACAAAATAATTAATTAAATTAAATGTTAATTTTCAACCCAATTAAATATTTGAATAAAAATAACACTCTACAAATTTATTTGCTAGAACAAATATTTAACAAAATATTATATAAAATATTATGAAAAGTAAATAGAAGATGGACCAAAAAATGAAGCAAATCAGGGGGTGCTAAATAGAAATTCGTTGGGCCCAGGCCCAAGATAGAGGTTAGGCTGATCTCGTGTGGCTCTCCAGTGAGGGTTCACCATGGACACATGCTTCGGGTGCGTTGGATGAAGATCTGGTGTGATCAGATCATAAAGATGATGGTCTGATGATGATCAAACAGCTAGGAGGTGACGGAGCATGGTAGCATCCATAGAATACCTGCATTAAGAAAACAAATCATGCTAACTCCTTCTTCTTTACTCACACAGTCCTTCGTCCTCTCTCAAACAAAGTTCTCGCCGAAAATCGCTCGCGACGGCGGAACGCGGCGGCATCCACGACGGTGGCGGCCAAAAAAGCTCTGATCATCAATTTTTTTACACCGCTAGCTTCGTCTCTTTGTTCTCGTTGCTAATCTGGTACTCATTTTTTTTCCAGATAGAGCCTGGTTTGGCATAGATCTTGAAAGGAACATTTGAAAACCCTAACTTTCGGTCTGACTTTCGGTGCTTGCAGTCGCGTAGATGTGTTCTTCTTCGAGATTCCTGGTGAGATTGCTCCTTTAACTTCTTATCCTCTTCTTCTTTCTCATATTTCTGAAGGGTCTGTTTGTTAGGAAGATGATGAGAAAATGCTAGGGTTTAGGTTCATGGTTTTGGCTTGCTCTGTGTTGTTGTTGTTGCGAAAATGATGATGATGATGGTTCGGTTTTGGTTCTGCATCCAGCTGAGTATAATATCTGATTCTCTTTGGTTCTGTATACTGTTGAGTATAATATTTGGTTCTCTTTGGTTCTGTATGTTGTTGTGCTAGTTTTTTCGTTTTTCTGAACAATGTGGTTGTTGAACGGTATTGCTCATGAACAATCTTGCTGGTTTTTTGTTTATGTTTATTCAATGCTTAAATATCCCTAGAATTAGGGTTTCTTGCCTTTGTTGCTGGACCTTTGGTTTGTGTAGCAGGCTTGTTACCTTCTGGACTATGGTTTTGCTGTTGGAATCTGGAAAACAATGTTGTTTTGGGTTTGACATTATTCTGATATGTTAAAGTTGGGGCTGAAACCTGTTGTTCTGAGTATTGGGCTGGAATCTGATTTCTGTACTTGCTGCTTGCCTTTTGTCTCTTCTGCCCTGTTGCTTTTCTCACCTCCTCTATAAACCGAATTGTTTTGTTTGTGATTTGCAGTAGAGGTGATAGGCCAATGATTGAATTTAACTTCCTGAGGCCCATTATGTTGCTTAAACAGTGACTGAACCCTTTAACTTGATTCCTTAACACAAACCCTAATGATGAGCTTAGAAAGAAACTCTTTGAAGTGCTTGTTTTGAGTTCATGTTCGCTAACTATGTTGATTTTTCTTTGTTTCATGTAATGAGGGAAAGATAACAAACTTATGGCGAAGTGGAAGGAGACTTGAAGACAAAGAAAGAAAACCATGGATATCTCTTGGAAAATGGTGAAGCTTTGCACGGAGGATCTTTGATTCAAGACAACATTGATGTTTTGTCGTAGAGATTAGAACTTAGGAAATTCACCTAGTGTTGTAATTTAGAACAAATCTTGTTTTGTAATTCACACTTGCATTTCCTTTGTAATTTTGAACCTTGCAATGAAATGGTTGTATATTAACATGAACTTTGAGAAAACTTGTAACATCTTCAAACCAAAACTTGTAATAGATTCGAAAGCTTGTAGATCTCCAACTTTTGAAATACTCTTGTAGCAATATAATTCGTAATTGGAAGGAAATCAAACTTGGTTTGAACATTCTTTGAACCTTGAATTGAAACATAAAAACCGCAAATCTTAAGTTTTGGATACCACTTGCATGATGAGCTAAGTATATGAACATGACAAGTCTTTTGGGATGTTCTTTGGATTAAATGTGGGATTTTGATGAATAAATGATAATAAATTAAATTGAAACTTGCAAATGATGAGTGAAATAGAGTGAAGTTGGAAATTGAAAGGACATTTAATTTCATGAATTGGTATGCTCGATTAACCTTGAATTTGGATGTCTTGTTACTTAAACCTTAAGAAACTCAAAAAAACTTCCGTTTGATCCTTAAAAACTTTGATGAATGAATTTCGAATGATCCATTAAGTAACTTGCACTTCAAGTAGATCATATGCATAAATGGGACTCTTAATCTTAATGCTAACAATAAATCCACATGAGTGAATTAATTATTTTACATTCTTGAATAAACTCCTCTAGAATCACTTTGAATTCTTGGTATTGGCAAACAAGCTCAACAAACTTTTTAACTCATTTCTCGATTAATCTTCACATCTTTTAATCCACATGAAACTTAACTTGATTTTCCTCTTTGAATCCAAATATTTCTATCAAAATGCAACAGTGTACCCAAGAACCGAACAAGATGCGAATATAAAAAAGTCTCGGTACATTTTTGAGCCACAAGAGTTGAACTTCACAAGTTACTATCCATGACAACAATTCAATTCAAGATCGCCTTCAATCTTCCATACTGATGGGTAAACCAAATAATCACACACCCTAATTGAATCAAATGGGAAATCAAATCACTTGATTCTCAAGCAATAAAGTACACAAAATATTGTAACTTGATGAGAAAGAAATTCGTAACAATAGTGAGTTCGAACCCTAATTCATCATTCATTTCAAATTCCCTTTCTGAAGGAGCAAACACCAAACCCCTTGTAAAAGCTAGTGATCAAATCTGAACCACAAACCAGACTTCTAGATTACTTATCCTATGAGATGGACCCAAATAGCTTAAAACATGAACGAACACAATCTTGACCTGAATAAAAAAACTATGAGCCAAATGAGGGTGAAATTGGATGATGGTAAGGTAAATTTTGGGGTGCGACAGTAATCAACACCAAAGTACATATACATTTCTTATTCCATATCTGAGGTCACTCATCCGCGGAATACCGATAACTTTATTAATCTCATCGTATCACTCTTATAGTGACATCGACATAGTCCACTTAATCAACTTCATTATATTATATAGTATTACTCATCATCTACGGTAGCCAACAACAATATCATGCAACCAGAAAAAAAATTCTATAATGCCAACTTAATAGTAGTAACTCGACTACTAACCATACGGTCCATCTTAATCCACCGTCCTTATTAGAGTTCCTATCCACTTATAAGATTCACAAGCTTCAACCAAGCTTCAAACTCCCTTCACGTGCATCAATCTTTCACTTCGCGATGTTAGCTCGCACATAAACCATCTATACCGAATTGTTTAATGTTCCTCGACTTTTCCATGGATATGCCCCTATTAATTCTCATCGACTTAAAGCAACTATTTCCACGACACAACATCCATTACTTAATGCACTATTGAGATAACAATTCCAATCTACATCCTCCAACACGATCTCGTCTACTATCAACAAGGGATTAAGGGTGATCAGTTCCTCAATTTGTCAATAGATAGCCGACAATCATAATGGATTATAAACCATCGTTACTAACCATAATAATGTTCTTTTCCCATCTTGTACCCAACATCATACTCCAATAATCTCCAAAGTGGTTTACAAATACCCTCACAACTTCCCTCTCACTCGATTTTATCGATGAGTCACCAACATTCAACACTTACAAGGTCCACATTACACTCACTTATTTTCACACGAACGTTCAATATTCTCCAACTCGAGAATTTCTACTACACCAATACATTCACATCGTCTCATCCCGGTTAAAATCTCAACACGTCGTTCCACACATTCTTGGCGACAGAACCTCTCCAATTCTTGTTTTACTCATGCCACTACCTTGGCATCATAACCACGACTTTAATTCCTCTTAAAAGCATCATCCTTTAAAGGACATCTTCATTCCAATTACTAAGGGGTAACAATCAACTTCTGAAATTTTTTGCAAAAATCACCCAGTACGCCCTTGCAGAAAACACAGTTCACGTCGCGCCCACATGTTTGCGCCATGAACAGAACAGAACAAGAAGGTTTTGCTGCGTGAACAACATTCCCCCCAACACCATTAACACCATATTTTCATTCGATTCCATCTCAGATCGAAAACGAACTATCACGGCTTATGACAACGATTATTCCCACCAGTCATCCGCATAATATTACCACAAAGTTATTCAACTTAATATCATGATGGAATTATTCAACCTTCTATAACAACTTATTTATCATCACAAGAATCCCACGACACTGTCTACCATAATCTATTACTCTATCATTGTTCTAACGTCGACATCATACGCAAGGCTACACCAACGGACAACTTCGCAGTCCACCAGCAACGCTAAACATCACAACCTTCTAAATCCCAGCTGCTAAAAGTTTTATACTTCTTACTTAACAGTTCAACTTCGGAACCATAAGGAATTCTCATTCTACTTGTAAATCAACAACCGCTACATTACTCTTCATTCCTTCAAGAAATAAACATCAACACTTGCATTGTCGCCACCAGTAACATACGACATCAACATCTCATAATCTAAACAAATTCCGAGAAGCAAAGTTTCTACCCCACTTAGCTTCAAACCAACTCCTGCAACAAGTGATCAGAAAAGCAACAAGTACCGACAGTATTTCACACACTTATCGCGTACAGAGGAATAAACAAAATTAGACAACACTGGTTAGACAGATCGACCTGCTCTAATACCACTAATGTAACAACCCAAATCTATCCATCGAATAACAGTAAAATCAGAGTGCGGAAAATTGTAATCATACAAGAGATGTCACATTTACTTCACATAAACAACATGCATTAGTCACAATTACATAGATACATAACACTAAGATCAAAGATGAACTTATAACAACGTATTTCCATTTAATCAATTACTCAAATAAACAGCAGAATTATAATTCCTCAACAGTAACAATTTTGCTTCTTTTATTCAACGGAAACAACTTCAAATCATTATCATTATTCACTTAACAAATATTCACATTATTCATAAAATTCTACAACTTAAGCCACAACGATAATTAAATAACAACGTTCATCCCCCGAGTGTTACATATCAGAGCAATGACACCGGCTTGGACTAACAACAACTAATTCTTCTTTCTCGAATACCCGCACGTTACCAGTATAAAGGCAACGACAAAACAAATGGAAGGGGTGATATATCTACCAATATAATTTAATTAATGATAAATAATATATTATAATTTAGGTCATATAATTCACCGTTTCAGATAATCCAAACAACATTTATATCGCCAATACCAGCAACAATTACAACAACATATATACTAACAATTAACAACGACAACAATTATAACAATTATATCACAACAAAATTTCCAACACAACATAACAACTATTTCACCACTTGTGAACAACAACAACAACCTAAATCAACCGACACATCGACATAACAACTATAATTATGCGACTTCGAAATACGACTCAATTGTGCATATGCATGTGGTACCGTTGGAGTAAAACAACCAACTTAGAAAATTTCCAGTAATTCCAGGGCACAAGGCATAAGCCTTCAACGTAATCAACTTTGCCCCCAACGGACAACGTGGTGAGCATTCACTCTAACATAAAAATTACCAATTCAGGCCAACATGGTGCCAATCCAGGCCAACTTAATAATGCAATGTATACCATGCGACAATAACCACAACATCACCAAATCACGACAACGCGACAACAACAACACACGACAACATAATAACTTAGTCAATCGCAATTCAACATTGGCCATAGGCCTACAACTTAGTAAAAAATCAACACTGGCTAAAAGCCTACAACGTAATCAACTCATCAACGTAATCCCAATTCAACATTGGCCAACGGCCTACAACTTAGCAACGCTTCAACACTGGCCACAAGCCTACAACTTGGTATTTTAACAACAACGTAGTAATAACAACAAATCGACAACGGCCATAAACCTACAATTTTATCTCTGTCAAATCGTTAAAGGCATTACGACATTTATTCATCACCTGCAACATAGCAATTTAACAACATCAACATAACAACAACAACTTATCTATACCAATACTTCTATTACAAGTCTTACTTATACTACTTAATACAAACTTGCACCACCTATCATCCATTAATAAAATTATCACTAATTACTACATTCTTCTTCTGCAAACTTATTACACTAAGTAACTTCTCCTGATAATTCTACATAGTCCTCTACTAAGGCATGCCAACTCTGCAACCAATCAACTTAGCCTCTACTACCAAATCTACCACTAAACATTGTTACACAATCATTCTGCTAATTTACTACCAACGCTACTACTATGCTATATTCATTATTTACTAAAGTTTCTTGTTAAATCCCAACAACATTGTACATTCATCATTCTGCTGTATCCATCTGCTTCAGCCATTATCACTGCCTACTACACAAACCATCATTATCACTACTATAATAGATCACACAATCCTTTCCATGCTACTAAGGGTCATACTTCACTTAAAGTAATCGTTACTGCAACTTTATTCATCGGAACCAATTATCACTCTGCTGCCAACATAATTACTTAATTACATTCAACTAACTACCATACTAATATCCTTCCAATTATTTAGGAGCGACTACTAAAATTAATTATTAAACTATCCTGCAACTTAAATCAAATTAATCCAACGGCATGCTACTTTGATCGATTCAATAAATTTCCATACTAGTAATAATCATAATTCTACTACTTAAAGATTCTGCAACCTACACAGAACCTATTACAAATTCATTCTCAAAAAGTATTTTGAATCAAAACAAATAGTACACGCCGCGACCCACTGTTCGCGCCGCGAATTTGACAGAAAAGGGGTTCGCACTGCGTCCTTCAATTGGCTTCGTGAACTGTGCGGACAGAACTCCAAACTTTTGTTTTTCAATACGTTTTCCTGCAACTTTCATCTCCACCAACCTTTCACCAACCCAATACAATACCATAGCGATATAAAAATCGTACTCAAACAACATAGATCAATTGTCCACAATTAATTCATCGATAACAACCAATTTCAACATCGATTACAACAATCATTCGCAACAAAACATCACTTGATAACAGTAATTACAATAACCCAATCCCCGCATATGATTCATCATGTATCCCGTTATAGAGTTAGAATCTCATCCTTACCTGGATTCAGTGACAGTTCAACTCTCCGCTCGCGTCCTAATTTCCGGTCGAGTGCAAGCCTTTGCCTTTTCCCAACAATCATCGATCATTTCCTCTCTCTGCCAAAACCCTCGTTCCTCTTTGTGATAGGAAACCTCTTTTTCTTACTGTCACTTCTATTTTTCCTCTTAACCAAATAATAATAATAATAATAATAATAATAATAATAATAATAATAATATTATAACTTCTATTGGACTTGACTTTTCTACACCTCCCTATTGCTACCACCATCACATAACTAAGCCCATAACTCTCTTATCATTTACTTATTCCATCAATTTCATAATAATAATAATAATAATAATAATAATAATAATATTAATATTTCAAATATTCTATTATTATTTTCATAACTTAAATCAACACATTCAATCGAATAATACCATAATGCAACTTACTTCAATATATTATAATTCATCAATTTCAACAAATAATTCCGAAATAATTTAATTAAATAATTAAATTCGGGGCGTTACATATGGTACCCCTCTTGCGCATGTAGCAGAGAAAGGCTATAAGAGATAGAAAGTGAGGTTCTTGGGTAAGGTCCCTTTTTCCATTCTCCAAGGACCCCTTGTATAGGCAGGTCCTTGGTCTAATAGTTATTTAAATCCACTTTGTAACGTCTGTAACATCCTCATAAGTAATGTAATGTTCATAATCGCTCATAATAGATTTTAACGTCTGTAACCGTTATCCATTGAAATTATGTAACCAACATGTCCTACCTCAACTCGGTAGGTGTAGCCTGGCCTGCACAGCTAGCCAGACACATGCCGACCTATAAAGCTCGTCCTGACACACTTAGACAGCCACACCTAGGCAGTCACAACCCGACCTGACATAGTTAGGCAGATACATCTCGGCCTATACAAATTGGCCTAGCACACCTAGGCAGTCACAACCTGGCTTGGCACAGCTAGACAGATACATCCCGGACTATATAGCTCGGACTGACACAGCTAGGCAGACACATCTTGACCTATACAACTCGTCCTGGCACACCTAGGCAGTCACAGCCCAGCCTGTACAGCTAGGTCTGATGATCAAGGATATATGCCCTGCAGAAATACCCTTGCTTTACTTGTTCGGTTACTCATATTTATCACTTACCTTAATAGCTCGGACACTAGATTTTATGCACGAACAAATTGTGTTATTTTAATTTATCTACCGACATATATTTTGACATTATTTTAAAAATATCATCAAAACAGTTTTATCATTATATTTTTCACAAAAAAATTAATTAAATTTTTATAAGTTTACTAAAATAAGTTTATATTGTTATTAATAAACACTTATTTTAATAAATATTATAAATTAAAATACATATAAATTGTGTATGCAAACAAACCATTATTCTACTTCAGTATCTCTACTCCAATTAATTATTTTTAATAGTTCAACCATCCTTTTCAATTAGCTTTTTAACCCATTCACCTAACGGCTAAGGCAACCTTACATAACCCTTAATTATTAATTAACTCAATGTTTATAATTTTATTGAATTTAGAAGTTGGTTGATTACAATGCAAAAGACAACATTTTATATTACATATACACAATTATTCTTTCCCAAGTACTGTCCAAGCGACATGTGGAAGATGGATTCATGCAAGTTTCAACAATTTAAAAGAACCATGGTTCATGAGTTATCCACAATTCAAATTCAAATGCTTGGTTGTTGATTCCATTAGTGCTGGTGGAAAAAATTAATTAATTTTGAAGAAGATTAACAAATAATAAACTAATATTATTATTTTTAGATTAGTTCTGCTGATTGGCCTTTCAACAGAATCGGTTTGGAAAAGACAGTAGTCCTCGCCGGCTTCGTTAGTTATGAATGAATAGATAAACATGTCAGTGGCATTAAACTGTTAACTGAGATTTGAAAAATAATAATAAAAGGATATAGTTATAAGATATTTTTTTATTTCTACGAGACAGAAATAATTTAATTTAATTTTATAAAAAAGACGATGACATGCGTGATAATAATTGTGAATGATTTTATTTCATGTTAGACTTTTGAAAACATATTAAAATCTTGGAGAGAATCATTCAATAAAAAACACGCACCAACCAATCACTTAGAATATTGCACAGTTTAACCATTAAGCATATTTTTATTACAGACACACATGATGTTTTATTTTATATATTTAAACAAATTTGTAATTAGAATTTTGTAATGTAATTGATAATAGAATTTCTTTTCAACAAAATTATTGCAGCCCTTTTCTCTCTTTTTTTTTTCGAGTCTTCAGTTTTATCTTTAATCTTGTGCACCAATAGTTAAGAGTTAGGCTCAAGACTAAAAGAAAAAGAAGTCTACATTTTACCAACTCAACTATAATAATATATGTGAATAACGTGTCATTGTATGTTTTTATAACTAAATAAAACAATTATGAATCATTTTTTAAGCCTAAAATTTTGATGCCTAAAGCCCTAACCTAGGTTGCTTGGTCGTTAAGTCGATCCTGGTGGATGATTCAAATGTGTGTGTTGTTCGGTGCTCAAGACATTCTTGATCTTGTTACTGAATGTTATGTCCTAGGTTCAGCGGATGAGATAGAGGAACAGAGAAACGAGCAGGGAGATACGTGGAAGAAAGATAAGAAATGTTGTTCTACATCCATCAATATATGGATGCGGACGTGTTTGATGAAATTGTTGATTCGACGACAGTGAAGGCTGTGTGAAATATATTGACACGGTACTACAACGACGATGCGTTAGTGAAGAAGGTAAAACTTCAATCTCTATGTAAGCAGTATGAGAATCTCAACAAGAAGAATAATGAGAAGGTACCAAATTACATATCTAGAGTGATTATGTTCACAAATGAGATGAAAACGTGTGGAAAAATTCTTTCTGAACAAGTAATCATTGAGAAGATATTAAGATCACTTACTCCTCAATTTAATTACATTGTTGTAGTTGTAGTAATTGAATATTTAAAAGATCTGAGCACCATGAAAATTGAAAAGCTACAAAGCAGTCTAGAGGCACAAGTATTGTGCTTGACTAAGAAAACCTCTGAAAACTTCTTTTGTCAAGGAGGACTATAAGAAGTCTTGGTTAGAATAATGAGTAGGTTTATTAACAAGTCAAAGTGGTCGCATTACCAAGTTGTTGTCAGGATTTTGAGATATATTCAAGGGACTCTGAGGTATAGAGTGTTGTTCCCTTCTGATGTTAAAACTAATGTAGAGCTGATATGCTATTCAAACTTTGATTGGTATGGAGATACAGTTGACAGAAGAATACTTCTGAATATTTTTCAAGTATTTGGGAAATCCTATTTTTTGGTGCTCCAAGAAGCAACTTGTAATTTCATTGTCAACTAGTAAAGCTGAATGAATATATTGCATGTGCTTTGACTGTGTGTCAAGTAGTTTGATTGATGAATTTGTTGTAGGATTTGAAGATCAAGGTGAGCAAATCTGTAAAATTGATGAGTGACAACAAATCAACTATAAAGCCTTGACAAGAACTCAGTTATGTATGGGAGAAGCAAGCACGTTGACACAAAGTTCTATTTTCTGATAAGTCAATTCCAAAATGGAGTGATAGAAGTTGTACCTGTAACACTCAGATGTAACTTACAGATGTTCTGACTAAAATTATTAAGACTGGACATTTTATCTGTTTGAGGGGTCGAGTTGGTATTGTGTATTTCTAAATATGAATCATATCTAATGTTGTTAGTTAGAAGCAATAGAATTTTTGAGGTTGTTATTCAAAAGTAATAGGTTAGATATTTTCTAAAATTTATTCCTACTTGTTAGCTTAACTATTAAGTATATTTTTGTTAGAATCTAATGACAATTTATTTTATTTATTTAAACAAGTTTATAAGGAGACGGCTGCAGCTACCATGTTTCATTAGTGTTAGTTTTGGGAGAAGGCCAGAAGGGGCAAGTGACATGTGTGTTTCACATATTAATTTAATCAAAGAGTAATACCATATTAAACTAAAGAGTCTGATTGATTAATGGGTAGGTGCAAAGGGAAAGAAAAAAAACACAGGAATTTTGGTCGAATACCAGTTTGCAAGGTTTATTCATATTGTTTGGCATGCTACATTTGTCTCGAATACTTTTTGATAATATGATATTTAAAAATATAATATATTTTAATATGATATTTAAAATTATAATATATTTTAGCAAATTCTTAGGTATCGTAATTGAGTATTAGTATCTTTAATATTAATTGATTTAAAATTTATTTTTTAATAATAAAATATTATTAATAATGATGTGCCATTTGATATCTTCATTTGATTGAAGAAAAGTACCACTATCCAACTAAATCCGTATTCAGCATTTTTTAAAAAGTAATATATTTTCAAATTCTAATTATATTATCCAATGCCTTCTTATAGTTTAACTGAAGTCGGCTTTATATAAATATAGTTTAATTGAAGTCAAATCACGAGATTAACTAACATCTTAGCTACAAAATCTTGAAGCTTTTGGTCCATCATAGGTGTCACCCTCGTGTATGTTATTAATTAAATAATAATCCAAATTCTGTAGACATCGTTTCATAAACTAATACTCCATGCAAACTGTCCAAATTCACACCACAAATGTGCAATGCAGATATAATAATTGTATATGATTTGTAGAACCATATATATATAAAGAAATGCAATTTGGCATTAAGGTCTAAGTCAGCATGCATGCATGTATCATGTTTTCATTATAGGTGTACGGTTAATGAATTATTTTACTAAATGGATAACTATTAGGTTAGAATTTGGACAAGATTTTGGCTCATCTTTTAAATTAACTATACGAATTGATAAACCATAATGTACTTAAAAAAATGTAGTTGTGTCTTTCGGAGCCACCGCCGATCACTTATTTAACTTCTGTGTGACCAGCGTATAATATGCAAATGGCACCATATCATGCATATATAATATGATTATGAATAGTGTTATTACATTATTGTGAGTGAATACATCGATATAAAAATAAAATGAAAAATTACTACTCTAGAAATAAAATATCTTTTTATAAAGAAGGGATTGTACGACGGAATACTATTGAAAATGTAAATTTTTGTGTCGAAGCAGTATGTTATTCAACAGAAATTTGTATTGAATTAGTTTGTAAGTGTGTCGAGTTGTATAGTATGTCAAAGTGTTGAAGCATGTTGTTGGATACCTTAAGTCTAAAATAGTTATTTTGAACTTTTATAGTTTTATACTTTGATCTAAGAAGCACGCGAACTCAATTATAAATAGAGAGTAACTCCTATTTTTTGTAATAACTCAGATAGAGTATTCACGGAATTTGTAGTTACAAGTGAATAAAAATTTTCACAGCCAGGACGAGAGTTACTCGCATAAATCATCTTCTTTTCTCCTTTATTTTCGTAAACCCTAATTTTTCTTTTCATTATTATTGTGTATCGATAACAATCTTGTTCATCAAAATTGATTGAAATTCATCATGGATTTTGGTAAATTTCAACAAGTACAAGGAGTACTTCTCAACCCTTTTACAAAGGAGAAAACACTAATGAAAAAAATTACAACGAGTTAACATGAAAACAAGTTAATGAATCTTCTAATCAATCCCCTGAAGTCTAGCCCCAAACTATTGTTAAGAGAGATTTTTAGCCATAGTAACCACCTCAAACTCCTTTGTCGTCTCCGTTAAAAAGAGTGTCATTCCTAACTAACCAAAGAGAACATGTAACACCCCTTCTAATTACCCGCGTTTTATAGAATTAAATAATCAGAGTTTATCCACAATTAAGAGGCGTCACAATTTAAAACGTAAAATTTTGACCAAACAATCATGCTTGAAGAATATTCATCAATTAAATCATACTCAAAATTATGTTTAACAGCGGAAATGAAACATAATCTAATCCCGAATATCAATCAATAGTCATTCCAGGATAATAAATCAACATAACCCAAAACTATTTAAAATATCCATTAAAGGATTCCAAACAATCGTTTCCTCAGTGTTACATCTACCAGAGCACGACACTGACACGCGGACTAATGAACTGACTCGAATCTAGAGAGCTATCCTCACCAACTCAAGCGGCTAATCACTCGGATCCGAAATGGTTAAAGTAAGGGTGAGATTTCAATTCAATATAATATGTATTATCGTTCTTAGATCCAAGAATAATCGAATATATTAGTTCATCAACCAAACACAAAGTCATAAACAATACAGAAAACAGTTCACACAATGATCATGTATATATCAAACAATGACAATTACAACACTGGAAACCATCCTAACATGTTACAATTCCATATGCAATGCGACTCTATGCATGTGGTACCAAACGTGAATCGCGTCGCTTCGCTCCGTTTACTCGTGGAAAGACAAAGGTAATCCATGATTCGCCCACCACCCTTGGGTCAAGAATCTAGCCTCACTACCTCCAACCGGTAAGTCTATTGGCTCTGCAAGTCCACTTCCGCACAAAGGAATGAACCAATTAACAAATGTCTATGCATGCATCATAAAAGCATGCCATCATCATTTCATATTTCATGATATCAATACAAATCACATCATGTCAAATCACCAGTGCATCTCATTCAATCAAAATGAATATCATATATATAACACAGCACCAATACCTCATCGATAACTCATACCATTCATAATAGTTCCCATTATCCTTAACTACTCATTCTTTTCAAAAATCGAGCGACTATTTTAAAATAATTTGGCAAAGTAATATTTTTCTATTTTCAAAAGGTAGTATTTTAAATTTAAGAAATAACGCCGAAAACGGTACTTAATCGAGTTACGGTTTAGAAAATATGAATTTTGAAGTTTTAGAAAATTTGAAAATACTCATGGAACCTACCTATACAGAACCGGTTCTGAAAGTTTTCAAAAAGGCGCTCTGGTTTTGTATGGGAACCCGGTTCCCTATACAGAACCGGTTCCCGAGCCTAATTTTCCCAGTTTTTGCAAATTAACACTGGGAACTCGGTTCCTCCCCACAGGGAACCGGTTCCCACGACTGTGATAAATTTTGCTACTTTTTGACATTTTGCATCCATTACCACTTCCAAACTTTCAACCACGAATTGTAATATTGGAACACTAATCTAAAGCCATTTTACACCATTTTAACATCAAACAACATAATTTACACATTCCTATCGGTCATCCGACGACCATCGATCAATTCCTCCATACACTGACACAACTTAGGGTTTCATGCTATAAACCTATAATTCCATTTCCTAACATACCCAATCATCCTGTTAGTGTTTTAAGTTGGCATCAATTTTGGTAAAACTAGGCTTTAGAAATGTCTTGATAGATGTCATGACATTCGAGATTGAAGATAAATCCCTTGGACAAGGATGGTAAAAGTACAGAATCGAAGCTAAAGTCGTTTGAAATTTGCAAAGTCGATGTCATAACGATGTTGTGACATTCTACTCGAATCGCTTTTTCCGAGATTTTTCGAAGTTTGTTGAGCATTTTATTTATGTTTTTCATTATTAGAAAGCATACTCACGTGGCTGCTAGGTTAATCTTAATTAAACCTAAATTGGTTGTTGAACAAACCATGTTTTTAGAGAATTAAGTAAACCCTAGCTATCTTTATGGAAGCCCAAAAAGATTCGGATCGCTTCTATATAAAGAATTCAACCTTACTCTACACCACGCCGGATTTCATTGAAGACATTGAAGGCTTTTGTTTGTGTCTTGTTAAGGTTAGTAAATTGGTATTGTGTAATTCTAGTTTCTCTTGTGAGCCAAGCAACTATCAATTGATAAGTGCATTGGACTAGGATTTCTTTGTAAGGGTAGTTTATCACTCAAAGCTTTAAAGCACGAGTGTTTGTCTCTTGATTAAAGCTTTGAAGCAAGATCAAGATATTTTATTGAAGTGTGTCTTCACAATTCAATTAGTCAATAGGTTGATATCAACGCGGTGATTGAGGGGAGTGAGTAGGAACTCATATCTAAGTAGGACTTAGGTAAAAGGGTCATTGGGTAGTGATTAAGAGAAGGTGCCAACAGTGTGGTTGTAGAGTCTTTGAATTGATACTACTAATAGTGAACTTTATCCTGGCTTGGTAGCCTCCGACGTAGGTTTGTTAGAACCGAACTGGTGAACAACTTATTGTGTTATTTATCGCTTTCTATTTTCGTGTGAATTGTCAAAGCGGTCGAATCGTCATAACATTCTCCGTGACATTAAGTATCCGCCAGAATTTCAATTGGTATCGAGCAGCACCACGCTTGTTATTTCGGGTGAGATCTAGGGATAATAGTTTCGCGTAATGGATAAAGAAGGAGGATTTGGAGGAAGACCACCTATTCGGATGGGTCTAATTATGATTATGGAAGCCTCGTATGGTTACCTTCTTAAGATCGGTGGATATCAAGGCTTGGAGAGCTGCTGATAAAGGATGGAAACATCCAACCAAGGTTGAGAAAGATGGGACTACCGCCTTGAAACCCGAGGAGGAATGGAGCAAAGAGGAAGAAGAGTTAGCTCTAGGAAACTCTAAGGCATTGAATGCCTGCTCAATGGCATTGATGTAAACATATTTGATGGTCCATCAATGTGGCCAAGGATGTTTGGGACACTCGTAACTACTCATGAGGGACATCCAAGGTGAAGATGTCAAGATCGCAGATGCTCACTACCAAATTTGAGAATTTGAAGATGAAGGAAGATGAGACCATTCATGAATTTCACATGAATATTCTGGAAATTGCCAATGCCTCAGGAGCACTTGGTGAAAAGATGTCAGAGGAGAAATTGGTGAGGAAGATTCTCATATCCCTGCCTAAAAGATTTGCAATGAAAGTAACGCAATAGAAGAGGCACAGACATCAAGACTGAAAGTTGAAGAACTTATTGGATCCCTTATGACTTTTGAGATGGGAATCTGAAACCGTGATGGGAAGAATAAAAGCATAGCTCTTGTATCAAATCAAGAAGGATGCAAGGTAGAAGATGAGGAGAAGATATCCGAATCTATAGCTATGCTTGGAAGATTCAACAAGCTTATCAAGAGGATTGATCCAAAGTCAAGGTCAAATGTCAAGGACATTGCATCGACATCGATCGATGACTCAGCAGAAGATCCAAGTGAGAAGACAAAGGAAGTCAAAGCAGGAGTCCAATGTCATGAATGTGAAGGATATGGACATATTAGAGTCGAATGTCCCACCTTTCTTAAGAAACAAAAAAGGAATGGTTGTCACTTGGTCCGATTCGGAAGTGAATCGAGGAAGAAGGTGCAAACTTGTCACCGCTCTCACCGGAGTATACAACTCGACATGGACTCTAGTGATGAGGAAGTGACATTTGAAGAGCTTTTGAGACCTAAGTCGTGTGAAAAGTGGTGAAGTGTGTCCAGAATGAGGAATGTAAAAGCGATTGAGAAGTTGAAGTCGAGAATGTGAAGCTAGAGGTGAGAAAAGGAAAACAACCACTATAAATCTCCTCATGACATTGTCATGTTGAACTCAAAACTTGATCGATGTCTAAATCCAAAATGATGACATCCAATCGATAAGTTGGAGGAAATTCTTCACTTGGAAAGATGCAGGAATAAGCATGGTCTAGGATATGTGGTTGAAAAGAAACTTGGTGACATTAAGAAGCGAGACATGGGAGAACAATGTCAAAACAATTGTCACAAAGACAAACTAGGAAATGTCCAATGGTATGTGGATCAAAGAGATTTGCCAATAACCGAGAGGAACAAACCTGGAAGTCAGGCAAAGAGGTGCCATTCCACAAAACAGAAATAACCAAGACTTGTGAAGGCTAAGAAATTTGTTGACCACGTAAAGAAAAATGACCACATGAACCAATGTCAAATCGATGTCACAACATTGGGTTCAACATCAAAATCATAGAAACATGAACAAAAGTTTCAAAGATGGAGATGTTATTATTGTGGAAGATTTGGTCACATAAAGTCCACCGCTATAGGCTACATGGGTATCCTAATCAAGTTCCTTATGTGAAGCATAAGTCCAACAAGGCATCATACACTCACCGTGGAAGAAAAAAGACTACGCTCGATAGCACAGCCTTCTCTTAGAGTACCTTCCAAGGAAGATTGGTATTTTGACGGTGCTCCAAGCATATGAGAGACAAATCTTCTCAATGATGTTAAGCCTCATTCTACCGCTTTGTTACCTTTGGAGATGGAGCTAAAGGAGAAATCAAAGGTGTTGAAACTCAAACTGTCCGAGTTCCAAACCGAATGAAGCATCACGGTAAAGGTTTGACCGCAAATCTCATTAGCATAAGTCGCTATGTGATATGGGATTCATAGTCAACTTCACTAAGACCGAATGTCTTGTGATTAATGATGAACAAGCAGTGATTATGAGAGGTGTCGATCAAAGGACAACCGCTATGGGAATCGAGAACCCCACCGCCATCTATGTGCTACGGATGAAGAGAAAGTGAAGTGGGGCAAAGAGAAACCGATCACCACACCTCGAGGAATGAAAATGATCGGTTCCATAGAGGAGTCAAGATTACCAAGAATTCTCATGGGAAAAGGGAAAATCGTGGTAATTGTCGTGGACACTCAATGTCCGGACATTTGATCACTCTCAAGTACTAAAGCAAAGCACTAGGTTCGCATGAAAGGTTGACCAAGTGTCACAAATGTTACAGGAGAAAAGTATTGGATGAAATCCTCATTATCGAGGAGGAAATATCATGGTGGCTTCAATCCATGATAATCACTTGGTTTCAAGAAGTCTCGCACACAATGAAGAATGGCACCACACTAGACTATTACCCTTCCACATTTGAAGGTGTCCAAAAGAACAAGTGGAAAAGGTGTTAATCAAAGCTTGTGGAAAAGGATTTTTGTTGGAAGTGTCCCCTTGAGAAGTAATTGGATCAGCAAGAAGCAAAACTATGTGGTCCTATACAATGTTGAAGCTAAGCTCACAACAGCTGATAATAATTGTTCTAGGGTGGTCTGGATGAAGCAGACACTGATTGGGTACAATGTCATACAGGATGTCATGACTTTGTACTGTGACATTGTTACAAAAGTTCTTGAAGTTAGTCAGCTTAAGACTTTAAGGGACAAATTGGGTTTTTGTCAATATGAGGAGTTGTAGCAATTAACTGTGTCTACAACAAGGGATAAAATGGACTTGTTATTTCAATTACTCATAAGTGGGTCATTTAGGTATTTTCATCCTCATTTTAAAAAGTCCAAGAATAGGAAGAGACACCCACATATAAAAGGTTCTCCTTCTGAAAATAGTATCATTCTTTCTTCATCTAAAAGAAACTCGAAATCCCTTGCCTTTTTCGCCTCGCCTCAACAACCAACAAATAAAAATGTCTTCATCCTCGTCATCCTCCCAAAAGACAGCTCTCCATCTCCTCCATGGTTGAAGTCGGGAAAATGTTGAATCCATGCAAGTCAAGCAAAGGTTACTCCATTGCCGCAATAGCTACCGATCCGAAAAAGTTAAGAAATGCGCAAGAAATGCAAGAAGATCACAAGCATCCCCTCCGTAAGACCTGCTCCATCATCTTCTTCCCCGAAAGAGTGAACCAAGAGGAGTCTAGGTCTGCATGTAGCAATCGCTAGGATAGTGATGAGTATCCTAAATGAGAATTAATATGTACCGAGTTTCGGTTCCTCTAATGAAAAGTCCGCTAGCCCTAGCTTAGCGGTGGATCCGTCACAGAGGATGTCAAGACATCTGGTGATCATAATACTTCTCCTATCAAGAATAATGAAGACCATTCTGTTAAGGAGATTGATGTAGGTATTGATGATGCTCATAACAACATCTCTGCTGATAAAGAAGATGAGACCTATGACAGCATTCTTGAGAAGTCCCCAACAAAATGTTGCTCGATAAAGCCACCGGTTATATTTCCGATAGTATTCTTGAAGAATCACCAAAAAATGTTCCTCTGTAAAGTCCCCGATGACTACATTTCTGACATTTTGGAAGAGTCACCAGTTCAAGAATCTAACCACTTAACTGAACCTCCAGTCATTGATTTAGATGAGATGTTCTCTAACAATGATCTTATTGCCAATGTCAATCCAAGCATTGCAAAAAGAATGATGAAAAGAAAAGGAAAACAGCCACACGAGCCTCGAAAAGAAATCAAGATGTGCAAAGTCGAGAAGTATCACAAGGTGGATCCTCTACGAAGAGAAGTAGAGTGACAATGGTGGTGACTCTAAACCAAAGAGAACACCTATTGTGAAAAGAGGAAGGAACTCAACTGGAGTCTGATCATGACACTGAGTTTGATGTTGAGGAGAATGTCACTGACATACATTCAAGAAAGAAGCCAACACTTGTCAAACTTCCCAAAATGCCTGAAGTGGCAATTGATAACATCTCATTCCATCATCCCGAAAGTTGGAAGATGGAAGTATGTTTGTTTAAAGAGGGTTGCACTAGAAAGAGAGTTGAACAAGAGGGTGCAAGGAGATCATTGACCTAATTAAGGAGGCAGATCGATGAAAACAAGTGGAGAAACTCTCAAACTGTTATGAAGCTTTGGTGAGAGAGTTTATTGTCAATCTCAAATGACCGTGGGGATAGAAATTCGATGATTACCAGATTTATGTGAGGGGAGAAAAGTCAAGTTTTCCCAAATGTGATCAATAGATTTCTAGGAAGATCTGCTAACACTTAACCGGGAGGAAACAACAAGATTTGTCAAACCATCACGCCAAACAAGTCGACAATGGCCTCTAAAGGGAAAACTCTCACCAAAGAAATTGAGTGTCAAATTTGCCATACCGCATAAGATTGGTCACCGGTCCCAACCAATCACAAATCCACTATTTCTAATGGATTGGGAAGATTCATTTATGCAGTAGAACTCAAGCTTCCTTTGACTATGGCTCCTACATATTTGATCGACACTCAAGCATGCTAAGATATGCTATCAAAGGTCCAATAGCTTTCCTCCCTCCCTGTGTGGAATTATACTTGATCGACATCCGACATTCTTGGTGATGAGATTCACCGCAAGAGAGCCCGCTCTTGGATTCCACTACAAACTGCTCCAAGGAAGCATGTCCGAAATTGTCATGACATCTCCGAGACATCAATCCAAAGAAAATTTCGAAAGCAAATGTCATTGTTGTGCTAAGAGCAACTTGCAAGGAGCTTGAAGCAAGAAAGCAAAGTCTGAAGCGCTTATCTCTCAACTAGAGCGAACATGAGGTTGAGGATGAAGAAAGTCGATAATGATGTTGTAGGTGATGTCAAGATGATGATATTCGGATGATGGTAAGAAGGCTCAAGAAGCTTCTTCCATGCTTCTTCCGAGAAGAAAGCACTGAAGCTCCCCGCCCGCCGCTACGTGTTGCTTCCAATATTCTCAATTCTCTTGTTATTTGTATTCTCGCTTTTGTGTCTTGTATTTTTGTCCATTTGTTCTTCTTTTGGATGATAAACATTGTCCTGACTGTGATGTATCCTTATACTACTTGGTACTTACTTGGGTATATTTCTTTTGTTGTTGACACTTTTATTCAAAAGTTTGGGGACTTGTATGGTTTCCTTTGGCCCTTTATGGCTAAAAGGGGAGAAGAAACTGTTAATGTGAGTATGGGACTTTGGGAACTTGTATGGCATGTTGGGGATTGTATGGCCTAAAATTTTATGGCTGTTTGTTTAAATTTTGTTTGTGGGCAATTGGGAAATTGTGGGACATGTGTATGGGTAGAATTTATCTTCTCTTAGTTCTAGTTACTTGAAGCTTAGGAAAGCTTAGGAAAACTTAGAACTAGGTTGTTAGTCTTCACTGCATTTTGTACTGATAGGTCTAGTAGTTTTAGCCAAAATGTGCCAAAGGGAGTTTGTTAGTGTTTTAAGTTGGCATCAATTTTGGTAAAACTAGGCTTTAGAAATGTCTTGATAGATGTCATGACATTCGAGATTGAAGATAAATCCTTTGGACAAGGATGGTAAAAGTACAGAATGGAAGCTAAAGTCAGTGAAATTTTAAAATCGATGTCATAATGATGTTGTGACATTCTGCTCAGAATCGATTTTCTGAGATTTTTCGGGAAGTTTGTTGAGCATTTTATTTATGTTTTTCGTTATTAGAAAGCATGCTCACGTGGCTGCTAGGTTAATCTTAATTAAACCTAAATTGGTTGTTGAACAAACCATGTTTTTAGGAGAGAATTAAGTAAACCCTAGCTATCTTTATGGAAGCAAAAATCAAGATTCGGATCGCTTCTATATAAAGAATTCAACCCTTACTCTACACCACGCCTCGATTTCATTGAAGACATTGAAGGCTTTTGTTTGTGTATGTTAAGGTTAGTAACATTGGTATTGTGTAATTCTAGTTTCTCTTGTGAGCCAAGCAACTATCAATTGATAAGTGCATTGGACTAGGATTTGTCAGGGTAGTTTATCACTCAAAGCTTTAAAGCATGAGTGTTTGTCTCTTGATTAAAGCTTTGAAGCAAGATCAAGATATTTTATTGAAGTGTGTCTTCACAATTCAATTAGTCAATAGGTTGATATCAACTGCGGTGATTGAGGGGAGTAGGAACTCATATCTAAGTAGGACTTAGGTAAAAGGGTCATTGGGTAGTGATTAAGTGAGAAGGTCACAGTGTGTGTTGTGAGTCTTTGAATTGATACTACTAATAATGAACTTTATCCCGGCTTGGTAGCCTCGACGTAGGTTTGTTAGAATCGAATCGGTGAACAACTTATTGTGTTATTTATCTTTCTATATTTTGTGTGAATTGTCAAAGCGTCGAATCTTGTGTCATAACATTCTCTGTGACATTAAGTATCTGCTGCCAGGAATTTCACATCCCATTGGTTCCCAAAACCCATAAGACATATTAATCAAACAAAATCACCCCTTACCTCGCGATGATTCTTCGGTTTCTCTCGGCTTTTCTCTCTCTTCTTTCTCCAACTCTACGTGAAATGATTTCTCCAAAACCTTCTATTTTTCCTTTCTTTTCCTTTTATATTTCCTTTTAATATTCCAATAAAATAAATAATCAATATCTAGTAATTAGTAGAGTGATTTACTCTCACACCCACCATTTACTCTGCACACCTCCAGGCTTTTCCTCATTAAATGATCCAATTAATCCAGATGAATTAAATATTTAAGACTTTAATCAATTAAATAATTAATTCTCACTTATTTAATATTTGAATTAAATCGGGGTGTCACAGAACACACGGTTGCAAATCAAAAAAAGGACTCATATTCAACTCCACTTCTTCCTTATGTCTCAAAGATTTCTCTGATTTAGATTGGGGTACATGATACCGACGATCCACCTCTGACAAATGTTTCTTTCTCGGTGAATCACTCATTAGTTGGAAAAGTAAAAAACAGGCTGTGATTTCATGATCTTCCTATGTAGCTCATATCATGCATTAGCTCAAGCCACTTGTGTATGTGTTTGACTCCTTTATCTCCTTGCTGGTTTTCAAATCTCTCATACAATGTCTATCATCATTTATTGTGACAATAACTATACCATGCACATAGCTGCAAATCCGATTTTTCACAAGAGAACAAAATATATAGAGATCGATTGTCATGTCGTGCGAGAGAAGTTGCTAGCAGGAACAATTCATCTCATGTCGGTCACGATAAAGGAGCAAGTAGTGAATATTTTCACCAAATCTCTCCATTCGGGTCCATTCAGCACTCTACAAGCCAAGCTTGGAATGATTAACATCTATTACTGTTGTAAATGTGCCTTAAAACATTTGTTGATGAAGAGAAAAAATACATGTTTTGAGATTGTTAGAAATCAGAAAGTCAAATATTAGTCTGGTCTGAGCGGTTCACGTTGTGACAATCTTAGAGTTTACACCAACAAGGAAGAACAAAGGCTTAAAGGCATATCATAGGGTTTTGGCTATTCTCAAGGGAAATCTTAGAAGGGCAATGGTTTTGGAAACCTTTGAAGCTATCTAAGATTATTGGGAATTGTAAAATACTTATTTACACATTGAGTTTGAGTTATTCATACATTGATGGTTGAAGAGGTTGAGAAACATTTGGATAGAAAATAGGGTGATTCTTGGGCACCTTCAGCGTTGTTCTTGAGAACCTGGAGGCGAAGACTATTTCTTGTAACTCCTCTGTAATCTTTTGTAACAACTTTATGATTATAGTAAACTATAGAGTTGCTCTCTCTTCCTCGGAGTAGATCGTTTGATCAAATTGAATAAATAATTTTTTATCTTTCTTCTCGTTTTATTCTATTATATTATATGTGTACGAATTATTATTGTTATAGACCATTTATTTTAGTTGTTACTATTTTTTGCCTCATACACAATTACATCTTAAGGGAGGTTATGAATGATGATATAGATTAAGCCACACTTCCATGCAAAGAATCAATAACAAAACAGAAATAACTAACTTAAAAAGTAAGTTAGTTAGTAAGTTAATGCTACATTAGTTATATAAGATTGATTTATTGATGTAACTAACATATTAAGATGAGTAATACAGTATCTACTTTCATCTTCTTTCTACATGCATTGTATATCTTTCTTCTTCCTCAAGCTTTAGCTGCAACTTGTTCTATTCATGGAGTAACATTCTTACTTTGCATATTCACATTTGATCCAATTTCTAAAGCACACAAATAAAAATGCATTATGTTATCTTCACTTTCCCTTTTCTTCCAACTATTTTAAAATAATTTTATAGTATTACATATTTTTAATATAAAAGTATTAAATACTTTTTTATAAAATATTATTTTAATTATTTGTTTTTTTAATGCAAAGAATACTATTTGGATAATCTCTCGATGTGAACCGAATGAGACCACAATTATAATGTGTTTAGAGAAGAAGGAGAATGAAGAAGGTTTTCACTTACTCCATTTTTGTGTTATTCATCGATCCCACCTCCTTACTGACCAATGACTGTATCTTAACTACTCATGTGGACAATGAAGAGATGACTTAATATATCTTAATAATCATTAGTATCTTTGTAACAAACTTCGACCATTGTGTTATCACAATATTCTCATTCTCGAGCCTCAAGAAATCTGAGTTCCAACTCGGCTCCTATTGTTTTAAGAATGCTCGACATACTCGACATTCCTTCTCGGCTTTAGTGAGTTTGTAACTATTTTTTGAGAATTTCAGAATGTACACTTACTATTACTTTTTTTATATTAAAATTTCAACAAAAAAATACTTTTATTTTGAATAGTTATTTATAAAAATAGTATTTTTGATATATTTTTTTAAAAATTACGTGATTTTGATTAATGTCAAGAAATTTAATAATGAATACTTAATAAAATTTTACACGTTCCAGTGAGTTATCTGAAGATACAACCAAACAAAATTTTATTTCTGAGATACATCTGCGCTGCTTAGTATTCAATCAATTTTTTGTTACGCTTTCAAATGCGTTATCTGGAGATGTATGTCTAAATATTTGAAGCAGAGATTTTATAATTGTCACCTTTGCATGTTAGATTATTCTGAAGATGCATCTCTAGAAAAGTCAAATTGAAATTGCTAAAAGTAATCACCTACGTGATCAGACCCCATACCCTCTTTTTTTTCATAAACCCACTCCAAAAACCTTTCCATTCTCAATCAAAATTTCACTCCAAAACTTTATTTCGTGTTTAATTAAATCAAAAGGAGGAAAAAAAGTTGGAATTCAAGGTAAAGTTCATTTATTTTAAGCCTTATTACTCACATTAATCATGTTTTGAAGCTGCAAAAAGTTACATTGTATTAGGAAATATATTTTTGAAGTCTGTATGAATTCATCCGAAGATGTATTTATGGATGTTGTATGTTTTTGTTTTCCACCAGTTTGTGTTAAGTATTATTTGTTTTTGAGTATTGTGTGTTATTTTTTCATTAGATATGGTGCACCCTGATATTTTTCAGAAAACCTATTGTGTGTTCGGATGCCAAATGTGTTGTTGTGAAAAAGTTAGATGTTGGCAACCATTTTAAAAATGATCAAGAGTTTGAATTTTGTGATCACATGCTTCAATGAATTCATAAAGAGGCATCCAAATTGGTATTTGGTGTTGTAATCGGAACTTCTGATAATGCGAAGTATAGACCTTTTCTCTGGAATTTCAAACGATATGACATCATTAGAAGAAAATGTGAGTGTCACTTTAATCTGTGTGGTTATCGGTTGACAAATAAAAAATGAAGATTTAATATGATATTTGGTTTATAGAACCATGATTTATGTTAAAAGTTAGCAAGTCATCTAATTACATGACATTGAATTTAGACCAATCAAAAAATTACTTGCAACTTTGAAACGTAAAAGACGTGAAAACATCACAAATATCAGGCAAGTGTACAATATTCTCTACCAAAATAACAAAGCGCTGAGGGGATATAAAATTGAAATGCAACACCTCTTGAAAATTTTAGATGATAACAATTATGTATCTAGGTACTGAACGTGCAAGGATGAAGTAACTGTTAGAGATATATTTTGGACTTATCCTGATTCCATAAAGTTATTCAACACATTTCTTACTATGTTCATCATTCATTCAATGTATAAGACCAAGAAGTACATGCTTCCATTTTTGGAAATTTTTGGTGTTACCTCTACTTAGAAGACTTATTATGTGGGGTTTGCATTTCTAGAGAGTGAAAAAGAGAATAATTTTACTTGGACTTTAGAGGTGTGTCAGGAAATGTTGAAGAACCAAGAAGAAATATTGAAAGTAATTGTTAATGACCGTGATAGCACTTTGATGAATTTGGTTGCAAAGGTATTTCCTACTTCTTATGCATTACTTTGTAGGTATCACATGAAAAAATGTGAAAGTCGGGTTAAACATGTGGTAGGGACAATATAGATATATGGAAGAGATGGAAAAATGGTCAAAGTGAACGTCATAGTGGAAAAAATAATTGATGCATGGAATATTATAATAGATTCTTCTACAAAAGTGTTATATGTCGATGTTGTTATACAATTAAGGAAGGTGTGTGATAAATATGCAGCTTTATAGAAAAAATATGTGGAAAGTACAATTTTCAACCAAGTTAAGGAGAAGATTGTATGTGCTTGGACAGATCAGGTTTGACACCTTAGAAATACAACAACAAACCGAGTTGAAACTGCCCATGCTACCTTGAAGAATTAGTTGGAAAATAGTGAGGGTGATTTGTGAAGAGATTGGGATTTTGTGAACCAAATGATCCAAAATCAGCATGATAAGATACAAACATCATTTGGTCATAGCACCACATTGTTGGAACACATGTTCAAAGACAACAATCTTTATTCTTAGTTGGTTAGCAACATATCTCAAGCAGGTCTTAATTATATTTTTCACGAAGCCAAATAAGCTTATAATTTAGGTTCAAATAGCTCAAAGTGAGGTTGCACACTTATAAAAATTTATGGAATCCCATGTACTTATCCTATATCTAATAAGGCGAAACTTGATAGATCGATACGAATGGATGAAGTTTTCACTCTTTGGAAAAGACTCAATTTTTATGATGATGATGATGATGATGTCATGAAATACGGTAAGTCGAATATCTCTATCTTGACCGAATGGGAAGTGATACATGATAGATTTTTGAAATTCGATGACAATATAAAACTCCACATCAAAGAGAAATTGAAGAAGATTGCATATTCGAAAAACAGAGACTTGAAACAACCCTCTCAATCGATAAAAACAAAATGATCTCCTAAGAAGGTCAAACTTATACCGAGCGACCATTCAATATTATGGTATCCTTCATATTTTGAACATGTTGGCAAACATTTTCAGAATTCACCAACTCTGAAATCTCATAAAAGTGTTTTCAAATGAGCTCGCTTTAACAATCCACATCATTCACCGCCTCCACTAAAAATCTCATTCATTAATGAAATGTCGACTTTTATGCACAAATACAATGAATGGATCATCAATGTATAGGGTGATGGTAATTGAAAATTTCTAGTAGTTCCTACTTTGTTCGGTAAAGGAGAATAAGATCACACACTTGTCTGATGTCAACTTATCCAAGATTTTAGGGGAAATAAACAATCATACACACGTCTATATGGGAATAAAATTTTGAAGCAATTTATCACTCTCTTGTTCCTTGGATTATTGGACCTGCACCGGAGGATAAATGGATGTGTTTCTCTAAAATTGGTCATCTCATAGAACTTGTGTATGATAAAGTGTGTATTAATCTTACAAGATATAGTTTCTAGGAAACATTTTTTCTGTTGCGCACTGCCACATGAAAATCCAAATGATTATATTATGTGTGTTGGATGGATTTCAAATCCGTGACATTTTTTCAAGTTTATTTGAAATCGTCATGCCATATACCACTTACATCACCATACTTGACAACTTATTCAACAACCAAAGAGGATACTTGGTCGAACTATTTTGTTGAAATGATGCAAGAGTTTACCAAATTGAGCGAGATTGAAAAAGACTTAAATAAATAAAAATCAAAAGAGGCACCCCCAATAGTTATAGATTTGGTCGACGAAAAGTCTTAGTATTTATCTATGAATTTATTGTAAGTAGCATTCTATTAATGTGTTATTATGTCTAATATATACATTTTGAAGTTTGTCAAAAAATTCTACTTTTATTAGATGTTATATTTTTGTCCTAAATAAAAAAAACTCTTCTAAGAGGTTTCTAAAATACATCTTCGGATTAAGAAAAGGGGTGGTACCAGAGATATACATTTCGAAAATACTATAAAATATGTAACACTTGTTTCATTGTTTAATACTAAAATACATCACACCAGAATGAACATCATTTGGCATGTCGGAAATGTTTACTTTAATAGTGTGAAACCCTCACGGGCATTTAAGATCAATAAGTGCACCCTTTAGAAGATCTGACATACACACTACAAGAGCTCCCACCATACGACGATAATCGGAAAATTATGAAGATCAATTATTGGTCGCCTTCCATTGACAAATAAGGGAAGATTGAGTTCATCCACTTTGATATGGAGACGACCAGATATTTAAGGGCTACGTGAAATACTTTTTTCCATTTAGAATCAAAAATTCTGATTGATCTGGATGCGACGATTTTGAGATCACTCGAAGATATAATGAAGATGTTGCAACGTCCACATGGATATTGAAATGTAATGTTTGATCTATGTTAAAATCCTTATGTGTTGTTGATTTTATGATATCAATGGTAATTTGATTTTGTTAGTGTGTTGGTTTTTGCTTCTGTTTTGTCAACTTTTTGGTATTTTGCTTCGGTTCGCTCCGAAAATACAACTTCGTAAGCTTTATGAGTATGTATCTACGAAATAAAACAAGACACGAATTTGGGGCATGACTAAAAAATAACCTTAGTTGTATGTGTTTGATGCGTCTGGATTTTCACAAGGTGTTATAGTGATGCATATGATGCATTAAGAAATTTCAAAAAAAATATTGATCTAGTTATTGCAACTATTATTGTAGGGGCTTCAGTGTTTTGTAGGGTCAAATGTTTTAAAAAGATTGTTCATCAAACTTTGATTTGTTTTAAAATAAAATTAAAGATTTTTACCTCTCACCCCATACTTAAATGTGACATATCCTTAAATACATTGTTTGTACCATAATATTCTTTGTAGTTTTTTTACCTTGTTAAAAATATTATGTTTTTTAGATTTTGGGAAACTCTTAAATTTTTATCAGATTCTTAAAAGATTTTATTAATTTTTATCGGATTTTTGAAGAATCTATGAATTTTTACTATATTTTTGAAAAATTTCTAAATTTTTACATAATTTTGTAAACAACTTATTAATTTTTATCATATTTAAAAAAAACGATGCAAAATCATTTTTTTTTTACTAGAATTCAACTATCAAAATTTTTAAATATACTATCAAATTTTTTAAATATACTATGAAATTTATCAAAATTTTGATATTGTTAATTTCATTTGTTTCCAATTTTTCAAAAATTAAATAAAAGAATTACAAAACACATCAGATTTATCAAAATTATAGAAGTGTTAACTTCGTTCTTTTATAGACCCACCCGATACAAACTATCAATTTAAAAAGAAAAAACAATAATTATTTCATCTACCGATTTTTCTAAAGAAACCGTTAATAATGCATACCGAATTTTTTAATTGCAATATCGAATTTTTCACGCGTCCTTTTTAATTAAATTTCAACAAGAATATTTTGGGTATTATAAAACATTGAGAGGTGAGATTATTAAATTATAAAAATTAATTATTATTTACCGTCGGTATAAAAAATTTTACACGGTCAGTACATCATAACCATTCGATAATATTATTTAATAAATAATTAAAATAAAAATAATATATAATTTAAATTTTAACAGTCATAATTTATTGACAGTATAAATTTTTTTTACACTAACACAGTGTATCCAATTAAATTCTAAATTATAAAAATGATATTTTGGATATTATCCAAAATTAAGGGGTGTAGGTTTAGGTATGGCGTGGCAAGTATAATTTCATGAAAGTTTCGTGAAAGTGCCTTTTAAGCATAGATTTAGGAAATCACAATCACTTCCTTCCCTTTTTACACACGCCTCACCCGCAAATTCTTAAAAGATTCTTATTTAGTTAAAATTTTGAAAATTTCTTAATGCACTCTAACTATTTTTTTTAGGCGTCAGTGTGAATTTTTAAATATGCTTTCAAGAATCAGAAATGTATATCTAATGTGCATCTTATTATATCAAAAAAACATATAAATCGGTACAATTACGATTCCTGAATTGATGTTGTATTGCCGATTATATTTTAAATGAATTAAATAATTATATTGTGAGAAGTAAACCATAGCACGTTAATACGAACCAGAAATGCAACATCGATTCCAAACAATAAGTATATTTTTGATTTGTATTTTGACATATATAGAAATGCAACATCGATTCCAAACAATAAGTATATTTTTGATTTGTATTTTGACATATATACGCGTGCTGCATCTTCCCCTTTCTAATTTACTGCAATCTCCCAAAAATACCATTGTTCCAAAATACTCTTTATTTTAAAATTCATCAATTTATAGCAACACATAAGGAAATTATAGATATTATCATAATCAATCAAAGAGAATCATCAATTGTAAGTTATTTTTGAACATTGAATTTTTTTTATTTTACATATAAAATGTGTTTTAGGATAGTAAAATATAATTTTCTTTTAGTTCCAAACCGTAATTACATTTTCAATTTCAAACATGATTTTTCAAAACAAAAAAATCTCAAAAATACATTTCCAAAAGATATTTTTAGTTATTCATTAGGTATTTTTCTTTCTCTATATAAGGTATTTTTCTTTAGTTATTTATTAGGTATTTTTCTTTCTCTATATAAGGCATTTTTCTTTCTCTATATAAGGTGTCATAAGAAATTCTCCAAAATCCGATAATACATCTTGTGGCACTTGCATGAGACATGGAAGGCCCAGTTGTCATGACATTGAAAATGTGAAACTAATACTATCATAACCATAACCTGTTTTTTCTTCAATAGGAACTATGATTGAAAATTTAAGAGTGGATTTCTATGATTTCATAATTTTTATCACAATAATTTCATTGTTTATTATACTTATACACACACCTTCTAAATAGTTAATAAATTTAATTCAGAATGATACAAATATTGAACAATCTTTTGCATTCAATTTAGTATGAAAAGCAAAAGTCATAGGGTAGTTCAGTCACAAAATGCTAGTTCAGTCACAAAATGTTAATGTGAGTATTATAGGTACGGAGATACATCTCCAGATTCACTCAAAATGAGAAACACAAACTAATGTGTTTTAGGTGCGACCATCGATGCATCTCCGAACACATGAATACAATTTTAGATTTTCAAGAGTGTGATGCAAGGGCACGTCTTTAAGGATGGAAAGAGCATTCCTCAAAACGTTAGCTTTGGAGTTGTTCACTTGGAAGTTGCATTATGATTTAGCTATTGGCACTCAACTAAATCAACAGCGTAGATCAAATGTGTTTTAACATGGTGAACTCTATCACGTGGAAGACTATTTAGAACTTATTGAGTCATGTGTTATGCTTTCAGTAAAATATGTTGCTGGTGTACACTCTCCACAGTTTGAGTTGAATTCTTCTTTCATACCACACCATACAATGAGTTCATCTCAACAAAGCTCTTTCTTACAAGCTTTGACACAGTAATATGCATGTGCGAACAAAGTTCAGATATATTCTAAGGTTGTTATATCTCATCATATCATAAATCATAATCTATTAAGAAATCCAGCAAGGAATACCGAAGGTTTGAGTTTCAATGTCATCAAAATGATCGCATACATTCAATCTTCCGCAAACATACAACTTTCTTAATAATAAATATACCATACAAAAACATGGCAGGATAATCCATTCTAATTATAATTAACAAATGAAATGACTCAAATTGCACATCTTAACTCTCTCCTAGCTCCAACAAAACTCTTAATCCTAAAGAATCATATAAAAACTTGATTCTCTAACCTAAGTTCTATACACTAGACACAGACAATGATGTACAATTTCTTTCTGCCTGAAATGGTTATGAGCAATTTAAAAATGACTTACTCTTTTTGAATTCGCTTGGGTAAATAAACGCAGAATCCAAACAGATACCACCTTTCGTGTGTGTGCAGTCAATTTGAGTCATAGAGAACTTGACTTTGGTTGATGAATTGCCATCCGCAACAGTGAAATCGCCTGCATGGTAAAAAGTCCAATTGCCAGTTCCTTTTAGAAAACATTGGGAGGCAACATATTGCCCATCGGAAGTCCAAAGTTGGAATTGCACAGGCTTCTTGTCCCACCCATGAACATGTTCAGTGCTGCAGACCCGACGTCCAAACCTCTTGTGGGCACGCCCAAGGTGTACTCTGAAGAATAAGCTATATGTCCCCGCAGGAAATGGGAAGTCAACTTCCCCCTCCACTTCAAACCACCAGGTATGCTGAAGGTATGCAACAGTACTGAATCTGCAGAGATAACATAATTCAATTCCAAAGCTTCACTAAAATAAATTTATTATATAATGAGCTTCACAAATTGCATCATCAACTAGAAAAATTAAAGAAAAGGTAGCATGTTTACCAATGTGATTTAACTTCAATCTTAAACAATATCCACTAGTTTTCCTTCACAGTAGTACTGACTAAGATTTATATATTTAACTTTAGCTATATGTGCTCAGTGCATCAATGGCAGAGGAACACAATATGCAAGATGTTAAAACTCACCTGGATTCTTCAGTAAGAATATGATTCCAATATCTCCTATCATCAATCCCAGTAATCGACAGTCCCTTATTAGCCGATATAGCCAAACAAAGCTTACCACTCCCTCTATCAAGCCAAACTTTCTACACACACACAAAAAACTCATGAGAACCAAACCCTAATAATTAAAAATTAGGGTTTTCAAAATTAAACCAAACAATCAATCGATTCACCTTGGTTCCTCTGTCAAGATCATTGAGGCGACAAAGAGAAACGTAAACATCACGTTTACCCAAATCAATCGGAAAATCGTCACAGATTTTGTTGAGAATAAGATGATAATTAGAAGGCAATTTGGACTCCCAAACAAAATCAGCAGAAGAGGCAGCGTTAAAAGCTCGATTCAATGTGGCAAGTTGACAGATCTGAGGAGGATCCATGTAACCGATAATGGAAGCGACGCAACTCTCGGTAAATCACCGAGAGTGGGACCGAAGAAGAAGATAGTGAATAAGATAGAAAAGAAGAAAATCGAAGACCCATGAAAATGAAAATGAAATTGAAATTGGATTGAAGAAAAGGTTTACATATAAAGAGAAATTGAATTGGGAATAGAATGGGTTTAAGAGTTCTAGAAATGAAATGTACAGGTACGCGTACTAGTTGTTGTCCTTGTTGGACTTCGTTTTTGTTTTTATTTATGTTCCCGACATAAAGCCAGCTCAGAGGTACTATATATCTGATTAGGACGGAAACTGGATTAGGTTGATTTTCAACTGTCTTACCACATGTTTTGAGGCTTTTAGATTAGTGTAATCTAATAACTCATATTTAGAAAATACTTTTGAATTTTTATCTTTTAACTTTTTAATATGAGTAAAAAAATAATTGTAATTTTTTTTCTTATTTTGTAAATTAAAGACACAGTGGATAGATAATCTTATCATCATTATAAAATAATTGATTGTTTGTAAATTGTATTTGACTGGATTTTATCTTTTGTTTATAGATTGAATGTTGAGTTTATATTTTTCACCATATCAAAAAGTCAATAAATAATATAAAACGATAACTACTCATTTTTTACATTCAAAATGTTTTGTGATGTGAAGAAATGCCTCTAAACTTAGTTTCAAACAAACACATAGTATTTGAATCAATAAAAGTTGAGTCAACAAAGTATATTGAACAAAAAATGATGTATTTAAGTGGTTTTATGACTTTATCAGAACAATTTTTCAACAAATATTATTTATAATAATTAAGAGATCTTTCGAATTAATGGAGGAAGAACGAAGATATTTATATTTAGACTTTTGTATTTGCAATAAAAAAATTATAATTGTTGTTTTTGGTTATGAAAATGGGGTTGGTCGTTCAGCTATGGATAGAAATAAAGCATATCGAACTATAAGGGGTCTAATATGGCATGGTATATTTAACTTTGGTCTAGTCTATTTAATAAAAAATGATAGACTTAGACTTATTTAAAATTTTATTTGGATTGTCAAACCTCTCAATCATAGCTCGTGGATTGTCAAAGCGATCTTTAAGCAAAGTGAAGTAATGACACAAATGGAGGTTTGATAGGATTTTAACGAGAAGAATTGATATAGCACTAAAAGAATGTATAAAGCTCTGCAAGTATTAAACCAAAAATTTATTGGAAAAATCTGTTTTTTGGTAACTTGGCACGACCAAGGGCTATTTGTATCCTTTTGTTGGCGTGTAGACATAGATTATTGACAAAAGATAGGCTTGAAAAGTTCGCATCGTCAATGATAGGAGTTGCACTTACTGTGGGAGTGATGAGAACTGTAACCATTTACTGTTTGAGTGCAGAGATACAAGGAGAGTTTGGTTGGATGTTTTGCATTGGACGAACATCCAGCATAGCCCCCTAAGGTGGGACATGGAGCTGTCTTGGATCTGCCAACAAACTAAGAGGAATTCTTGCTGTAGCAAAATCTTGAAAATGGCCATTGCATAGGTCGTTTATACTGTTTGGATTCATAGAAACCACCGAATTTTTCAGGGAGAGGATAACAGAGCCATGAAGAGTGGAAGCATTATAAAGATTATTCGTTGGAGAATGGCGCATGATAAGAAATTAGTAGAATATTGTAACATGTTGGATAGAAATTATTGCTCTTAGTTTGCTTTGTCACAATGTCGGTTTGTTGTCTGGATCTTAAGGATCGGCTTTTGTATCTCATTGTTATTTTTTGGAATAAAATTATTCTATTTGCTCCAAAAAAATTTATTTGGTTAAATAGATCAAGTTTAGGCTATTAAAAAAGTCTATGAATTCTTATAGACCGATCTATATATGAATATCTTTTAAACAAGCTAAGCAAAGATATAAAAATTTAAGTTGTCTATTAAAAGGGCAAAATATTATTTTCATCCCTTAACTCTATCTCGAGGTTCAGTTTGGTCCTTTAACTTTAAAAAGTGTCATGTTGGTCATGTAACTTTTAAAATGGCGCCACATGAGTTATCTTCGTCAATTATCCTCAAACGTCTATTTATGTGTGAAATTGTGGCAGCTGAGTTGGCAAGACAAATTCATCTTCTCTATTTACACAGAGTGTTCGTGTTTATACATTCCCAAATTCGACCTAGGGTAAATTGGAATTAGAGAATGTGTTCATCTTTGGAATTAGATATTCATCTTTGGAATTAGGAATTAGGATTTAGACGAGCATGAAATCATATGGTTCTTTGTCCTTGTTGAAACGGAAAAACTCAAAATATGGGGATTCAAATGTATACAGTAGCTCATGGTGGAAATCCATATGTCCAGTGACGGTTCCACAACCCAGCGAGCCCGAGCTTAACCCCTATTTTCTTTGTATTTCTCTCAAATCTAATAACCGATATTTAGATAAAATCAAGGGCGATATTAGTAAAAATAGGGTGTGAAAACTAAAAAATTTACGGTTAAAATTTTTGCCCATGGGAAAAATTAGTAAAAATAGGGTGTGAAAACTAAAATTTTTGCAGTTAAATTGTTTGTCCAAGCTGCTTAAAATTCCTAGCTCCGCCACTGCATATGTCATTCTGGAGACATGGCTATACTTCGAAGGACAAAAACCATTAAGAATATCAGGAAAAAAGTCCGAGGTTTTCAAAATTATAAGGTATGGAGATAATTTGTGTTTTATTTCTGTTTGAGTTGGAATCTTGTGTGATATTTGAACTCCATTATATGACAATTTCAAGGAGCTATGCAAGGTGGGTGTGGTTACTTTAGTTGGTTTTATGATGGTGTGGGAGATGAGAATGAGAAATTTTAGATGGATAGGTTGGAAAAGGTATCAACGGAACTTACTGAAGAAAAAAAAAGTTTGAAAAAGTCACAATGGTGAATGAAGAATTAGGGAATCAACTGATGAATCTTGAAAGTTAAATGAAGAATATCATGAAGTGGAAACAAAATTGGAAGTTGATGTTTTTTTATGATTATCATTGTATTAGTTTTTAGAGTTTAAAGTTTATTTGTAACAATTCTCTTATAGTTTGTACTAGTTGATCTTAATTGACAAGTTTGGCATGACATATTTGGCATGACCTGTTTGGAAAAATTCTAAAGTTTCGCATGAATTGTTTATATCAGAAGAAAAGTTATAATTGTTGCCATGACCTGTTTGCAATATTTGGTATGACCTCAATGTGTCGTTGGCATACTAGTTACACAATATTTGACAACATATATGACAACATGTTCGTCATATAATGTTTGTAAACAAATTTTTTGACACATAAACTAATTACATAAAATGATTCCATAAACTGAATCCATAGTACATAATAACATTCATGCAATGATTACATAAACTACCTCCTTAAGACAATATGTTCCATAAGACACTATGTTTCATAACATCATAAACTGATATCCTAAATACACATGAAATGAAATCCTAAATACACATGAACTGATATCCAAAATAAACATGACAACATTTCCAAAATGCACAAAAAATATAAAGCGGTGTCTTAATTAAACCTAGAGCTTCTTCTTTGGTGTAGTTCTCTTATTTGGAGTAGTTCTTCTTGATGTTGAGCTGACAATATTTTTGGCTGCATTCAACCTAGTTATAGACCCTGGAGGTACAAAAGGTCTTGATGCCCTCCTAACACCTAGCTTTTGTGCCTTGCCCTTAGCAGATCCATGAGTTTTTTTAGTAGCATTTCCCTTAGATGTCTAAGAATTTGAACTCATTGTTGAGTAGCTTGTGATGACTGTTGGGAAGCTGGACCTAATTTTTGAGTAGCCTGTGTAGGATATTGAGAAGCTTGGACTGATTATTGAGTAACATGTGCTTACTGTTTCTTGAGCAGATTTTTGAGTAGTATGAGTTATTGTGTCCTTACAAGTAGACTTATTGGGTCCTACTATCTTGCACCAACTACACTTCACTATGAAACATGTTCTTCTTATTTTGTGATCAGACCCACCAATTTCTCCTTGTTCAAGATTCCTCATCTTTGTTGGTCTACCAGACATCTTCCTATGCTTGGGTGGTTTCACATCTGGATATTGTGTATTAACCTATAAGTTTGATCCATTTACATGATAGATCACATGCTCACATACTGACTTGTACCTTGAAACCCTATTATAATCAAGAATGTAACCATCAATCTTGAAGTTCCTACTCTTCATAGTTGACAATGCATGAACACATGGGAGTCCCGTAAGTTCCCATTTTCTACATAAACATATATGTTCTTTCAAGTTTATAGAAAATTTATCAGCTTGATTTTCCAAGTGTCTTACTTCAAATATGTATTCATAAAACATCCTAAAAATAGAATCCAATTGTTCATATTTATTAGTTATATAATGTTTACATATCAGTATTAAACAAAGAGAAGCCAGTTTAACATACCTTACAAGCCATAAATTGGTGTATGTGTTGGTGACACAAATTTTCTTTCCAATATTAGACAATATCTCATTATCATCCCATGTTTGAAATTTCATTATGGTAGTTTCCCACCTCTCCATAATGTATATTATGATGTCTTCCAACATAGTGACCAGTGGTTTTACCCCTGCCTAGAGAATTATACTATTAAAGGATTCATACATGTTGTTAAGAGTTACATCACACTTGTTTGTGGTTTTAAAATAAGATATACTCCAAAATATTGGTGGGGTATGTATCATATATTTATGTGCATCTTTATTGATATCCCTTATTCCCATCATTCATTTTTCTCATTCTTGTGATTATGTGTTCAAACTGCAGTATCGCGGTAAGAGCAAAAGTAAGTACTTTTCCAAGAAATTTATCGTCTCCACAGGGATCAGTGTAATGGAAAGAATTATGTTCAACATTTTTCATGTCTTATAGCTTGGGTTAAAATGGATTTGAGATATGAGGTGTAAAAAGTAAAGTTATTAACAAAAAATAAATGCATTGTAACAAAGGAGAGAACTTATTCGAGTTTGAATTTCATCTACCCGTCAAATACTTAAACTTATTACTAAATTATACTCAACCTAATTTACTCATCAATATCATCATGTATCTCTCACCTCAATATCCATTTCTGAAACACCTACGAGATGCACCACAACAAAGGTTATGTCTAACACAATATTGTGAGAACAACCGTATTACTGTTGTCGGTGATGTCTCGTACAACTCAAACAACACTGAAGCATTAAGCTTCGATAACCACAATGAATATTAGCGCTAAATATATCTTTAGAAACTAGAAACTAATAGATATTCATCCTCAATAGATATTTGTGAGGTATATTTCTATAACAACACAAATCAAACATAAAGCAAAAAGATTAAGAAAGACATCAACAATGATTTGTAAAAGAGGTTTCATACAATACCATGAGCAATAAACATACATACAAAACAAAGTATACTTACAAACAAACTCTAACAAATGAATCTTACAAAGAGAAGAATGGAGGAGAAAATCAAATCTTTTGCGGTTCCAATCACGAGCAAAGAGGCTTCGACTCTGAATCATCCGATTACAGCCTCCAATGTTGTTTTCTAAGCTCAGTCATCAAAAGAATGAAAGTGATGAAGTTGAGACAAATATACCCTAAAATGATGCCCTAAAAATAATGTAAAATTGAATTTATAGTGTTTCAAAGTCGCAGACCGCGCTTAGCCCCGTAGAGAGCACTTAGCGCGTAAGTTGTTTTCTCAAAAAAATCAGCTTTTATTTTCTTCATAACTTGAGAACTGTAATTCTGATTTACACATGGTTTGAAGAGTTGGAAAGCTTATTCAATGATGTATATTTCCATGACTTAATATAATAGCTTGAATACCTACCAAATTGAGATAAAAAATAGTCAATCAAATGATATTTACACAAAAACACGATTATACACAATATAAATGTATTTACAAACTAGTTGAGGTTTATTGCAAGAAAAAATAAAGAATCAAGTCAATAAGTGCCAATTACTCACACTCAAAACACCAAAATTTAGAACTTATCAACTCTTTTCAACTTAAAATATTGTTTGTCCTCAAACGAAGTCAAACAATAGAAACAAAAGCAATAACCATGAAATCAAGCATCAACAAGTTTAGAAAATGAAAACAAATGTATGGTTCAAGAATCAACAATGTACAAGCAAAATAATGTTTAACACTATACTACAATGACAACATACAAACAAAACAAATTCTAAGTTCAAAAATCATGTCAAACATTCCAAACCACACATGCCCGATCATGAATCACACCTAGCAAAAATTCATCAAAGGATGAAAACACACAAACACGAGGTACTTGACATTCACCTAACAATCTTGCATATAAAATATTTAATTATGCATTCATCTAAAAACTCGTATTGAAAACATAAAAGCAAGAATCAAAAGGACTTCAAGGATTGTAATGTGGCTTAGCTAACAAAGAATGGTCAATTTCTAAAGGTAATTGAAATAAAAAGTTTGCCTAAATAAGTGAGAATGATCACTTCTTAAATTCTCAAGCATTCACAATCTTTGTACCCCAAAATTTACCCTCCTTATTTTAGTGTTTTTGGATTATAATCGCATTATCATAACATACATGTATACACATGCATAGTATGCATCACATGGTTCCCAGGTTCTAAATACTTCAATTTGTGGAAGAAACTATGTGTTTCGGCTATCTCAGATCATTTCAAGTATGATATCGATATTTTTCGGTTCGTGCGCTTGAAGCAACATATTTTGGTCAGAAAGCTATTTTGGTTAGGTTCCATAAGCATTGGATCATATCAATTGATTCTCCAGTTTATTTGTTCAGATCGCAGGTCATTTCGCCAAGAAAAGAGACTTTATTTGCTTATTTCTCAATAAAGTGAATTTTGGGTTTTTGGTGCGTTTCAAGCGCTCTAGAAGGCATATCTCTCTGCTCGTCAGGTATTTTATGATTATTTTTTACAGGAAAGTCCCTCTCATGATTATCTACAACTTTAGTTCACATGCCAGAAGCAAATTGCATGAAGAAAGGCCTCAAAGAAATTGATCTTTCAAGTGAATTAAACTGAATTTTAGTGTTGTACCGTGTACTCTGCGCACTTAAAAATTCATAACTCCCAGCTGGAAAATCAAAACTGAGTGGGTATGATTTCTTAAAATCCGTATCAAATTCCTCTACAACTATCATGAACAAGTTGGGAGTCAATTCCTTACCTTTTAAGAGCAGTTTTTTTATTCTTCGGACTAGATTTTGAGTTGAATCGAGCAATTTTCATCTGATACACGAAGTTCGAAAAATCATATCTCGCTCGATTTTTATCCAAACAAGGTGGGACTAGTGCCAAAAGTTCACAAATTTCATTGACTTCATTTGTCTTAGATATACTCAAGTTCGAATTTTGATTAGAAGACCCTCGTTTGAGGCAATTTCTCGAAGAGTGCAATGAAAATTCGCATGTGTCAACGCCTAAAATTGTGTTGAAACTTCAAAATTCATATCGCTGGAGCGTTCCCCGATCATGTCAAAATTTTGACTCGTAAGAAAAATCACGTTGCGTACATTTTCGTTTACATTCGGACTTCAATTCCGCACGGGTTTAGCTGTTTTGGACTAATTACGAAAATTATTCGGATAATCGCGATTTTGGCTTAATTGTGGATGCAACACACTCTAGTCTCTAAGGCCCAAATTTTCACACTATAAATAAATTTTTTCCTTCACAATTCAAGGACACCCAATCATTTGTCTAATTTTCAACACAAATCCAATCTCTCGCTAATTCTCTCTCGAGTCATAAGAAGAATAAGAGTAAAAATTTCAAAGGAATCCTCTTCCCTCCAAGAGTCTTGCCTTCTCTCCCTTGCGCCTCCCTCCCTCCCATACAAGGCCCTCCCTCCAACCACTTTGGCGACACTTGGTTCGGAATTCTTTGAGGACCTTCCTCTTACGCTTGCCACCTCGGCCACCTCCTCCTTTCGGTCACCTAGGAAGACCTTCCTCCATCACTTTTCTTTAATTTTTCAAGAATCAGTCAATTTTTCTTCAAGGATCAAGCTTGATTTCGATTATTATCGTCAATTGGAAGTAGATTTGGTATTTTCTTTGAAAATTCCTCTTTAATTTGACTCAAACTTCAAGTTCAAGTAAGTGATTCCACTTTTCTTGAAATTGAATAGTCGAATTGATTTCAAATTATTTAATTCTTGAATTTATATTGCCAAATTATTTAATTTGATTCCAATTTTGTGACGTTAAAGTGTGAAGGAATATTGTACAAACACACACATACACTTGTGGAGTTTTTTTTTTTTGCATCTATGCCACTTATTTGTGCATTTTGCATCATCTATCACATGTTCATGCATTAGAGAGCATATAGATTGACTAAATTGCATTGATCCATGTGAGTTAAGGCATAATTTGCATAAATAATTGTGTCGAAATGTAGAGCTAAATGCATTTTGATTCTTAGATGCATTTGCATTGTACATAACACATACACATGCACCTAAACTCACACTTATGACATAATTTGCATCATCACATATTCACATACATGCATATGGAATAATTGAGTCAAATTAATGTGTCGGTGTTCAATTTTTGTGATGTTAAAGTGTGTCGAAACCTCACTTTCACTCACTTTTTCACATGTATGAATTCACAACACTTCAACACATCACATGTTTGATTCTTATTGACTTTCATACATGTTTTGCATAACATTTGTATATGATTTGCATTGAGCACATATCATTTGCACATGATATCTCATACACTTGCATTTCATTCATCTGCACACCATAAAATGTATATAAACATGCATTTTTATGCACTTTTTATTTCAAATTTCAATCAAACTTGTACATAACTCATGTTTCATCTTGTTTTGGCTTATTGATTACATGTAGTTAATTAAATTTCGATTCATCTCACATTTCAAAACCAAAAATCAAATCGAATTTAATTCAAAACATGGATTTTATGATTCGTAAGCATTTTTTAGCGTTTTCATGCCGACACTAACTTTTCCTCAAAAGTTCAAAGTAACGGTATATGTCCCATACGTTTTGGCACGTTCTTGAACCGTTTTTGGAGGTTTAGGAACCAAATTTTGAGTGCAACATGCCTAAAACATAGTGGCTTCCTTCACTTTAAGGTCCGAAAATGCCACTTCCACTTGGAATTAATTAAAACCACTCACGTTTTTGAATTCGTTGATGTTTTTGCAAGAAACCATGTGATTCTTAATCGATTCTGAGAAGTTGACTTTTTCGCTCTAATTTTGGAAAACCGCCTTCCCAAGACTATTTTTGTGATTTTATTTCGCTTCTTAGATGTTTATACTAGTTTATAATCATATTTGAAATCAATTTTGCATTTGGTGATTTATTTCTAACACTTGCTTTGTTAATTTTGACACTTTATTTCATGTGCGAGGTACTTGGAGCCTTTTCACTTGAGATTTGGACATATAGCGTCCTTATTTTGCGCTTGCACTTATACATGTGCATTCTATTGTCTGGTTGTTTGGATTCACACCTTTCTTGCAGGTTATCCAATCTTGAATACGTACGAACTCACATTCTATTGCTTGTATGCGTACAAACACGCATACTATTTGTGTTTACTCGGATTGACAACTTCTTGCAGGTTATCCGATTGTTTGAATGCATATGAACATGCATTCTACCGCTTGTACACGTATGTGTACATTCTATTGTCTAATTTATTGTGGATTGATACCTTTCTTGCAGGTTATCCAATATTGAATGTGTACGAACGTGAATTCTATTTCTTGTATGCATACGAACGCGCATACCATTTGTGTTTACTCAAATTGACACCTTCTTGCAGGTTATTCGATTGTTTGAATGCGTACGAATGCGTATTCTACCGCTTGTACACGTATGTGTACATTCTATTGTCTGATTTGTTGTGGATTGACACCTTGCTTGCAGGTTATCCTATCTTGAATGCGTACGAACGTGCATTCTAATGCTTGTATGCGTACGAATGCACATTACTTGTATGATATTTGGATTGACAGCTTTCTTGCAGGTTATCTGATTATTTGAATGCATACGAATGCACATTCTAATTATCGCTTGTGCACATACGTGTATATTCTATTGTCTGTTTGTTGGGATTTCTCTCTTCTTGCAGGTGTATGCGTATCAATCGTGTTCGAATGCACAATTTGATATTTGTTTGTGTACGAATGCGTAATACCTTGTCTGCTTTATATGGTTTATATTCCTATGCAGGTTTATTTGCCTCAGATGTGTATGAACGCACACTCTACATATGCTTTGATGCCTCTGCACATTTCTCACCGATTTACTCTTATTGCTTGGCTACAATACTTGAAGTTTTCCAAAGTATTTCTTAGCTTGTAGTGCTCTACGGATTTGTTATCCGTTTGGTACTTTCTACACCATTTTATTGCATTCTCTTACAACTTTCCTAGATATCATGAGAAGTAGGGTTTCAGCTTTCTTCTGCCATGAGAAGTAAGAATAGAGATGCATGATTCCGTGGTTGGAGCATGTTCACGAACCCCTCTGGTTTATTTAAAGACCCGTTTAGGGCGATTATGTGGGCTACCTGTCTCTGGTTTGTTTAAAATCCTCTTACGTGCATAGGGAGGTAATTCTCGGTAAGTGTTTACATTTGTGCTTGCATAGGTCATGAGTGGTTAGGCAACCAGTAGTGGCACCAAGCAAAGTCCCACTTTGATACTTATTGATACATATATAATGATATGATGGGCATGCGAAGGGTTCGTAATCGACCCCGCAGTTCTAGTGTGTCGACCCGACACGTGAATCGTGTTGCTTCATTTATCGAGTCAAATAATAAAAAGTGGCAAGAGTTCCCTATTCTGACTCTACACACCTTCCTGGGGTTTGCATTTACTGCTGATACCTACACTCATTGCTCTTCAAACTTGACAATTCATGTCATGATGTGACACCTTTCACGGAATCGAATGTCGGCTCGGTTGCTTCCGGTACATTGGTGTTGTTGTAGGATATGGATTTCCTCCTTCTCCGCGCATGTGTGATATATGTCATGCATTGTAATGCTTGTGTGCTTTTGCCAAAGCACTTGGTTGCTTCATCCTTTTACATCCCTTAGTTCTACAATCAAGATAGATATTAGGATAGTTTTCCTTAGGATGCTCGGTTAGGATAACTCTCGAGCCTAGACATTAGGATTTACATCCTTTGCATGTCAACATAGGTAGATTCCCTTCATCCTTAACCTTAGGTCCAATCTTTGCATGAAAATATTAGGGATAGTACTAGTTAGTCTCCTTTTTCTTTTGCTTGTTTCTTTTAGCATCCTTGCATGTAATAAAACTAAAATTTACTTTGTTTTTTCTTTTGAAAACTAAAACACCTAATAATGGTTCAAAACTCCTTTCTTAAAGGTAAAAGCAACCAACCAATGCAAACTTTTTTTCCGCCTACGGGCGCTTTCTTTTTGTGTTTAAAACCTTTTTCATAAGTAAAAACACAAACCCACCAAAACTAGTGAGCCAAACTACGCGCTCTGAATTTCCCATTGCACAAGGAAATACGTAGGCATCTTGTCACGGGCTCGATCGAGCAAAACTTTGTAAAAACTTACTTCTTTTCCCCATGGTTTCTTTATTTTCCTTTTCTTTCTCATGCATTGTAGCGATTAAGAAATAGATAGATATAACACACCCTTAGATAGAAAATAGAAGTGGATATCATAGAGTACTATGAGTGTGCGGGTGTTAATCCCTTCCCTCGCACAATAGACTCCTTACACGACCTCTCTTGTAAGACCGTGATTTCTTCCCTTTCGGGTTTACTCGATGTTTTCCTTTCCCCTTCGTGAGATAAAAAACATTCGATGGAAAATTCATTGATATATCCTATCAGTTGATATACAGCCTAGTGATTTCAACAACTTCATTCACCTTTTTCTCTTTTCCAAATTGGTACACCATCACACATCTTATTAGCATAATTATTTGTTAGTTTTTTGTTTCTTTTTCAAGGCTTTTCTTTTATTTTGCAACTATCTTCTTTCTTCTTTTTTCAATCTTTTCTTTTCTCAACCTCTTAGCAACCAACATTTTCTCCCCAACTTGAATACAACCAAAAATGTGATGTGAATACTCCCAAACTTTCTAAGGCAAAGGCAAAAAATTAAACCACAAAATATGGTTGAGGGTTCAAGAATATAAATGTATCCATTCAAAAATAAGTGAACTAAATACTCATGGAAAAATATCATAGTTCAAATACAACATGGATATTGATTAAAAGATATCAAAGGAGGGCGAGTGCAACTTTACGAGTGCAACAAAAGTTGCACTCAAACACATCAAACCTCGCTAAGCGGGCTAGACCACGCTTAATGTTACCACAAAAATGCAGAGAAATAGAAATGCATATGAATTCATGCCAAACCTCCACTAACACCTGCACTAACGCAACTACAAAATGTACAAATTTTACAAATATTGGGTGTCTCCCAACAAGCAATTGTTTTACGTTGTTAGCTTGATGCCTTTATTGTGCTTAACTAGTAACTCCTCCTGTCACTTGATTTTCTTCAAGTCGCGACCGAAAATAAGTGTCCTAACCAAACACTTTAACAAATATTACAAAAATAAGAAAGTTTACAACAACACTTGAACAAATGATGGACAACACACTCACACACACTTGAACACAAGAAAAATAAATACGTAAACAAGTGAGGAAAGCAAACACAAGTATACAAGTATGTAAACATATACACAAATATAGACAAGTAAAAATATACAAGTGAAAATATACAATATATACGATATATACAAAGCTCAAAACCATAGAAACTATTGCGATGCAATTCCATATCAAAACACCAATCCCTGGCAACGACGTCATTTTGTTCAAATTGCAGTATAGCGCTAAGAGCACAAGAAATGAATTATTTTTCCAAGAAATTTATCTTCTGAACAGGTTTTGTGCAAGGAAAGAATGTCGTTCAATAGTTTTTGTGTCTCTGAGCTTGGGTTAAAATGGGTTTGAGGCATGTGGAAAAAGTAAAGTTATAAATGAAACTAAATGCATTCTATGAGAGGAAAGAACTTGTTTGGGGTTGAATTTGATCTATCCGTCAAATAATTAAACTTATTACTCAATTGTACACAACCTAATTTACTCCTCAATATCATTATATATCTTTCCTCAAGGTCCATTTCTAAAATACCTACTAGATGCACACCACAAAGGCTATGTCTAACGCAATATTGCGAGAACAAATGTATTACTCTTATCGGTGATGTCTCACGATACTTAATCTACACGAAAGTATTAAGCTTTGATAACCACAGTGAATATTAACTTTAAATCTATCTCTAGAATCTAGGAACTAATATATATCCATCTTCAATAGAGATTTATGAGGTTTATGTCTATAACACAAATTCAAACGTAGTAAAACGAAGGAAGACATCAACAATGATTTGTAAAAGTGGTTTTATACAATACCATGAGAAATAAATATACATACATAATAAAATATACATACAAACAAATTCCAACAAATGAAGCTTACAAAGAGAAGAATGGAGAAGAAAATCAAATCTTTTGCAGTGTCAATCACGAGTAAAGAGGCTTCGACTCCGGATCATCCGATTACAACCTCCAAATGTTATTTTCTAAGATAATAATTCAATCGTTTTAGTCTCTCTTTTTTTATGAAACTCAAGATATGATCAAATTATGTAAGATAACAATTCAATTGTTTTAATCTCTTTTTTTATAAAAATAAATTTGACTAAAAAAGGATTAGTTGGATGTATATCATTTTTATCCTCGAGATTTTGGACACAAGTTATATCACTTGCTTGTTCAAATGCTTGTCTTCCTTTCAAAAAAAATTAATTAATAGCATGATCATTTTGAGTTCATTATTTTATCGAATAAAAGAGGATTAATTGGATGTATGTCCCTTTTATCCTCGAACATTCTGACACAAGTTTTATAATTTATTTGTTCTAATGTATGTCTTCCCTTAATGTAGTTTTTAGGGCTGAGTCTGTAGAGTGAACCTCCCGGATTGTGGAAAGGTCACTATGTGTACACCTCGAAGCCTATAGGTAATAGGATGTTATGTTCTTGGAGGAAATTGTGAAGTAACTCTAAGGTGTGTCCTAAGTTAGAAGCATATTGCTTTTAGTCTTAGTTATTTTGTGTCACAAGTCGATTGCTTTTGTATTGTGTTTGAAGTGTGGTATCTTCAAACTTTTTAGTTTTGTTTAGTGTCACGGTTTGGATATCGGGAAGTGAGCAGGCTCTCATATCTAAGTGTGGTATCTTAGGTAGAAGGTTCATTGGGTAGTTTGATTAAGTGAGGAGGTGTAAACAGGAAGGTTTAGCTCGAATTAAATTGTCTTGATAGTGAACTTCATCAACGGATTGAAGGCCCCAAACGTAGGTTGGTTAGAACCGAATCGGGTTAATGATAAGTTCAAAATGTAGTTATTTTGTATATATGTTTTGTGGCACTTATCCGTTCTTGTTTGTTAATAATTGTTGAATAACCCAATTTTTTGTTGTAAATACGTTTTATTGTATTTTGTGTACATATTGTACTATTTGATTAGTTTTAATGTAATTTTGTAGGTATCTGTACGTGTTGGAGCATCGAGGAATAAAGTGTCAAGACACGGCTCCAAAGACATTTTGATGAATAAAAGACCAGCTTGGAGAGGCCGTCAACCGGAGTCCGCTCGGCGTGTTTTGGAGCGTCTTGAGTGATTTGCAATGCTTCGGATGAGAGATAATTTTGAGCGCGGTGAGGCCGCTGAGCGGCATTTACGCCACCACGTAAATATCAATGGAGGTCACTTGAGCGCCTCGCTACCGAGCGTGATCATCGTGTTTAGTTTTATAACTTCATTTTAGGTTATGGTTTTGGGGTGTATTTTGATCCTCATTTCCATCAACCTTTATTTTTGATAGTATAGCTTAGAAAACAACATTAGGCTTTGCTTAAGGATGATTAGAGGTGGATGGATCTTGATAGCTCTAACAAACGGTGTAAATTTGTGGTTTATCTCTTCCTCTCTATGTATTACTCTTTTGTTGGTTATGTTTGTATATTTACTTGAACACATGTATATTTGTCTCCTCTTGCTATAAAGCTTGCTTTATGAATCAGATTAGTAATTGTCTTAGGTTTTTACCTTGTGTTAGGGATTGAGTTTCGCTAGACATAGATTGCTTAGATTCTTACCTAGGATGATTATCCGTTAATTTATGAATGCTAGAAATAGGTTTATACCGACATTTACTTAGAGTATCCGAGCTTAATGCCTCCGTGTTGGTTGTTTTGAGCTAGAGATAGTCGTAATGCAGTGACACGGTTGACTTCAGATTATTGAGGTAGGCCGACATGGCTATCGAGGTGATGCTTGAATTCTCAATTTAGGTTAGAAATAGCTTGGATAGTGAGAGGTTTGTGATGACACATCTGAGTATCGAGGCTAAGTATAACCGGACGGTAGATTTAAGTCCTGACGGTAGTGTGCATTCTGCTCCCATGTTTCGTCTATCCTTTATAGTTTTTGTCCATTTACTTTTTGTCTTTTATTTATAACTATTTAATCCCAAACTCATTAACGATAGAATTGTCGAACGAAGAATTAATAACCAATCAGGACACGATACGATATAACCTAACCGTATATATCACCCGATAAAGTAATACTTCACTTTTGCTTACCGCTATACCGCATTCGCAACAAAATAGCACCGTTTGTTCGGGATTGGTTTTATTGTTTTGTATTGCGATAATTCCATTGTTTGTGAGTTTTGTAATTAATGTATATGTTGTATAGACTTTGTATATGAACTTGTATATTGTTACTTGTACATGTTGTGTGTTTACTTTCTATACTTGTACATATTTGTGTCTTTCCTTATTTTCAAGTATTGTTGTAAGTTATCTCGCTTTCATAATGTTTGTTGTGTGAATGTTAGGACACTTTCTTTAGGTTTGCGGTGACAACACCATGGCATGACGAGAGGAGGTTACTAGCTCACATAGTAAAGGCGCCGACGATACGAAACAAACATGCTTTGTTTATGTTTGTTTATGTATGTGGTGGCTTGTGTTTTAACAAGTTGAAATAGGACATGTTATTAATTTCAAATCTTCACTTTTCAACTTGTTAATTCACTTTCAGCCATTTGTTTTGTTGTGTTAAATTATGATTTCCGCAAGCTTGTCGTGTTTAGCTTGAGGAGTTTTGTTGGTTGTAAATATTGTAAATTTTATTTTTCTAATTCTTTTGTTGTTGTTTAGACTCAAATTTTGGTCTGATAGCTTGAGGTTACATTTGATGATTTTCCGAGTTTAATCGTTTCAACTGGTGGATGTATGGTAATGATAGTTTCAAAGTTGGTACACGTCAGATACTCGTTTGTCGCTTTCTATAACATAACATGTTTAGAAATTTATCATTTGTATAATTACCATGCCATTCATTCTTTTTGGATTACTTGCTCATGAATTGAATCACTTTAGTTCCCTTTTTAACCATAAATGTCAGGAAGTTTTCCATTGTTTACATATGCTGGAGGTCACATTCTTGTTTTAACTAGATTTTATTATGCTTAATCTTTTGTTTTGTGTTGATTGTATGAATACATGAAAATGATCAAGGCATTTTTGTTTGATTTTGAGCACAACTACCTTGGCCAAATATTCAATTCACCTTGTGAGTATGTGAACCTTTGTTAACCCCTTTGAACTTTTATAAATATCCATGTTTATTTGAACATGATACTTGTATATGAGTTTTCAATTCACCTTTTTTGTATGGATGTTGATTTCTTTGTTTCTTGAACCCTCAACTTTGTGTTGATTGTATGAATTTTTACCTTGCCTTAGAAAGTACAGAGTATCCATATTAGGTTGTTGGTTGAATTCAAGTTGGGGAGAGTAATGTTTATGTACTTTTATTGTGGTTGGTATGAGGTTAAGAGAAAAGAAAACGGAAAGGAAAAAGAAATGTGAAAAAGAAAGATTAGAAAAAGAAAAAAAAAAAGAGAAAAAACTTTGAAAAAGAAAAACAAAAAGAGTACGAATAATGTTGTAATGTTGTGTTAATAAGTGAGGTGTTTTGGTTTGACAATTTGTGATGAAGAAGTTTTATTGGAATTTTATTGTTTGAAACTTTGTGATTTGATCACTCCATTAGGTTTAGGCAAGTTTTTATTTCGATTAGCTTTAGGACTTATCACTTGTTTGTTAACCAAGCCACATTATAACCTTGAAAAGCCCTTGTCATTCTTGCATTTGTATTTTCAAATACGTATTTGGGATGAATGCATAATTTAGTATTTTGTTGGCAAGATTGTGGATGAGTGTTTTTGTCCTCACCTTTGTGTGTTCTTCATCTACCGATGAATTTTTGCTAGTGTGAATCATGATTGAGCTTGTTTTGTTTTAGAATGTTTTGTGATTTTTGTACTTAGGATTTGTTTCGCTTATATGTTGTCGTTGTAGGATTGTGGTAAGTATGTATTTATCGTACGTTTGTTTGAACCATACATTTGTTTTCCGTTTAAAAACTTGTTCATTCATGATTCTTTGATTATCGCTTTTTTTTTTAAATTTACTTGACTTTATTTGAGGACAAACAATGTGTCAAGTTGGGGAGAGTTGATAAGTGTTAAAATGTAGTTATTTTATATATATGTTTTGTGGCACTTATTTGTTCTTATTTGTTAATAATTGTTGAATAACCCAATTTTTGTTGTAAATCGTTTTATTATGTTTTGTTTACATATTGTACCGTTTGATTAATTTTAATGTATTTTGTAAGTATTTATGCGTGTTGGAGCATCAAGGAATAAAGTGTCAAAGACACGGGCTCGAAGATGCAATTTGATGAAAAAGACCGCTTTTGTTTCGGAGAGGCCATTGAGTGCGGTGGAGGTCAGAGGCGAGTCCGCTTCGCCGCTTTTGGAGTCGCTGAGTGCTTTGGTACTATTTCGAACAGAAAATTTTGAGCACGGAGGCCGGCCGAGGCGCTTAAGCTCTGGGCGACGTAAATATGCAGAGCCGCTCCGCGGCGCCCCTACCGAGGGCTGGCCGTTCGCTTAGTTTTATAACTTCATTTTTCTTCATTTTAGGTTATGGTTTTGGGGTGGATTTTGATCCTCATTTCCATCAACCTTTATTTTTGATAGTATAGCTTAGAAAACAACACTGGGTCTTCTTATGGATGATCGGAGGTGAATTTCTCTTCGATTAGCTCGACAAACCGGTGTAGATTTGTGTTTTATCTCTTCTCTATGTATTTCTCTATTTGTTGGGTATGTATGTATTTCTACTCATAACTCATGTATATTTGTCGCCTTTGGCGTTGTAAAGTCCCTTACGAATGCAGGTTGGTGATTGTCTTAGGTTTTTACCTTGTGTTAGGATTTGCTTTGCTAGACATAGATTACTTAGATTCTTACCTAGGATGATTATCTGTTAGTTTCTGAATGCTAGAAATGGGTTTAGAGCTGACATTTACTTAGAGTATCTAATCTTAATGCCTCTGTGTTGGTTGTTTCGAGCTAGAGATAGTCGTTACGAGTGACACGATTAACTTCTGTGTTATCGAGGTAGGCCAGACATGGCTATCAAGGTGATGCGGTTAAATTCTTAATTTGGGTTAGAAATAGCTTGGGTTGTGAGAGGTATGTGATGACACGAACGAGTATCATAGGTTGAGTATAACTGGATGGTAAATTTAAGTATGTGACGGGTAGTGTGCATTCATTCCAGACAAGTTGTCTATCCTTTATAGTTTTTGTTCATTTACTTTTTGTCTTTTCTTTACAACCATTTAATCCCAAACTCATTAACGATAGAATTGTAGAACGACGAATCAATAACTAATCTCTATGGACATGATACGATATAACTTAACCGGTATATATCACCCGGTAAAATAATACTTCACATTTTTTCTTGCCTGTTATACCTGCATTCTTAACAGTTAACAATTCCTTGTGTTCTTTTGTTTCCTACACCGTTATTTTAATTCTACCTTGTTTGCTTTATAATATCAGATCGGATGTCATGACATCTTGAGTCTGCCTAACCATAATTTCAATATGTCGTATGGTGCTAATATGACACCAAAAAATCTAGATTTCGCTATTTTATCAATTATTTGTGATTTATTATTGATTTTATGTGATATGTAATGATATGTGGTTAGGAACTAGTAAGATTTGGATGCTAATTAGAATTTTTAAATTTAAATAATTTTAATTTATACATTTAGTGAAGAAGAGGCTATAATATAGATCATAGAAAGGATCTAAGGTTTACGATAAAATAATATAAATAAGGAATCATTTTGTACGATCGTGAAATTTTGGAGAAACGTGAAGTGAAAGTTAGGACATAGAGAACAAGAAGATAATTTCATAAAACTCATAGAAGGAATCGGTTGCTAGAAATTGAGGTAAGGGTGGATAGGAGGTTAAGGTATATGTAGGTTTTGTCTTGTATGATTATTTTGATTGAAAATCATGTTGAATATCATGATGAATACATGATAAAATTTTGTGATGATGACGTTGATATACTATGATCCGAATGATATATGTGTAGGATGATATATTGTTGTTGGATTGTGATAATCTGATGATTACTATGTGTTTTAGACTAGGTTTGATACTGAAATCAGACTCGAAAAGGATATGTGACAACAACAAATTGCAACCGTGACGTTTATTAAATCGCACATCTTGTAGAGCGAGTGAGTCACCCAAGCATCGCTGAGCGAGCCAGCGGCGAGAGGAATGTGGAAAAAGGAGTGCTCCTGGAAAATTTATGAGAAGGGATTTCGCTAGAGCTTCATCGGGAGAGCGAGGCAGCAAGGTCCCGATCTCATTTAGTCAAGGGGACATTAGGCAAGGGAAGGCGAGGAGCGCCACTGGTATTCGTGCATTAAGCGAAAGCGACTTGGCAATAACTTTAAAAATATCGAACTTGAGTTTCTGACTCATGAGCGTCGTCAAGTGTGGGAAGTTGACGCTTAACTGCTGTCGCAAGGATCACAACAAATGATTTTAAAATTGTAGTTTAGACGTTGACTCGGTATATCATCGTGAGGATTCTTGTATTGTTATTAACAAATGAAGGATTATGGGGTTTATTTCAGATCAATTTTGTAGAACAGGGAAAATAAGCGATTAACATAAGTGATTATAAAACAAGTTGATCTACTATTTTGGATTCCTTCTAATCATTGTTTTTTTGCCTTACCAATTCCCTAATTGGCTTGATCTCTATTCAATTTCAATACCAATTGACAATCTCAATAGATATAAAATAGATTGAATTCCTATTCAATTAGCAAACATATTAATACAATTATGAATTAATAAAACACGATATAGAACGCATTTAACGACTAAGCAACGTAAACAACAATTAAAGATTAGGAATAAAATCATTCGAATTTAATCAAGACATTCCATGAAATAACAGATTAAACAAATGCAATTTCATAAAATATAATTGAAAGAGAAACGAAATCGAATTAATAAATTAAAACCTCAAAGCGTCAGAACGCGATTACAGTAGATCAACTCTGGATGATTAGTTTTCCATTCAAGCGTACAAGTAAAAGTATTTTTTTTATCATCGAAATAAAAGTATGAACTATACATCAGCCAAATCCCTTTTAAAAGAATAAGGGTTTCAATTCTAAAATAAGTCAGGTTGGGAAAACTTAACCTAAGCTCAACAAATGACCTAAAACAACTTAATTCCTAAGTGTGTGTGTGTGTGTGTGTGCATATGTGTTTGTGTGTGACGTTGTTGTGCATCATGCATTCATGGAATTTTTGGATGGTGGTCCTTTTGTGATGAGCCTCAATCCCATTGTGCGGATTGTGTGTGAGTAGTTAGATCCTTGTCTAAGGATTTAGTGAAGTGTTACATATAATTACTAGAGATTTATGTTGATGATTCCACGATGTTTTGATTGATTTAGGAAGTCGAATAAATAACATGAATATGCATGTTTATGAATACTAATTACTTTTTACAAGTCGTGTTATGGAGCATGATTGTGATTATGATATTTTATTATGAAGTGTGACACTCTGTGTGGTTATTTTTGTTGATTTATTCGAATTAATCCTATTTATACATGGGACTTAGGAGGTGTTACAACTAATACCTTCCCTACGCATAATCGAATCTCGAAACTAAATTTGGTGTGAAGGCCATCTTTTAATCTTTAAGGGTTTTATCAATATTTTTCCTTTTTAAATAAACTTTGATGGTGACTTTATTGTTTTTCGAGCAACCCTCGATTTTTTTAGGCCACAACAACTAGCGACTCCACTGCGGAGCCTCTAAGAGTCAAACCTAGTTTGTTTACTTTTTCAAAAATGTTAACCAGATTCATATTTTCTTTTAATGTCTTTTGTCTCTATTTTCTTACTTTATTTATAGTTGTCTTTGTTGATTAAATGTATATATTTGTATTAATTTGTTATTTGTTTTATGATTTGAATGCCTTATTGATTTGGATTTTCTATTTGTATTCATATTACCCACACTTTGGAGTGAGGCTCTATACTCGAGTATGAAAAAAGCTTAAATTTAGTGAGAGGTTGCATAGTGTTAGCCTTCGAGACGTACATCTCGCTTAGCTAGCATGAAGTTCTCACCTAGAATAAATCCTTTTGAGGATATTATCACCTAATGGTCAATCATTAATGACTATATTCTCAATAGGTATGTGACTCTAGGAACCCTGCTTAAAACCGTAGAGTCATTATTAAGTTTAGAGGTTGCATAGATTTTGGCCTTCGAGATGTATCTTTCACTTAGTTCAAAATTCAAGATTAGTAAAGTGATATTGGAGTAGAGTGGGATTGAGATGGATTGAACCTCGGTCAATTTAGGTCTTTGGTCGCTAGAACATTGCCTCCGTGATTTATCGATGCTAAAGTGGCGGGAGAAGCCTTAAGTATCATTGATCGCACCTCCATCATAGTTTGTGGAATGAACTTAAATCGCTTAGATTAGTTTTGAAAAGTAATAGGAACAAATGTATTTAACGCTAATAATTCAAAATTAGGATTTTCAAAATTAAGCCTAATAATCAATGAATTCACCTTTGTTCCTCTATCAAGATTATTAAGAAAGGGAAATGTAAATATCAAATTTACCTAAATAGATTGGAAAATCATTGAAGATTTTGTTGAGGATAAGATGAAAATTAGAAGGCAATTTAGATTCTGACAAAATTAGGTAAAGTTAACGTTAAAAACTCGATTCAATGTAACGAGTTGACATATTTGAGGAGGATCCATGTAACCAATATTGAAGCAATGCAATTCTACTGTAAATCACCTAGAGTTTAACTGAAATAATATGACGCGTTAGATAGAAAAGAAGAAAAACAAATACCCATGAAATCAAATTGAAAACAACTACATAGAAATAATAACTTAAAAAGGTTGCAAAGGTTGATATATAAAGAGAAAGATAAATTGGAAATGGAAAACCAATTGTTTG
>CM038797.1:142029659-142090467 GCA_021764765.1 Vicia sativa
CATAGTTAGGCATACATCTCGGTTTATACAAATTGGCCTAGCACACCTAGGCAACACAACTCGGCTTATATAACCAGACATACATCCTGACTATATAGCTCGGACCGACACAACCAGCGGTATACATCTTGACCTATACAACTCGGTCTCGCACACCTAGGCCACAAATTTCAAATTGCATTTAGGTCTCATGATCAAGGATATATGCCCCAAATACCCTTGCTTTTACTTGTTCTACATTCATATTTATCACTTACCTTAATAGCTCTGGACACTAGATTTTATGCACGAACAAATTGTGTTATTTTAATTTATCTACCGACATATATTTTGACATTATTTTAAAAATATCATCAAAAAGTTTTATCATTATATTTTTCACAAAAATTAATTAAATTTTTATAAGTTTACTAAAATAAGTTTATATTGTTATTAATAAACACTTATTTTAATAAATATTATAAATTAAAATACATATAAATTGTGTATGCAAACAAACCATTATTCTACTTCAGTATCTCTACTCCAATTAATTATTTTTAATAGTTCAACCATCCTTTTCAATTAGCTTTTAACCCATTCACCTAACGGCTAAGGCAACCTTACATAACCCTTAATTATTAATTAACTCAATGTTTATAATTTTATTGAATTTAGAAGTTGGTTGATTACAATGCAAAAGACAACATTTTATATTACATATACACAATTATTCTTCCCAAGTACTGTCCAAGCGACATGTGGAAGATGGATTCATGCAAGTTTCAACAATTTAAAAGAACCATGGTTCATGAGTTATCCACAATTCAAATTCAAATGCTTGGTTGTTGATTCCATTAGTGCTGGTGGAAAAAATTAATTAATTTTGAAGAAGATTAACAAATAATAAACTAATATTATTATTTTTAGATTAGTTCTGCTGATTGGCCTTTCAACAGAATCGGTTTGGAAAAGACAGTAGTCCTCGCCGGCTTCGTTAGTTATGAATGAATAGATAAACATGTCAGTGGCATTAAACTGTTAACTGAGATTTGAAAAATAATAATAAAAGGATATAGTTATAAGATATTTTTTTATTTCTACGAGACAGAAATAATTTAATTTAATTTTATAAAAAAGACGATGACATGCGTGATAATAATTGTGAATGATTTTATTTCATGTTAGACTTTGAAAACATATTTATAAATCTTGAGAGAAATAATTTAAAATATAAAAACACGCACCAACCAATCACTTAGAGAAATATTTATTAGTTTAACCATTAAGCATATTTTTATTACAGACACACATGATGTTTTATTTTATATATTTAAACAAATTTGTAATTAGAATTTTGTAATGTAATTGATAATAGAATTTCTTTTCAACAAAATTATTGCAGCCCTTTTCTCTCTTTTTTTAGTCTTCAGTTTTATCTTTAATCTTGTGCACCAATAGTTAAGAGTTAGGCTGAGACTAAAAGAAAAAGTCTACATTTTATAACTCAACTATAATAATATATGTGAATAACGTGTCATTGCATGTTTTATAATAAATAAAACAATTATGAATCATTTTTAAGCCTAAAATTTTGATGCCTAAAGCCCCAACCTAGGTTGCAGTCGTTAAGTCGATCCCGGTGGATTCAAATGTGTGTGTTGTTCGGTGCTCAAGACATTCTTGATCTTATTCTTGAATGTTATGTCCTAGGTTCGGCGGATGAGATAGAGAGCAGAGAAGCGAAGGGAGATACGTGGAAGAAAGATAAGAATGTTGTTCTACATCCATCAATATATGGATGCGTGTTTGATGAAATTGTTGATTCGACGAAAGGTATGTGTGAAATATATTGACACGGTACTACAGACGATGCGTTAGTGAAGAAGGTAAAACTTCAATCTCTATGTAAGCGTTATGAGAATCTCAACAAGAATAATGAGAAGGTACCAAATTACATATCTAGAGTGATTATGTTCACAAATGAGATGAAAATGTGGAAAAATTCTTTAAACAAGTAATCATTGAGAAGATATTAAGATCACTTACTCCTCAATTTAATTACATTGTTGTGTTGTAGTAATTGAATATTTAAAAGATCCGAGCACCATGAAAATTGAAAAGCTACAAAGCGGTCTAGAAGCACAAGTATTGTGTGACTAAGAAAACCTCCGAAAACTTCTTTGTCAAGGAGGACTATAAGAAGTCTTGGTTAGAATAATGATGGTGGTTTATTAATGGTCAAGTACCAAGTTGTTGTCGATTTTGAGATATATTCAAGGGACTCGAGGTATAGAGTGTTGTTCCTTACGATGTTAAAACTAATGTAGAGCGATATCTATTCAAACTTTGATTGGTATGGAGATAAATTGATGAAGAATACTAGAATATTTTTCAAGTATTTGGAAATCCTATTTTTGGTGCTCAAGAAAACTTGTAATTTCATTGTCAACTAGTAAAGTGAATGAATATATTGCATGTGCTTTAATGTGTGTCAAGTAGTTTGATTGATGAATTTGTTGTAGGATTTGAAGATCAAGGTGAGCAAATCAGAAATTGATGAGTGACAACAAATCAACTATAAAGCCTTGACAAGAACTCGATTATGTATGGGAGAAGCAAACGTTGACACAAAGTTCTATTTTCCGATAAGTCAATTCCAAAATGGAGTGATAGAAGTTGTACAGTAACACTCGGATGTAACTTACGGATGTTAGACTAAAATTATTAAGACTGACATTTATATATTTGAGGGTCGAGTTGGTATTGTGTATTTCTAAATATGAATCATATCTAATGTTGTTAGTTAGAAGCAATAGAATTTTTGAGGTTGTTATTCAAAAGTAATAGGTTAGATATTTTCTAAAATTTATTCCTACTTGTTAGACTTATATAAGTATATTTTTTGTAGAATCTAATGACAATTTATTTTATTTATTTAAACAAGTTTATAAGGAGACGGCTGCAGCTACCATGTTTCATTAGTGTTAGTTTTGGGAGAAGGCCAGAAGGGGCAAGTGACATGTGTGTTTCACATATTAATTTAATCAAAGAGTAATACCATATTAAACTAAAGAGTCTGATTGATTAATGGGTAGGTGCAAAGGAAAGAAAAAACACAGGAATTTTGGTCGAATACCAGTTTGCAAGGTTTATTCATATTGTTTGGCATGCTACATTTGTCTCGAATACTTTTGATAATATGATATTTAAAAATATAATATATTTTAATATGATATTTAAAATTATAATATATTTTAGCAAATTCTTAGGTATCGTAATTGAGTATTAGTATCTTTAATATTAATTGATTTAAAATTTATTTTTTAATAATAAAATATTATTAATAATGATGTGCCATTTGATATCTTCATTTGATTGAAGAAAAGTACCACTATCCAACTAAATCCGTATTCAGCATTTTTTAAAAAGTAATATATTTTCAAATTCTAATTATATTATCCAATGCCTTCTTATAGTTTAACTGAAGTCGGCTTTATATAAATATAGTTTAATTGAAGTCAAATCACGAGATTAACTAACATCTTAGCTACAAAATCTTGAAGCTTTTTGGTCCATCATAGGTGTCACTCCCCTCGTGTATGTTATTAATTAAATAATAATCCAAATTCTGTAGACATCGTTTCATAAACTAATACTCCATGCAAACTGTCCAAATTCACACCACAAATGTGCAATGCAGATATAATAATTGTATATGATTTGTAGAACCATATATATATAAAGAAATGCAATTTGGCATTAAGGTCTAAGTCAGCATGCATGCATGTATCATGTTTTCATTATAGGTGTACGGTTAATGAATTATTTTACTAAATGGATAACTATTAGGTTAGAATTTGGACAAGATTTTGGCTCATCTTTTAAATTAACTATACGAATTGATAAACCATAATGTAAAAAATGTAGTTGTGTCTTTCGGAGCCACCGCCGATCACTTATTTAACTTCTGTGTGACCAGCGTATAATATGCAAATGGCACCATATCATGCATATATAATATGATTATGAATAGTGTTATTACATTATTGTGAGTGAATACATCGATATAAAAATAAAATGAAAAATTACTACTCTAGAAATAAAATATCTTTTTATAAAGAAGGGATTGTACGACGGAATACTATTGAAAATGTAAATTTTTGTGTCGAAGCAGTATGTTATTCAACAGAAATTTGTATTGAATTAGTTTGTAAGTGTGTCGAGTTGTATAGTATGTCAAAGTGTTGAAGCATGTTGTTGGATACCTTAAGTCTAAAATAGTTATTTTGAACTTTTATAGTTTTATACTTTGATCTAAGAAGCACGCGAACTCAATTATAAATAGAGAGTAACTCCTATTTTTTGTAATAACTCAGATAGAGTATTCACGGAATTTGTAGTTACAAGTGAATAAAAATTTTCACAGTTTGTGGACAGAGAGTTACTCTGCATAAATCATCTTCTTTTCTCCTTTATTTTCGTAAACCCTAATTTTTCTTTTCATTATTATTGTGTATCGATAACAATCTTGTTCATCAAAATTGATTGAAATTCATCATGGATTTTGGTAAATTTCAACAAGTACAAGGAGTACTTCTCAACCCTTTTACAAAGGAGAAAACACTAATGAAAAAAATTACAACGAGTTAACATGAAAACAAGTTAATGAATCTTCTAATCAATCCCCTGAAGTCTAGCCCCAAACTATTGTTAAGAGAGATTTTTAGCCATAGTAACCACCTCAAACTCCTTTGTCGTCTCGTTAAAAGAGTGTCATTCCTAACTAACCAAAGAGAACATATAACCCTTCTAATTACCCGTTTATAGAATTAAATAATCGAGTTTATCCACAATTAAGGCGTCACAATTTAAAACGTAAAATTTTGACCAAGCAATCATGCTTTCTTTGAAGAATATTCATCAATTAAATCATACTCAAAATTATGTTTACGTGAAATGAAACATAATCTAATCCCGAATATCAATCAATAGTCATTCCAGGATAATAAATCAACATAACCCAAAACTATTTAAAATATCCATTAAAGGATTCCAAACAATCGTTTCCTCGATTATTACATCTACGAGCACGACAACGACACGGACTAATGAACCGACTCGAATCTAGAGAGCTATCCTCACCAACTCAAGCGGCTAATCACTTCGGATCTGAAATGGTTAAAGTAAGGGTGAGATTTCAATTCAATATAATATGTATTATACGTTCTTAGATCCAACAGAATAATCGAATATATTAGTTCATCAACCAAACACAAAGTCATAAACAATACTGAAAAGATTCACACATGATCATGTATATATCAAACAATGACAATTACAACAACGAAACCATCCTAACATGTTACAATTCCATATACAATGCGACTCTATGCATGTGGTACCAAACGTGAATCGCGTTAAGCCCACTCCGTTTACTCGTGGAAAGCGAGTGTAATCCATGATTCGCCCACCACCCTGGGTCAAGAATCTAGCCTCACTACCTCCAACCGTAAGTCTATTGGCTCTGCAAGTCCACTTCCGCACAAAGGAATGAACCAATTAACAAATGTCTATGCATGCATCATAAAAGCATGCCATCATCATTTCATATTTCATGATATCAATACAAATCACATCATGTCAAATCACGGTGCATCTCATTCAATCAAAATGAATATCATATATATAACAACAAGCACCAATACCTCATCGAGATAACTCATACCATTCATAATAGTTCCCATTATCCTTAACTACTCATTCAAAAATCGGCGACTATTTTAAAATAATTTGGCAAAGTAATTTTTCTATTTTCAAAAGGTAGTATTTTAAATTTAAGAAATAACGGTACTGAATCGGAGTTACTGGTTTAGAAAATATGAATTTTGAAGTTTTAGAAAATTTGGAAAATACTCATGGAACCCAGTTCTACCTATCTGAACCGGTTCTGAAAGTTTTCAAAAAAGCGCTCCTGGTTTTGTATGGGAACCCGGTTCCTACCTATACAGAACGGTTCACAAGCCTAATTTTTTTTGCAAATTAACACTGGGAACTCGGTTCTCTCCAGAGGCCGGTTCCCGACTTTGTGTGACATTTACGCTACTTTTTGACATTTTGCATCCATTACCACTTCAAACTTTCAACCACGAATTGTAATATTAGAACACTAATCTAAAGCCATTTTACACCATTTTAACATCAAACAACATAATTTACACATTCCTATCAGGTCATCGGCCTCTTGATCAATTCCTCCATACAACGACTACTTAGGGTTTCATGCTATAAACCTATAATTCCATTTCCTAACATACCCAATCATGTTAGTGTTTTAAGTTGGCATCAATTTTGGTAAAACTAGGCTTTAGAAATGTCTTGATAGATGTCATGACATTCGGAGATTGAAGATAAATCCTTTGGACAAGGATGGTAAAAGTATTTCAGCGAAGCTAAAGTCATCTTGGAAATTCTGCAAAAGCATCGATGTCATAATGAGATGTTGTGACATTACATTACTAGAATCGATTTTCGAGATTTTTCGAAGTTTGTTGAGCATTTTATTTATGTTTTTACATTATTAGAAAGCATACTCACGTGGTGCTAGGTTAATCTTAATTAAACCTAAATTGGTTGTTGAACAAACCATGTTTTTAGGAAAATTAAGTAAACCTAGCTATCTTTATGGAAGCAAAGCGAAGATTGATCGCTTCTATATAAAGAATTCAACCCTTACTACAGCCACCTGGATTTCATTGAAGACATTGAAGGCTTTTTTTGTGTTGTTAAGGTTAGTTGATTGGTATTGTGTAATTCTAGTTTCTCTTGTAGGCAAGCAACTATCAATTGATAAGTGCATTGGACTAGGATTCTTTGTAAGGGTAGTTTATCACTCAAAGCTTTAAAGCACGAGTGTTTGTCTCTTGATTAAAGCTTTGAAGCAAGATCAAGATATTTTATTGAAGTGTGTCTTCACAATTCAATTAGTCAATAGGTTGATATCAACTGCGGTGATTGAGGGGAGTGAGTAGAACTCATATCTAAGTAGGACTTAGGTAAAAGGGTCATTGGGTATTAAGTGAAGAGAAAAAGTGTGGTTGTGTTGGTTGTAGAGTCTTTAGTGAACTTTATACAGCTTGGTAGCCTCAGACGTAGGTTTGTTAGAACCGAGCTGGTGAACAACTTATTGTGTTATTTTTGCTTTCTATATTCTTGTGTGAATTGTCAAAGCATGTCGAATCGTGTCATAACATTCTCGTGACATTAAGTATCTGCGCCGTGAATTTCAATTGGTATCGGAGCGCACCTTGTTATTTCAGGTGAGATCTAGGATAATAGTTTACGCGTAATGGATAAAGAAGGAGGATTTGGAGGAAGACCACCATTACGGATGGGTCTAATTATGATTAAAGCCTCGTATGGTTACCTTCTTAAGATCGGTGGATATCAAGGCTTGGAGGCTGCGATAAAGGATGGAAACATCCAACCAAGGTTGAGAAAGATGGGACTACTCTTGAAACACGAGGAGGAATGGAGCAAAGAGGAAGAAGAGTTAGCTCTAGGAAACTCTAAGGCATTGAATGCTACATTCATGGCATTAACGAAACAATGGTCCATCGCCAAGGATGTTTGGGACACTCCGAAACTACTGAGGGACATCCAAGGTGAAGATGTCAACTGCAGATGCTCACTACCAAATTTGAGAATTTGAAGATGAAAGATTTCATGAATTTCACATGAATATTAAATGCCAATGCCTCGAGAGCACTTGTGAAAAGATGTCGAGAAAATTGGTGAGGAAGATTCTCATATCCACCCTAAAGATTTTACAATAATAGAAGACATACACACTAAAAGTTAAGAACTTAGATCCCTTATGACTGAGATAATCAATGTGAAAAAATGCAAGTAAAATGAAAAATAAAGAAATCTATAGCTATATGAAGAAGATGCAATATATCAAGAATTGATCCAAAGTCAAGGTCAAATGTCAAAACATTGCATAACATTCCATCAAATCCATGATCCAACAGAAAGAAAATCAAGTCAAAACAAAAAGTCCAATGTCAAAAATATGACATAATATCAATGTGTCACTTAAGAAACAAAAAAGGAATGGTTGTCAGTCCACTTGGGAAAATAAAACAACTTCACTCTCCTTTGAGTATACAACTCGACATGGACTCTAGTGATGAGGAAGTGACTTGCGAGACCTACGTGTGTAAATGAACCAAAAAAGCTTGAAAAGAAGCGAGAAAAAAACCACACTATAAATCTCCCTCCCAAAGCATTGTCAATCAAAACTTGATCACTTTAAATCAAAAATGAACATTTAAATAACAAAAAACTTAAAAGAAACATAATACAAAATAAAACATTAGCTAAAATGGGAGAACAATGTAACAATACAAACACGAAAAAAAACCAAAACCAAAACAACACCAATCAAACCATAAAAAGCCACAAACAGAAATAAACTCGAAGACTCAAAGAAAGTTTCAACAAAAAAATCACCACATGAACCAATGTCAAAATGTCACAACATTGGGTTCAACATCAAAATCATAGAAACATGAACAAAAGTTTCAAAGATGGAGATATTATGTGGAAGATTTGGTCACATAAAGTCCACACACTACCGCTACATAAATATCCAACCATAAGTCACTCATAAGAAAAAAACTAAATACCTTCAGAAAGATTGGTATTTTGACAGGTGCTCCAGCATATGACAAATCTTCTCAATGATGTTAAGCCTCATTCTACCCTTTTGGAGAGCTAAGGAGAAATCAAAGGTGTTGAAACTCAAAGGTGTTAAACGAATTCAAACGTAAATTCGAACACAAACTCATCATACTATGTGATATGGGATTCATAGTCAACTTCACTAATGTCTTGTGATTAATGATGAACAAGCGATAATGCAAAATACCGAATAAAAACAACTGCCAAAATAAAAAAGTTGGGGCAAAGAAGCGATCAAACACCGAAATGAAAATGATCAGTTCCATGAAAAGAAAAATTACCAAGAATTCTCATGGGAAAAAATCGTGGTAATTGCCAAATAAAACATTTGATCATCACTAAAAGCACATTTAAATTGACAGTGTTAACCTATCAGTATCGATGAAACCATCATTATTACGAAATATCATGGTGGCAATCCAATAAATAGAACCACACAATGAAGAACCACCAAAATTACCCTTCCACATTTGAAGGTGTCCAAAGAACAAGTGGAAAAGGTGTTAATCAAAGCTTGTGGAAAAGGAAAGTGTCCCCGTATCCGAAGAAGCAACTATGGTCCTATACAATGTTGAAGCTAAGCTCCGGGATAATAATTGTTCTAGGGTGGTCGATGAAGCAGACATCGGTAAATACAATGTCACCGGAATTGTTCAAGTTCTTTAGTCACTTGACTTTAAGGGACAAATTTTGTCAATTAGCCAACACTGTTTAATAAAATGGACTTGTTATTTCAATTACTCATAAGTGGGTCATTTAGGTATTTTCATCCTCATTTTAAAAGTCCAAGAATAGGAAGAGACACCCACATATAAAGGTTCTCCTTCCGAAAATAGTATCATTCTTTCTTCATCTAAAAGAAACTCAAATCCCTTGCCTTTTTCGCTCGCCAAAATGTCTTCATCCTCATCCTCCCAAAAGACAGCTCTCCATCTCCTCCATGGTTGAAGTCGGGAAAATGTTGAATCCAAGCAAAAAGGTTACTCCATTCGCTACCGATCGAAAAAGTTAAAAATTGCACAAGAAATGCAAGAAGATCACAAGCATCCCTCGGTAAGACCACTCCATCATCTGCTTCCCGAAAAACCAAGAGGAATAGCAGCTAGGATAGTGATGAGTATCCTAAATGAGAATTAATATGTACCGAGTTTGGTTCCTCTAATGAAAAGTCCGCAGCCCTAGCTTAGCGGTGGATCCAGATGTCACAGAGGATGTCAAGACATCGGTGATCATAATACTTCTCCTATCAAGAATAATGAAGACCATTAAGGAGATTGATGTAGGTATTGATGATGCTCATAACAACATCTCTGATAAAGAAGATGAGACCTATGACAGATTCTTGAGAAGTCCCCAAAATGTTGCTCGATAAAGCCACCGGTTATATTTACGATAGTATTCTTGAAGAATCACCGCAAAATGTTCCTCCGTAAAGTCCCGATGACTACATTACGTGACATTTTGGAAGAGTCACCAAGAATCTAACCACTTAACCGAACCTCCATCATTGATTTAGATGAGATGTTCTCTAACAATGATCTTATTGCCAATGTCAATCCAAGCATTGCAAAAGAATGATGAAAAGAAAAGGAAAAGCATCACAGGCCCGAAAAAGCGAAGATGTGCAAAGAGAAGTATCACAAGGTGGATCCTCTACGAAGAGAAGTAGAGTGACAACTGCTGGTGGTGACTCTAAACCAAAGAGAACACCTATTGTGAAAAGAGGAAGGAACACGAACACTGGAGTCCGATCATGACACCGAGTTTGATGTTGAGGAGAATGTCACCGACATACATTCAAGAAAGAAGCCAACACTTGTCAAACTTCCCAAAATGCCAAGTGGCAATTGATAACATCTCATTCCATCATCCAAAGTCCGGAAGATGGAAGTATGTTTGTTTAAAGAGGTTGCACTAGAAAGAGAGTTGAACAAGAGTGCTTTAGGGTGCAAGGAGATCATTGACCTAATTAAGGAGGCGGGGATGAAAACAGTGGAGAAACTCTCCTTATGAAGCTTTGGTGAGAGAGTTTATTGTCAATCTCAAATGTGGGGATAGAAATTGATTACAGATCATTATGTGAGGGAGAAAAGTCAAGTTTTCCCAAATGTGATCAATAGATTTCTAGGAAGATACACTTAACAGTGAGGAAATCGACAACAAGATTTGTCAAACCATCACCGCCAAACAAGTCGACAATGGCCTCTAAAGGAAAACTCTCACCAGAAATTGAGTGTCAAATTTGCCATAACATAAGATTGGTGCAACCTGGTCCCAACCAATCACAAATCCACTATTTCTAATGGATTGGGAAGATTCATTTATGCAGGAACTCAAGCTTCCTTTGACTATGGCTCCTACATATTTGATCGAGACACTCAAGCATGCTAACAGATATGCTATCAAAGGTCCAATAGCTTTTCCTCCCTGTGTGGAATTATACTTGATCGACATCCGGACATTCTTGGTGAGAGATTGATCAAGAGCCCCGCTCTGGATTCCACTACAAAAAGCGGGAAGCATGTCAAATTGTCATGACATCTCGAGACATCAACAAGAAAATTCTCAAAGCAAATGTCATTGTTGTGCTAAGAGCAACAGCAAGCAAGCAAAAACAAGCGCTTATCTCTAACAGAAACATAGAGGTTGAGGATGAGAAAGCGATAATGATGTTGTAGGTGATGTGAAGATGATGATATTCGGATGATGGTCTGAAGAAGGCTCAAGAAGCTTCTTCCACGGCTTCTTACGGAGAAAAGCACTTGAAGCTCCACCCCCTGCGGTATGTTGCTTCAATATTCATCAATTCTCTTGTTATTTGTATTCATTACTTTTGTGTCTTGTATTTTTGTCCATTTGTTCTTCTTTTGGATGACGTAAACATTGTCCCGGTGTGATGTATCCTGTTATACTACTGGTACTTACCCGGTATATTTCTTTTGTTGTTGACACTTTTATTCAAAAGTTTGGGGACTTGTATGGTTTCCTTTGGCCCTTTATGGCTAAAAGGGAGAAGAACTCGTGTTATGATAGTATGGGACTTTGGGAACTTGTATGGCATGTTGGGGATTGTATGGCCTAAAATTTTATGCCTGTTTGTTTAAATTTTGTTTGTGGCAATTGTGGGAAATTGTGGGACATGTGTATGGGTAGAATTTATCTTCTCTTAGTTCTAGTTACTTGAAGCTTAGGAAAGCTTAGGAAAACTTAGAACTAGGTTGTTAGTCTTCTTTGCATTTTGTACTACGATAGGTCTAGTAGTTTTAGCCAAAAATGTGCCAAAGGGAGTTTGTTAGTGTTTTAAGTTGGCATCAATTTTGGTAAAACTAGGCTTTAGAAATGTCTTGATAGATGTCATGACATTCGAGATTGAAGATAAATCCTCTTGGACAAGGATGGTAAAAGTACATTTCGAAGCGAAGCTAAATTTGAAATTGTCGATGTCATGTCAGATGTTGTGACATTACAGAATCGATTTTCTGAGATTTTTCGGGAAGTTTGTTGAGCATTTTATTTATGTTTTTGTTATTAGAAAGCATGCTCACGTGGCTGCTAGGTTAATCTTAATTAAACCTAAATTGGTTGTTGAACAAACCATGTTTTTAGGAAAATTAAGTAAACCTAGCTATCTTTATGGAAGCCAAAAAAGATTGGATCGCTTCTATATAAAGAATTCAACCCTTACTCACACCACGCCTGGATTTCATTGAAGACATTGAAGGCTTTTGTTTGTGTCTTTAAGGTTAGTAACGATTGGTATTGTGTAATTCTAGTTTCTCTTGTGAGCCAAGCAACTATCAATTGATAAGTGCATTGGACTAGGATTTCTTGTAAGGGTAGTTTATCACTCAAAGCTTTAAAGCATGAGTGTTTGTCTCTTGATTAAAGCTTTGAAGCAAGATCAAGATATTTTATTGAAGTGTGTCTTCACAATTCAATTAGTCAATAGGTTGATATCATGCGGTGATTGAGGAGTGAGTAGGAACTCATATCTAAGTAGGACTTAGGTAAAGGGTCATTGGGTAGTGATTAAGTGAGAAGGTCAGCAGTGTGTTGGTGTAGAGTCTTTGAATTGATACTACTAATAATGAACTTTATCCACGGCTTGGTAGCCTCCGACGTAGGTTTGTTAGAATCGATGGGTGAACAACTTATTGTGTTATTCTACGCTTTCTATATTGTGTGTCGAATGTGTCATAACATTCTGTGACATTAAGTATCCTGCCGAATTTCACATCCCATTGGTTCCCAAAACCCATAAGACATATTAATCAAACAAAATCACCACCTACCGATGATTGGTTTCTCTCCGGCTTTTCCTCTCTTCTTCTTTCTCCAACTCTACGTGAAATGATTTCTCCAAAACCTTCTATTTTCCTTTCTTTTCCTTTTATATTTCCTTTTAATATTCCAATAAAATAAATAATCAATATCTAGTAATTAGTAGAGTGATTTACTCACACCACCATTTACTACACCGTGCTTTTCCTCATTAAATGATCCAATTAATCCAGATGAATTAAATATTTAAGACTTTAATCAATTAAATAATTAATTCTCACTTATTTAATATTTGAATTAAATCGGGGTGTCACAGAACACACGGTTGCAAATCAAAAAAAGGACTCATATTCAACTCCACTTCTTCCTTATGTCTCAAAGATTTCTCTGATTTAGATTGGGGTACATGATACCGACGATCCACCTCTGACAAATGTTTCTTTCTCGGTGAATCACTCATTAGTTGGAAAAGTAAAAAACAGGCTGTGATTTCATGATCTTCCTATGTAGCTCATATCATGCATTAGCTCAAGCCACTTGTGTATGTGTTTGACTCCTTTATCTCCTTTCAAATCTCTCATACAATGTCTATCATCATTTATTGTGACAATAACTATACCATGCACATAATCCGATTTTCACAAGAGAACAAAATATATAGATCGATTGTTGTCATGCGAGAGAAGTTGCTAGCGAACAATTCATCTCATGTCGGTCACGATAAAGGAGCAAGTAGTGAATATTTTCACCATCTCTCCATTCGGGTCCATTCAAGACTACAAGCCAAGCTTGGAATGATTAACATCTATTCTTGTTGTAAATGTGCCTTAAAACATTTGTTGATGAAGAGAAAAATACATGTTTTGAGATTGTTAGAAATCGAAAGTCAAATATTAGTCCGTTCGAGCGGTTCACGTTGTGACAATCTTAGAGTTTACACCAACAAGGAAGAACAAAGGCTTAAAGGCATATCATAGGGTTTTGGCTATTCTCAAGGGAAATCTTAGAAGGGCAATGGTTTTGGAAACCTTTGAAGCTATCTAAGATTATTGGGAATTGTAAAATACTTATTTACACATTGAGTTTGAGTTATTCATACATTGATGGTTGAAGAGGTGGAGAAACATTTGGATAGAAAATAGGGTGATTCTTGGGCACCCGTTGTTCTTGAGAACACAGGCGAAGACTATTTCTTGTAACTCCTCTGTAATCTTTTGTAACAACTTTATGATTATAGTAAACTATAGAGTTGCTCTCTCTTCCTCGGAGTAGATCGTTTGATCAAATTGAATAAATAATTTTTTATCTTTCTTCTCGTTTTATTCTATTATATTATATGTGTACGAATTATTATTGTTATAGACCATTTATTTTAGTTGTTACTATTTTTTGCCTCATACACAATTACATCTTAAGGGAGGTTATGAATGATGATATAGATTAAGCCACACTTCCATGCAAAGAATCAATAACAAAACAGAAATAACTAACTTAAAAAGTAAGTTAGTTAGTAAGTTAATGCTACATTAGTTATATAAGATTGATTTATTGATGTAACTAACATATTAAGATGAGTAATACAGTATCTACTTTCATCTTCTTTCTACATGCATTGTATATCTTTCTTCTTCCTCAAGCTTTAGCTGCAACTTGTTCTATTCATGGAGTAACATTCTTACTTTGCATATTCACATTTGATCCAATTTCTAAAGCACACAAATAAAAATGCATTATGTTATCTTCACTTTCCCTTTTCTTCCAACTATTTTAAAATAATTTTATAGTATTACATATTTTTAATATAAAAGTATTAAATACTTTTTTATAAAATATTATTTTAATTATTTGTTTTTTTTAATGTTCCTGCAAAGAATACTATTTGGATAATCTCTCCGATGTGAACCGAATGAGACCACAATTATAATGTGTTTAGAGAATTTTTAGGAGAATGAAGAAGGTTTTCACTTACTCCATTTTTGTGTTATTCATCGATCCCACCTCCTTACTCGGTCCAATGACCTGCTATTTATCTTGCCTGACTACCCTCTCATGTGGACAATGAAGAGAGATGACTTAATATATCTTAATAATCATTAGTATCTTTGTAACAAACTTCATTTTTGACCATTGTGTAACATATTCACTCCATTCATTTATTTGTAACAGACTCGACTCTTGATTGTTCTCGAGTTATCACAATATTCTCATTCTGGCCTCAAGAAATCTGAGTTCCAACTCGGCTCCTATTGTTTTAAGAATGCTCGACATACTCGACATTCCTTCTCGGCTTTAGTGAGTTTGTAACTATTTTTTGAGAATTTCAGAATGTACACTTACTATTACTTTTTTTATATTAAAATTTCAACAAAAAAATACTTTTATTTTGAATAGTTATTTATAAAAATAGTATTTTTGATATATTTTTTTAAAAATTACGTGATTTTGATTAATGTCAAGAAATTTAATAATGAATACTTAATAAAATTTTACACGTTCCAGTGAGTTATCTGAAGATACAACCAAACAAAATTTTATTTCTGAGATACATCTGCGCTGCTTAGTATTCAATCAATTTTTTGTTACGCTTTCAAATGCGTTATCTGGAGATGTATGTCTAAATATTTGAAGCAGAGATTTTATAATTGTCACCTTTGCATGTTAGATTATTCTGAAGATGCATCTCTAGAAAAGTCAAATTGAAATTGCTAAAAGTAATCACCTACGTGATCGGACCCATACCCTCTTTTTTCATAAACCCACTCCAAAACCTTTCCATTCTCAATCAAAATTTCACTCCAAAACTTTATTTCGTGTTTAATTAAATCAAAAGGAGGAAAAAAAGTTGGAATTCAAGGTAAAGTTCATTTATTTTAAGCCTTATTACTCACATTAATCATGTTTTGAAGCTGCAAAAAGTTACATTGTATTAGGAAATATATTTTTGAAGTCTGTATGAATTCATCCAAGATGATGTATTTATGGATGTTGTATGTTTTGTTTTCCACCAGTTTGTGTTAAGTATTATTTGTTTTGAGTATTGTGTTATTTTTTCATTAGATATGGTGCACCCTGATATTTTTCAGAAAACCTATTGTGTGTTCGGATGCCAAATGTGTTGTTGTGAAAAAGTTAGATGTTGGCAACCATTTTAAAAATGATCAAGAGTTTGAATTTTGTGATCACATGCTTCAATGAATTCATAAAGAGGCATCCAAATTGGTATTTGGTGTTGTAATCGGAACTTCGATAATGCGTATAGACCTTTTCTCGGAATTTCAAACGATATGACATCATTAGAAGAAAATGTGAGTGTCACTTTAATCTGTGTGGTTATCGGTTGACAAATAAAAAATGAAGATTTAATATGATATTTGGTTTATAGAACCATGATTTATGTTAAAAGTTAGCAAGTCATCTAATTACATGACATTGAATTTAGACCAATCAAAAAATTACTTGCAACTTTGAAACGTAAAAGACGTGAAAACATCACAAATATCAGGCAAGTGTACAATATTCTCTACCAAAATAACAAAGCGCTGAGGGGATATAAAATTGAAATGCAACACCTCTTGAAAATTTTAGATGATAACAATTATGTATCTAGGTAAAAAGGATGAAGTAAGCTATTAGAGATATATTTTGGACTTATCCTGATTCCATAAAGTTATTCAACACATTTCTTACTATGTTCATCATTCATTCAATGTATAAGACCAAGAAGTACATGCTTCCATTTTTGGAAATTTTTGGTGTTACCTCTACTTAGAAGACTTATTATGTGGGGTTTGCATTTCTAGAGAGTGAAAAAGAGAATAATTTTACTTGGACTTTAGAGGTGTGAAATGTTGAAGAACCAAGAAGAAATATTGAAAGTAATTGTTAATGACCGTGATAGCACTTTGATGAATTTGGTTGCAAAGGTATTTCCTACTTCTTATGCATTACTTTGTAGGTATCACATGAAAAAATGTGAAAGTCGGGTTAAACATGTGGTAGGGACAATATAGATATATGGAAGAGATGGAAAAATGGTCAAAGTGAACGTCATAGTGGAAAAAATAATTGATGCATGGAATATTATAATAGATTCTTCTACAAAAGTGTTATATGTCGATGTTGTTATACAATTAAGGAAGGTGTGTGATAAATATGCAGCTTTATAGAAAAAATATGTGGAAAGTACAATTTTCAACCAAGTTAAGGAGAAGATTGTATGTGCTTGGACAGATCAGGTTTGACACCTTAGAAATACAACAACAAACCGAGTTGACGCCCATGCTACCTTGAAGAATTAGTTGGAAAATAGTGAGGGTGATTTGTGAAGAGATTGGGATTTTGTGAACCAAATGATCCAAAATCAGCATGATAAGATACAAACATCATTTGGTCATAGCACCACATTGTTGGAACACATGTTCAAAGACAACAATCTTTATTCTTAGTTGGTTAGCAACATATCTCAAGCAGGTCTTAATTATATTTTTCACGAAGCCAAATAAGCTTATAATTTAGGTTCAAATAGCTCAAAGTGAGGTTGCACACTTATAAAAATTTATGGAATCCCATGTACTTATCCTATATCTAATAAGGAAACTTGATAGATCGATCTACGAATGGATGAAGTTTTCACTCTTTGGAAAAGACTCAATTTTTATGATGATGATGATGATGATGTCATGAAATACGGTAAGTCGAATATCTCTATCTTGACCGAATGGGAAGTGATACATGATAGATTTTTGAAATTCGATGACAATATAAAACTCCACATCAAAGAGAAATTGAAGAAGATTGCATATTCGAAAAACAGAGACTTGAAACAACCCTCTCAATCGATAAAAACAAAATGATCTCCTAAGAAGGTCAAACTTATACCGAGCGACCATTCAATATTATGGTATCCTTCATATTTTGAACATGTTGGCAAACATTTTGAATTCACCAACTCTGAAATCTCATAAAAGTGTTTTCAAATGAGCTCGCTTTAACAATCCACATCATTCACTCCACTAAAAATCTCATTCATTAATGAAATGTCGACTTTTATGCACAAATACAATGAATGGATCATCAATGTATAGGGTGATGGTAATTGAAAATTTCTAGTAGTTCCTACTTTGTTCGGTAAAGGAGAATAAGATCACACACTTGTCTGATGTCAACTTATCCAAGATTTTAGGGGAAATAAACAATCATACACACGTCTATATGGGAATAAAATTTTGAAGCAATTTATCACTCTCTTGTTCCTTGGATTATTGGACCTGCACCGGAGGATAAATGGATGTGTTTCTCTAAAATTGGTCATCTCATAGAACTTGTGTATGATAAAGTGTGTATTAATCTTACAAGATATAGTTTCTAGGAAACATTTTTTCTGTTGCGCACTGCCACATGAAAATCCAAATGATTATATTATGTGTGTTGGATGGATTTCAAATCCGTGACATTTTTTCAAGTTTATTTGAAATCGTCATGCCATATACCACTTACATCACCATACTTGACAACTTATTCAACAACCAAAGAGGATACTTGGTCGAACTATTTTGTTGAAATGATGCAAGAGTTTACCAAATTGAGCGAGATTGAAAAAGACTTAAATAAATAAAAATCAAAAGAGGCACCCCAATAGTTATAGATTTGGTTGAAAAGTCTTAGTATTTATCTATGAATTTATTGTAAGTAGCATTCTATTAATGTGTTATTATGTCTAATATATACATTTTGAAGTTTGTCAAAAAATTCTACTTTTATTAGATGTTATATTTTTGTCCTAAATAAAAAAAACTCTTCTAAGAGGTTTCTAAAATACATCTTCGGATTAAGAAAAGGGGTGGTACCAGAGATATACATTTCGAAAATACTATAAAATATGTAACACTTGTTTCATTGTTTAATACTAAAATACATCACACCAGAATGAACATCATTTGGCATGTCGGAAATGTTTACTTTAATAGTGTGAAACCCTCACGGGCATTTAAGATCAATAAGTGCACCCTTTAGAAGATCTGACATACACACTACAAGAGCTCCCACCATACGACGATAATCGGAAAATTATGAAGATCAATTATTGGCCTTCCATTGACAAATAAGGGAAGATTGAGTTCATCCACTTTGATATGGACGACCGGATATTTAAGGGCTACGTGAAATACTTTTTCCATTTAGAATCAAAAATTACGATTGATGCGACGATTTTGAGATCACTCGAAGATATAATGAAGATGACGTCACATGGATATTGAAATGTAATGTTTGATCTATGTTAAAATCCTTATGTGTTGTTGATTTTATGATATCAATGGTAATTTGATTTTGTTAGTGTGTTGGTTTTTGCTTCTGTTTTGTCAACTTTTTGGTATTTTGCTTCGGTTCGCTCCGAAAATACAACTTCGTAAGCTTTATGAGTATGTATCTACGAAATAAAACAAGACACGAATTTGGGGCATGACTAAAAAATAACCTTAGTTGTATGTGTTTGATGCGTCGGATTTTCACAAGGTGTTATAGTGATGCATATGATGCATTAAGAAATTTCAAAAAAAATATTGATCTAGTTATTGCAACTATTATTGTAGGGGCTTCAGTGTTTTGTAGGGTCAAATGTTTTAAAAAGATTGTTCATCAAACTTTGATTTGTTTTAAAAATAAAATTAAAGATTTTTACCTCTCACCCCATACTTAAATGTGACATATCCTTAAATACATTGTTTGTACCATAATATTCTTTGTAGTTTTTTTACCTTGTTAAAAATATTATGTTTTTTAGATTTTGGGAAACTCTTAAATTTTTATCAGATTCTTAAAAGATTTTATTAATTTTTATCGGATTTTTGAAGAATCTATGAATTTTTACTATATTTTTGAAAAATTTCTAAATTTTTACATAATTTTGTAAACAACTTATTAATTTTTATCATATTTAAAAAAAACGATGCAAAATCATTTTTTTTTTACTAGAATTCAACTATCAAAATTTTTAAATATACTATCAAATTTTTTAAATATACTATGAAATTTATCAAAAATTTTGATATTGTTAATTTCATTTGTTTCCCCAATTTTTCAAAAATTAAATAAAAAGAATTACAAAACACATCAGATTTATCAAAATTATAGAAGTGTTAACTTCGTTCTTTTATAGACCCACCCGATACAAACTATCAATTTAAAAAGAAAAAACAATAATTATTTCATCTACCGATTTTTCTAAAGAAACCGTTAATAATGCATACCGAATTTTTTAATTGCAATATCGAATTTTTCACGCGTCCTTTTTAATTAAATTTCAACAAGAATATTTTGGGTATTATAAAACATTGAGAGGTGAGATTATTAAATTATAAAAATTAATTATTATTTACCGTCGGTATAAAAATTTTACAGTACATCATAACCATTCGATAATATTATTTAATAAATAATTAAAATAAAAATAATATATAATTTAAATTTTAACAGTCATAATTTATTGACAGTATAAATTTTTTTTACACTAACACAGTGTATCCAATTAAATTCTAAATTATAAAAATGATATTTTGGATATTATCCAAAATTAAGGGGTGTAGGTTTAGGTATGGCGTGGCAAGTATAATTTCATGAAAGTTTCGTGAAAGTGCCTTTTAAGCATAGATTTAGGAAATCACAATCACTTCCTTCCCTTTTTACACGCCTCACCCGCAAATTCTTAAAAGATTCTTATTTAGTTAAAATTTTGAAAATTTCTTAATGCACTCTAACTATTTTTTTCGGTGTGAATTTTTAAATATGCTTTCAAGAATCAGAAATGTATATCTAATGTGCATCTTATTATATCAAAAAACATATAAATCGGTACAATTCGATTCTGAATTGATGTTGTATTGCCGATTATATTTTAAATGAATTAAATAATTATATTGTGAGAAGTAAACCATAGCGTTAATGAACCAGAAATGCAACATCGATTCAAACAATAAGTATATTTTTGATTTGTATTTTGACATATATAGAAATGCAACATCGATTCCAAACAATAAGTATATTTTTGATTTGTATTTTGACATATATACGCGTGCTGCATCTTCCCCTTTCTAATTTACTGCAATCTCCCAAAAATACCATTGTTCCAAAATACTCTTTATTTTAAAATTCATCAATTTATAGCAACACATAAGGAAATTATAGATATTATCATAATCAATCAAAGAGAATCATCAATTGTAAGTTATTTTTGAACATTGAATTTTTTTTATTTTACATATAAAATGTGTTTTAGGATAGTAAAATATAATTTTCTTTTAGTTCCAAACCGTAATTACATTTTCAATTTCAAACATGATTTTTCAAAACAAAAATCTCAAAAATACATTTCAAAAGATATTTTTAGTTATTCATTAGGTATTTTTCTTTCTCTATATAAGGTATTTTTCTTTAGTTATTTATTAGGTATTTTTCTTTCTCTATATAAGGCATTTTTCTTTCTCTATATAAGGTGTCATAAGAAATTCTCCAAAAATCCGATAATACATCTTGTGGCACTTGCATGAGACATGGAAGGCCCAGTTGTCATGACATTGAAAATGTGAAACTAATACTATCATAACCATAACCTGTTTTTTTTCTTCAATAGGAACTATGATTGAAAATTTAAGAGTGGATTTCTATGATTTCATAATTTTTATCACAATAATTTCATTGTTTATTATACTTATACACACACCTTCTAAATAGTTAATAAATTTAATTCAGAATGATACAAATATTGAACAATCTTTTTGCATTCAATTTAGTATGAAAAAGCAAAAGTCATAGGGTAGTTCAGTCACAAAATGCTAGTTCAGTCACAAAATGTTAATGTGAGTATTATAGGTACGGAGATACATCTCCAGATTCACTCAAAATGAGAAACACAAACTAATGTGTTTTTAGGTGCGACCATCGATGCATCTCCGAACACATGAATACAATTTTAGATTTTCAAGAGTGTGATGCAAGGGCACGTCTTTAAGGATGGAAAGAGCATTCCTCAAAACGTTAGCTTTGGAGTTGTTCACTTGGAAGTTGCATTATGATTTAGCTATTGGCACTCAACTAAATCAACAGCGTAGATCAAATGTGTTTTAACATGGTGAACTCTATCACGTGGAAGACTATTTAGAACTTATTGAGTCATGTGTTATGCTTTCAGTAAAATATGTTGCTGGTGTACACTCTCCACAGTTTGAGTTGAATTCTTCTTTCATACCACACCATACAATGAGTTCATCTCAACAAAGCTCTTTCTTACAAGCTTTGACACAGTAATATGCATGTGTGCGCGAACAAAGTTCAGATATATTCTAAGGTTGTTATATCTCATCATATCATAAATCATAATCTATTAAGAAATCCAGCAAGGAATACCGAAGGTTTGAGTTTCAATGTCATCAAAATGATCGCATACATTCAATCTTCCGCAAACATACAACTTTCTTAATAATAAATATACCATACAAAAACATGGCAGGATAATCCATTCTAATTATAATTAACAAATGAAATGACTCAAATTGCACATCTTAACTCTCTCCTAGCTCCAACAAAACTCTTAATCCTAAAGAATCATATAAAAACTTGATTCTCTAACCTAAGTTCTATACACTAGACACAGACAATGATGTACAATTTCTTTCTGCCTGAAATGGTTATGAGCAATTTAAAAATGACTTACTCTTTTTGAATTCGCTTGGGTAAATAAACGCAGAATCCAAACAGATACCACCTTTCGTGTGTGTGCAGTCAATTTGAGTCATAGAGAACTTGACTTTGGTTGATGAATTGCCATCCGCAACAGTGAAATCGCCTGCATGGTAAAAAGTCCAATTGCCAGTTCCTTTTAGAAAACATTGGGAGGCAACATATTGCCCATCGGAAGTCCAAAGTTGGAATTGCACAGGCTTCTTGTCCCACCCATGAACATGTTCAGTGCTGCAGACCCGACGTCCAAACCTCTTGTGGGCACGCCCAAGGTGTACTCTGAAGAATAAGCTATATGTCCCCGCAGGAAATGGGAAGTCAACTTCCCCCTCCACTTCAAACCACCAGGTATGCTGAAGGTATGCAACAGTACTGAATCTGCAGAGATAACATAATTCAATTCCAAAGCTTCACTAAAATAAATTTATTATATAATGAGCTTCACAAATTGCATCATCAACTAGAAAAATTAAAGAAAAGGTAGCATGTTTACCAATGTGATTTAACTTCAATCTTAAACAATATCCACTAGTTTTCCTTCACAGTAGTACTGACTAAGATTTATATATTTAACTTTAGCTATATGTGCTCAGTGCATCAATGGCAGAGGAACACAATATGCAAGATGTTAAAACTCACCTGGATTCTTCAGTAAGAATATGATTCCAATATCTCCTATCATCAATCCCAGTAATCGACAGTCCCTTATTAGCCGATATAGCCAAACAAAGCTTACCACTCCCTCTATCAAGCCAAACTTTCTACACACACACAAAAAAAACTCATGAGAACCAAACCCTAATAATTAAAAATTAGGGTTTTCAAAATTAAACCAAACAATCAATCGATTCACCTTGGTTCCTCTGTCAAGATCATTGAGGCGACAAAGAGAAACGTAAACATCACGTTTACCCAAATCAATCGGAAAATCGTCACAGATTTTGTTGAGAATAAGATGATAATTAGAAGGCAATTTGGACTCCCAAACAAAATCAGCAGAAGAGGCAGCGTTAAAAGCTCGATTCAATGTGGCAAGTTGACAGATCTGAGGAGGATCCATGTAACCGATAATGGAAGCGACGCAACTCTCGGGTAAATCACCGAGAGTGGGACCGGAAGAAGAAGATAGTGAATAAGATAGAAAAGAAGAAAATCGAAGACCCATGAAAATGAAAATGAAATTGAAATTGGATTGAAGAAAAGGTTTACATATAAAGAGAAATTGAATTGGGAATAGAATGGGTTTAAGAGTTCTAGAAATGAAATGTACAGGTACGCGTACTAGTTGTTGTCCTTGTTGGACTTCGTTTTTGTTTTTATTTATGTTCCCGACATAAAGCCAGCTCAGAGGTACTATATATCTGATTAGGACGGAAACTGGATTAGGTTGATTTTCAACTGTCTTACCACATGTTTTGAGGCTTTTTAGATTAGTGTAATCTAATAACTCATATTTAGAAAATACTTTTTGAATTTTTTATCTTTTAACTTTTTAATATGAGTAAAAAAATAATTGTAATTTTTTTTCTTATTTTGTAAATTAAAGACACAGTGGATAGATAATCTTATCATCATTATAAAATAATTGATTGTTTGTAAATTGTATTTGACTGGATTTTATCTTTTGTTTATAGATTGAATGTTGAGTTTATATTTTTCACCATATCAAAAAGTCAATAAATAATATAAAACGATAACTACTCATTTTTTTACATTCAAAATGTTTTGTGATGTGAAGAAATGCCTCTAAACTTAGTTTCAAACAAACACATAGTATTTGAATCAATAAAAGTTGAGTCAACAAAGTATATTGAACAAAAAATGATGTATTTAAGTGGTTTTATGACTTTATCAGAACAATTTTTCAACAAATATTATTTATAATAATTAAGAGATCTTTCGAATTAATGGAGGAAGAACGAAGATATTTATATTTAGACTTTTGTATTTGCAATAAAAAAAATTATAATTGTTGTTTTTTTGGTTATGAAAATGGGGTTGGTCGTTCAGCTATGGATAGAAATAAAGCATATCGAACTATAAGGGGTCTAATATGGCATGGTATATTTAACTTTGGTCTAGTCTATTTAATAAAAAATGATAGACTTAGACTTATTTAAAATTTTATTTGGATTGTCAAACCTCTCAATCATAGCTCGTGGATTGTCAAAGCGATCTTTAAGCAAAGTGAAGTAATGACACAAATGGAGGTTTGATAGGATTTTAACGAGAAGAATTGATATAGCACTAAAAGAATGTATAAAGCTCTGCAAGTATTAAACCAAAAATTTATTGGAAAAATCTGTTTTTTGGTAACTTGGCACGACCAAGGGCTATTTGTATCCTTTTGTTGGCGTGTAGACATAGATTATTGACAAAAGATAGGCTTGAAAAGTTCGCATCGTCAATGATAGGAGTTGCACTTACTGTGGGAGTGATGAGAACTGTAACCATTTACTGTTTGAGTGCAGAGATACAAGGAGAGTTTGGTTGGATGTTTTGCATTGGACGAACATCCGGCATAGCCCCCTAAGGTGGGACATGGGTGTCTTGGATCTAACAAACTAAGAGGAATTCTTCTGTAGCAAAATCTTGAAAATGGCCATTGCATAGGTCGTTTATACTGTTTGGATTCATAGAAACCACCGAATTTTTCAGGGAGAGGATAACAGAGCCATGAAGAGTGGAAGCATTATAAAGATTATTCGTTGGAGAATGGCGCATGATAAGAAATTAGTAGAATATTGTAACATGTTGGATAGAAATTATTGCTCTTAGTTTGCTTTGTCACAATGTCGGTTTGTTGTCTGGATCTTAAGGATCGGCTTTTGTATCTCATTGTTATTTTTTGGAATAAAATTATTCTATTTGCTCCAAAAAAATTTATTTGGTTAAATAGATCAAGTTTAGGCTATTAAAAAAGTCTATGAATTCTTATAGACCGATCTATATATGAATATCTTTTTAAACAAGCTAAACAGTATATAAAAATTTAAGTTGTCTATTAAAAGGGCAAAATATTATTTTTCATCCCTTAACTCTATCTCGAGGTTCAGTTTGGTCCTTTAACTTTAAAAAGTGTCATGTTGGTCATGTAACTTTTAAAATGGCGCCACATGAGTTATCTTCGTCAATTATCCTCAAACGTCTATTTATGTGTGAAATTGTGGCAGCTGAGTTGGCAAGACAAATTCATCTTCTCTATTTACACAGAGTGTTCGTGTTTATACATTCCCAAATTCGACCTAGGGTAAATTGGAATTAGAGAATGTGTTCATCTTTGGAATTAGATATTCATCTTTGGAATTAGGAATTAGGATTTAGACGAGCATGAAATCATATGGTTCTTTGTCCTTGTTGAAACGGAAAAACTCAAAATATGGGGATTCAAATGTATACAGTAGCTCATGGTGGAAATCCATATGTCATGGCGGTTCCACAACCAATGAGCCGAGCTTAACCCCTATTTTCTTTGTATTTCTCTCAAATCTAATAACCGATATTTAGATAAAATCAAGGGCGATATTAGTAAAAATAGGGTGTGAAAACTAAAAAATTTACGGTTAAAATTTTTGCCCATGGGAAAAATTAGTAAAAATAGGGTGTGAAAACTAAAATTTTTGCAGTTAAATTGTTTGTCCAAGCTGCTTAAAATTCCTAGCTCCGCCACTGCATATGTCATTCTGGAGACATGGCTATACTTCGAAGGACAAAAACCATTAAGAATATCAGGAAAAAAGTCCGAGGTTTTCAAAATTATAAGGTATGGAGATAATTTGTGTTTTATTTCTGTTTGAGTTGGAATCTTGTGTGATATTTGAACTCCATTATATGACAATTTCAAGGAGCTATGCAAGGTGGGTGTGGTTACTTTAGTTGGTTTTATGATGGTGTGGGAGATGAGAATGAGAAATTTTAGATGGATAGGTTGGAAAAGGTATCAACGGAACTTACTGAAGAAAAAAAAAGTTTGAAAAAGTCACAATGGTGAATGAAGAATTAGGGAATCAACTGATGAATCTTGAAAGTTAAATGAAGAATATCATGAAGTGGAAACAAAATTGGAAGTTGATGTTTTTTTATGATTATCATTGTATTAGTTTTTAGAGTTTAAAGTTTATTTGTAACAATTCTCTTATAGTTTGTACTAGTTGATCTTAATTGACAAGTTTGGCATGACATATTTGGCATGACCTGTTTGGAAAAATTCTAAAGTTTCGCATGAATTGTTTATATCAGAAGAAAAGTTATAATTGTTGCCATGACCTGTTTGCAATATTTGGTATGACCTCAATGTGTCGTTGGCATACTAGTTACACAATATTTGACAACATATATGACAACATGTTCGTCATATAATGTTTGTAAACAAATTTTTTGACACATAAACTAATTACATAAAATGATTCCATAAACTGAATCCATAGTACATAATAACATTCATGCAATGATTACATAAACTACCTCCTTAAGACAATATGTTCCATAAGACACTATGTTTCATAACATCATAAAGCGATATCCTAAATACACATGAAATGAAATCCTAAATACACATGGCGATATCCAAAATAAACATGACAACATTTCCAAAATGCAAAAAATATAAAGCGGTGTCTTAATTAAACCTAGAGCTTCTTCTTTGGTGTAGTTCTCTTATTTGGAGTAGTTCTTCTTGATGTTGAGCTGACAATATTTTTGGCTGCATTCAACCTAGTTATAGACCCTGGAGGTACAAAAGGTCTTGATGCCCTCCTAACACCTAGCTTTTGTGCCTTGCCCTTAGCAGATCCATGAGTTTTTTTAGTAGCATTTCCCTTAGATGTCTAAGAATTTGAACTCATTGTTGAGTAGCTTGTGATGACTGTTGGGAAGCTGGACCTAATTTTTGAGTAGCCTGTGTAGGATATTGAGAAGCTTGGACTGATTATTGAGTAACATGTGCTTACTGTTTCTTGAGCAGATTTTTGAGTAGTATGAGTTATTGTGTCCTTACAAGTAGACTTATTGGGTCCTACTATCTTGCACCAACTACACTTCACTATGAAACATGTTCTTCTTATTTTGTGATCAGACCCACCAATTTCTCCTTGTTCAAGATTCCTCATCTTTGTTGGTCTACCAGACATCTTCCTATGCTTGGGTGGTTTCACATCTGGATATTGTGTATTAACCTATAAGTTTGATCCATTTACATGATAGATCACATGCTCACATACTGACTTGTACCTTGAAACCCTATTATAATCAAGAATGTAACCATCAATCTTGAAGTTCCTACTCTTCATAGTTGACAATGCATGAACACATGGGAGTCCCGTAAGTTCCCATTTTCTACATAAACATATATGTTCTTTCAAGTTTATAGAAAATTTATCAGCTTGATTTTCCAAGTGTCTTACTTCAAATATGTATTCATAAAACATCCTAAAAATAGAATCAATTGTTCATATTTATTAGTTATATAATGTTTACATATCGATTATTAAACAAAGAAGCGGTTTAACATACCTTACAAGCCATAAATTGGTGTATGTGTTGGTGACACAAATTTTCTTTCAATATTAGACAATATCTCATTATCATCCCATGTTTGAAATTTCATTATGGTAGTTTCCCACCTCTCCATAATGTATATTATGATGTCTTCCAACATAGTGACCGGTGGTTTTACCCAGAGAATTATACTATTAAAGGATTCATACATGTTGTTAAGAGTTACATCACACTTGTTTGTGGTTTTAAAATAAGATATACTCAAAATATTGGTGGGGTATGTATCATATATTTATGTGCATCTTTATTGATATCCCTTATTCCCATCATTCATTTTCTCATTCTTGTGATTATGTGTTCAAACTGCGATATCGCGGTAAGAGCAAAAGTAAGTACTTTTCAAGAAATTTATCGTCTCCACAGGATCGTGTAATGGAAAGAATTATGTTCAACATTTTTCATGTCTTATAGCTTGGGTTAAAATGGATTTGAGATATGAGGTGTAAAAAGTAAAGTTATTAACAAAAAATAAATGCATTGTAACAAAGGAGAGAACTTATTCGAGTTTGAATTTCATCTACCCGTCAAATACTTAAACTTATTACTAAATTATACTCAACCTAATTTACTCATCAATATCATCATGTATCTCTCACCTCAATATCCATTTCTGAAACACCTACGAGATGCACCACAACAAAGGTTATGTCTAACACAATATTGTGAGAACAACCGTATTACTGTTGTCGGTGATGTCTCGTACAACTCAACATGAAGCATTAAGCCGATAACCACAATGAATATTAGCGCTAAATATATCTTTAGAAACTAGAAACTAATAGATATTCATCCTCAATAGATATTTGTGAGGTATATTTCTATAACAACACAAATCAAACATAAAAAGATTAAGAAAGACATCAACAATGATTTGTAAAAGAGGTTTCATACAATACCATGAGCAATAAACATACATACAAAACAAAGTATACTTACAAACAAACTCTAACAAATGAATCTTACAAAGAGAAGAATGGAGGAGAAAATCAAATCTTTTGCGGTTCCAATCACGAGCAAAGAGGCGACTACGAATCATCCGATTCTGACCTCAATGTTGTTTTCTAAGCTCAGTCATCAAAAGAATGAAAGTGATGAAGTTGAGACAAATATACCCTAAAATGATGCCCTAAAAATAATGTAAAATTGAATTTATAGTGTTTCAAAGTCGCAGACCGCGCTTAGCCCCGTAGAGAGCACTTAGCGCGTAAGTTGTTTTCTCAAAAAAATCAGCTTTTATTTTCTTCATAACTTGAGAACTGTAATTCTGATTTACACATGGTTTGAAGAGTTGGAAAGCTTATTCAATGATGTATATTTCCATGACTTAATATAATAGCTTGAATACCTACCAAATTGAGATAAAAAATAGTCAATCAAATGATATTTACACAAAAACACGATTATACACAATATAAATGTATTTACAAACTAGTTGAGGTTTATTGCAAGAAAAAATAAAGAATCAAGTCAATAAGTGCCAATTACTCACACTCAAAACACCAAAATTTAGAACTTATCAACTCTTTTCAACTTAAAATATTGTTTGTCCTCAAACGAAGTCAAACAATAGAAACAAAAGCAATAACCATGAAATCAAGCATCAACAAGTTTAGAAAAATGAAAACAAATGTATGGTTCAAGAATCAACAATGTACAAGCAAAATAATGTTTAACACTATACTACAATGACAACATACAAACAAAACAAATTCTAAGTTCAAAAATCATGTCAAACATTCCAAAACCACACATGCCCGATCATGAATCACACCTAGCAAAAATTCATCAAAGGATGAAAAACACACAAACACGAGGTACTTGACATTCACCTAACAATCTTGCATATAAAATATTTAATTATGCATTCATCTAAAAACTCGTATTGAAAACATAAAAGCAAGAATCAAAAGGACTTCAAGGATTGTAATGTGGCTTAGCTAACAAAGAATGGTCAATTTCTAAAGGTAATTGAAATAAAAAGTTTGCCTAAATAAGTGAGAATGATCACTTCTTAAATTCTCAAGCATTCACAACTGCTGTACCCCAAAATTTACCCTCCTTATTTTAGTGTTTTTGGATTATAATCGCATTATCATAACATACATGTATACACATGCATAGTATGCATCACATGGTTCCAGTTCTAAATACTTCAATTTGTGGAAGAAACTATGTGTTTGGCTATCTCGAATCATTTCAAGTATGATATCGATATTTTTCGGTTCGTGCGCTTGAAGCAACATATTTTGGTCAGAAAGCTATTTTGGTTAGGTTCCATAAGCATTGGATCATATCAATTGATTCTCCAGTTTATTTGTTCAGATCGCAGGTCATTTCGCCAAGAAAAGAGACTTTATTTGCTTATTTCTCAATAAAGTGAATTTTGGGTTTTTGGTGCGTTTCAAGCGCTCTAGAAGGCATATCTCTCTGCTCGTCAGGTATTTTATGATTATTTTTTACAGGAAAGTCCCTCTCATGATTATCTACAACTTTAGTTCACATGCCAGAAGCAAATTGCATGAAGAAAGGCCTCAAAGAAATTGATCTTTCAAGTGAATTAAACTGAATTTTAGTGTTGTACCGTGTACTCTGCGCACTTAAAAATTCATAACTCCCAGCTGGAAAATCAAAACTGAGTGGGTATGATTTCTTAAAATCCGTATCAAATTCCTCTACAACTATCATGAACAAGTTGGGAGTCAATTCCTTACCTTTTAAGAGCAGTTTTTTTATTCTTCGGACTAGATTTTGAGTTGAATCGAGCAATTTTCATCTGATACACGAAGTTCGAAAAATCATATCTCGCTCGATTTTTATCCAAACAAGGTGGGACTAGTGCCAAAGTTCACAAATTTCATTGACTTCATTTGTCTTAGATATACTCAAGTTGAATTTTGATTAGAAGACCCTCGTTTGAGGCAATTTCTCGAAGAGTGCAATGAAAATTACGCATGTGTCAAGCGCCTAAAATTGTGTTGAAACTTCAAAATTCATATCGCTGGAGCGTTCCCCGATCATGTCAAAATTTTGACTCTCGTAAGAAAAATCACGTTGCGTACATTTTCGTTTACATTCGGACTTCAATTCCGCGGGTTTATTTGTTTTGGACTAATTACGAAAATTATTCGGATAATCGCGATTTTGGCTTAATTGTGGATGCAACACACTCTAGTCTCTAAGGCCCAAATTTTCACACTATAAATAAATTTTTTCCTTCACAATTCAAGGACACCCAATCATTTGTCTAATTTTCAACACAAATCTCCAATCTTCTCTCGCTAATTCTCTCTCTCGGTCATAAGAAGAATAAGAGTAAAAAATTTCAAAGGAATCCTCTTCCCTCCAAAGCAAGACCAGTCACCCTTGCCTCCCTCTCCCAGTCGCGCGCCTCCCTCCCTCCAGCCATACCTTTGGCGTCCGGCCACCCTCCGCCCGGTGACTACACCACCCCGCTCAGCGACCACTTTCCGCGACCGATCTTTTTTTCGCACAAGCTTGGTTCCAATCGGAACCTCTTCTCTTCGCGGACCGACCTTCCTCTTCTGCTTTCGGCCACCTCCAAGGCCGACCTCCTCCTCTCTTCACGCTCCCTTGCTCGGTCAACCTAGGAAGACCTTCCTCCATCACTTTTCTTTAATTTTTCAAGAATCAAGTCAATTTTTCTTCAAGGATCAAGCTTCGATTTCGATTATTATCGTCAATTGGAAGTAGATTTGGTATTTTCTTTGAAGGGTGAAAGAAATTCCTCTTTAATTTGACTCAAACTTCAAGTTCAAGTAAGTGATTAATTCAATTAAGCACTTATTTTAAGTGATTTTTCACTTTTAGCTTTTCTTGAAATTGAATAGTCGAATTGATTTCAAATTCCGTGTGGATTCCGATTCTTGAATTTATATTGCCAAATTATTTAATTTGATTCCAATTTTGTGACGTTAAAAGTGTCGGTGTGAAGGAATATTGTACAAAACACACATACACTTGTGGAGTTTTTGCATCTATGCCACTTATTTGTGCATTTTGCATCATCTATCACATGTTCATGCATTAGAGAGCATATAGATTGACTAAATTGCATTGATCCATGTGAGTTAAGGCATAATTTGCATAAATAATTGTGTCGAAATGTAGAGCTAAATGCATTTTGATTCTTAGATGCATTTGCATTGTACATAACACATACACATGCACCTAAACTCACACTTATGACATAATTTGCATCATCACATATTCACATACATGCATATGGAATAATTGAGTCAAATTAATGTGTCGGTGTTCAATTTTTGTGATGTTAAAGTGTGTCGAAACCTCACTTTCACTCACTTTTTCACATGTATGAATTCACAACACTTCAACACATCACATGTTTGATTCTTATTGACTTTCATACATGTTTTGCATAACATTTGTATATGATTTGCATTGAGCACATATCATTTGCACATGATATCTCATACACTTGCATTTCATTCATCTGCACACCATAAAATGTATATAAACATGCATTTTTATGCACTTTTATTTCAAATTTCAATCAAACTTGTACATAACTCATGTTTCATCTTGTTTTGGCTTATTGATTACATGTAGTTAATTAAATTTCGATTCATCTCACATTTCAAAACCAAACAAAAATCAAATCGGAATTTAATTCAAAACATGGATTTTATGATTCGTAAGCATTTTTAGCGTTTTCATGCACGACACTAACTTTTCCTCAAAAGTTCAAAGTAGCAGTATATCCCATACGTTTGCACGTTCTTGAACCGTTTTGGAGGTTTAGGAACCAAATTTTGAGTGCAACATGCCTAAAACATAGTGGCTTCCCTTCACTTTAAGGTCCGAAAATGCCACTTCCACTTGGAATTAATTAAAACCACTCACGTTTTGAATTCGTTGATGTTTTTGCAAGAAACCATGTGATTCTTAATCGATTCTGAGAAGTTGACTTTTTCGCTCTAATTTTGGAAAACCGCCTTCCCAAGACTATTTTTGTGATTTTATTTCGCTTCTTAGATGTTTATACTAGTTTATAATCATATTTGAAATCAATTTTGCATTTGGTGATTTATTTCTAACACTTGCTTTGTTAATTTTGACACTTTATTTCATGTGCGAGGTACTTGGAGCCTTTTCACTTGAGATTTGGACATATAGCGTCCTTATTTTGCGCTTGCACTTATACATGTGCATTCTATTGTCGTTGTTTGGATTCACACCTTTCTTGCGGTTATCCAATCTTGAATACGTCTGAACTCACATTCTATTGCTTGCGTGCAAACACGCATACTATTTGTGTTACTCGGATTGACAACTTCTTGCGGGTTATCCGATTGTTTGAATGCATATGAACATGCATTCTACCGCTTTACTGCGTATGTGTACATTCTAATCTAATTTATTGTGGATTGATACCTTTCTTGCGGGTTATCCAATATTGAATGTGTCTGACGTGAATTCTATTTCTTGTATGCATCTGACGCGTACCATTTGTGTTTACTCAAATTGACACCTTCTTGCGGGTTATTCGATTGTTTGAATCGTCGAATCGTATTCTACGCGTATGTGTACATTCTATTGTCGATTTGTTGTGGATTGACACCTTGCTTGCGGGTTATCCTATCTTGAATCGTCTGACGTGCATTCTAATGCTATATCGTCTGAATGCACATTACTTGTATGATATTTGGATTGGTGACTTTCTTGCAGGTTATCTGATTATTTGAATGCATACGAATGCACATTCTAATTATCGCTTGTGCACATACGTGTATATTCTATTGTCTGTTTGTTGGGATTTCTCTCTTCTTGCAGGTGTATGCGTATCAATCGTGTTCGAATGCACAATTTGATATTTGTTTGTGTCGAATCGTAATACCTTATGCTTTATATGGTTTATATTCCTATGCGGGTTTATTTGCCTCGGATGTGTATGAGCGCACTCTACATATGCTTTGATGCCTCGCACATTTCTCACCGATTTACTCTTATTGCTTGGCTACAATACTTGAAGTTTTCAAAGTATTTCTTAGCTTGTAGTGCTCTTTGTTATCCGTTTGGTACTTTCTACACCATTTTATTGCATTCTCTTACAACTTTCCTAGATATCATGAAGTAGGGTTTCTGACTTTCTTACGCCATGAGAAGTAAGAATAGAGATGCATGATTGGGATTCCGTAGTTGGAGCATGTTCACGAACCCCTCTGGTTTATTTAAAGACCCGTTTAGGGCGATTATGTGGGCTACCTGTCTCTGGTTTGTTTAAAATCCTCTTACGTGCATAGGGAGGTAATTCTCAGTAAGTGTTTACATTTGTGCTTGCATAGGTCATGAGTGGTTAGGCAACCCAGAGTGGCACCACCAAGCAAAGTCCCACTTTGATACTTATTGATACATATATAATGATATGATGGGCATGCAGAAAGGGTTCGTAATCGACCCTGCACAGTTCTAGTGTGTGTCAGCCCAGCACACGTGAATCGTGTTGCTTCATTTATCGAGTCAAATAATAAAAAGTGGCAAGAGTTCCCTATTCTGACTCTACACACCTTCCTGGGGTTTGCATTTACTGCTGATACCTACACTCATTGCTCTTCAAACTTGACAATTCATGTCATGATGTGACACCTTTCACGGGAATCGAATGTGTCGGCTCCTGGTTGCTTCCGGTACATTGGTGTTGTTGTAGGATATGGGATTTCCTCCTTCTCCTGCGCATGTGTGACATATGTCTGTGCATTGCAATGCTTGTGTGCTTTTGCCAAAGCACTTGGTTGCTTCATCCTTTTACATCCCTTAGTTCTACAATCAAGATAGATATTAGGATAGTTTTCCCTTAGGACTGCTCGGTTAGGATAACTCTCGAGCCTAGACATTAGGATTTACATCCTTTGCATGTCAACATAGGTAGAGATTCCCCTTCATCCTTAACCTTAGGTCCAATCTTTGCATGAAAATATTAGGGATAGTACTAGTTAGTCTCCTTTTTCTTTTGCTTGTTTCTTTTAGCATCCTTGCATGTAATAAAACTAAAATTTACTTTGTTTTTTCTTTTGAAAACTAAAACACCTAATAATGGTTCAAAACTCCTTTCTTAAAGGTAAAAGCAACCAACCAATGCAAACTTTTTTTCCGCCTACGGGCGCTTTCTTTTTGTGTTTAAAACCTTTTTCATAAGTAAAAAACACAAAACCCACCAAAACTAGTGAGCCAAACTACGCGCTCTGAATTTCCCATTGCACAAGGAAATACGTAGGCATCTTGTCACGGGCTCGATCGAGCAAAACTTTGTAAAAACTTACTTCTTTTCCCCATGGTTTCTTTATTTTCCTTTTCTTTCTCATGCATTGTAGCGATTAAGAAATAGATAGATATAACACACCCCTTAGATAGAAAATAGAAGTGGATATCATAGAGTACTATGAGTGTGCGGGGTGTTAATCCCTTCCCCTCGCACAATAGACTCCCTTACACAGACCTCTCGGTTGTAAGACCGTGATTTCTTCCCTTTCAGGTTTACTCGATGTTTTCCTTTCCCCTTCGTGAGATAAAAAACATTCGATGGAAAATTCATTGATATATCCTATCAGTTGATATACAGCCTAGTGATTTCAACAACTTCATTCACCTTTTTCTCTTTTCCAAATTGGTACACCATCACACATCTTATTAGCATAATTATTTGTTAGTTTTTTTGTTTCTTTTTTCAAGGCTTTTCTTTTTATTTTGCAACTATCTTCTTTCTTCTTTTTTTCAATCTTTTTCTTTTTCTCAACCTCTTAGCAACCAACATTTTCTCCCCAACTTGAATACAACCAAAAATGTGATGTGAATACTCCCAAACTTTCTAAGGCAAAGGCAAAAAATTAAACCACAAAATATGGTTGAGGGTTCAAGAATATAAATGTATCCATTCAAAAATAAGTGAACTAAATACTCATGGAAAAATATCATAGTTCAAATACAACATGGATATTGATTAAAAAGATATCAAAGGGAGGACGAGTGCAACTTTACGAGTGCAACAAAAGTTGCACTCGCAAACACATCAAACCCTGCTAAGCGGGCTAGACCACGCTTAATGTTACCACAAAAATGCAGAGAAATAGAAATGCATATGAATTCATGCCAAACCTCCACTAACACCTGCACTAACGCAACTACAAAATGTACAAATTTTACAAATATTGGGTGTCTCCCAACAAGCAATTGTTTTACGTTGTTAGCTTGATGCCTTTATTGTGCTTAACTAGTAACTCCTCCTGTCACTTGATTTTCTTCAAGGCGCGACCGAAAATAAGTGTCCTAACCAAACACTTTAACAAATATTACAAAAATAAGAAAGTTTACAACAACACTTGAACAAATGATGGACAACACACTCACACACACTTGAACACAAGAAAAATAAATACGTAAACAAGTGAGGAAAGCAAACACAAGTATACAAGTATGTAAACATATACACAAATATAGACAAGTAAAAATATACAAGTGAAAATATACAATATATACGATACATATACAAAGCTCAAAACCATAGAAACTATTGCGATGCAATTCCATATCAAAACACCAATCCCTGGCAACGACGTCATTTTGTTCAAATTGCAGTATAGCGCTAAGAGCACAAGAAATGAATTATTTTTCCAAGAAATTTATCTTCTGAACAGGGTTTTGTGCAAGGGAAAGAATGTCGTTCAATAGTTTTTGTGTCTCTGAGCTTGGGTTAAAATGGGTTTGAGGCATGATGTGGAAAAAGTAAAGTTATAAACAGAAACTAAATGCATTCTATGAGAGGAAAGAACTTGTTTGGGGTTGAATTTGATCTATCCGTCAAATAATTAAACTTATTACTCAATTGTACACAACCTAATTTACTCCTCAATATCATTATATATCTTTCACCTCAAGGTCCATTTCTAAAATACCTACGAGATGCACTACCACAAAGGCTATGTCTAACGCAATATTGCGAGAACAAATGTATTACTCTTATCGGTGATGTCTCACGATACTTAATCTACACGAAAGTATTAAGCTTTGATAACCACAGTGAATATTAACTTTAAATCTATCTCTAGAATCTAGGAACTAATATATATCCATCTTCAATAGAGATTTATGAGGTTTATGTCTATAACAACACAAATTCAAACGTAAAGTAAAACGTAAGGAAGACATCAACAATGATTTGTAAAAGTGGTTTTATACAATACCATGAGAAATAAATATACATACATAATAAAATATACATACAAACAAATTCCAACAAATGAAGCTTACAAAGAGAAGAATGGAGAAGAAAATCAAATCTTTTGCAGTGTCAATCACGAGTAAAGAGGCTTCGACTCCGGATCATCCGATTACAACCTCCAAATGTTATTTTCTAAGATAATAATTCAATCGTTTTAGTCTCTCTTTTTTTATGAAACTCAAGATATGATCAAATTATGTAAGATAACAATTCAATTGTTTTAATCTCTTTTTTTATAAAAATAAATTTGACTAAAAAAGGATTAGTTGGATGTATATCATTTTTATCCTCGAGATTTTGGACACAAGTTATATCACTTGCTTGTTCAAATGCTTGTCTTCCTTTCAAAAAAATTAATTAATAGCATGATCATTTTGAGTTCATTATTTTATCGAATAAAGAGGATTAATTGGATGTATGTCCCTTTTATCCTCGAACATTCGACACAAGTTTTATAATTTATTTGTTCTAATGTATGTCTTCCCTTAATGTAGTTTTTAGGTTGTCGAGAGTGAACCTCCCGGATTGTGGAAAGGTCACTATGTGTACACCTCGAAGCCTATAGGTAATAGGATGTTATGTTCTTGGAGGAAATTGTGAAGTAACTCTAAGGTGTGTCCTAAGTTAGAAGCATATTGCTTTTAGTCTTAGTTATTTTGTGTCCAAGTTATTTGTTTTGTATTGTGTTTGAAGTGTGGTATCTTATTTGTTTTTAGTTTTGTTTAGTGTCACGGTTTGTGATCTTGGGGAAGTGAGAGGCTCTCATATCTAAGTGTGGTATCTTAGGTAGAAGGTTCATTGGGTAGTTTGATTAAGTGAGGAGGTGTAAACAGGGAAGGTTTAGCTCCGAATTAAATTGCTGATAGTGAACTTCATCTTTGGATTTGAAGGCCCCAACGTAGGTTGGTTAGAACCGAATGGGTTAATGATAAGTTCCAAAATGTAGTTATTTTGTATATATGTTTTGTGGCACTTATCCGTTCTTGTTTGTTAATAATTGTTGAATAACCCAATTTTTGTTGTAAATCGTTTTATTGTATTTTGTGTACATATTGTACTATTTGATTAGTTTTAATGTAATTTTGTAGGTATGCATGCGTGTTGGAGCATCGAGGAATAAAGTGTCGAAGACACGGCTCAAAACGCATTTTGATGAATAAAGACCGTTTGGCTCGGGAGAGGCCGCTCGGAGTGAGGCGTGTTTTGGAGCGTGCTGAGTGATTTGGTACTGTTCGGATGAGAGATAATTTTGAGCGCGGTGAGGCCGCTGAGCGGCATTTACGCCAGTTTACGTGTAAATATCAATGGAGGCTGCTGAGTGCGCCCTCGCCGCTGAGCGTGATCATCTGTGTTTAGTTTTATAACTTCATTTTTAGGTTATGGTTTTGGGGTGTATTTTGATCCTCATTTCCATCAACCTTTATTTTTGATAGTATAGCTTAGAAAACAACATTAGGCTTTGCTTAAGGATGATTAGAGGTGGATGGATCTTCGATAGGCTCTAACAAACCGGTGTAAATTTGTGGTTTATCTCTTCTCCTCTCTATGTATTACTCTTTTTGTTGGTTATGTTTGTATATTTACCTTGAACACATGTATATTTGTCTCCCTTGGCGTTGTATAAAGCTTGCTTTATGAATCTGTATTGGTAATTGTCTTAGGTTTTTACCTTGTGTTAGGGATTTGAGTTTCGCTAGACATAGATTGCTTAGATTCTTACCTAGGATGATTATCCGTTAATTTATGAATGCTAGAAATAGGTTTATACTGACATTTACTTAGAGTATCTGAGCTTAATGCCTCTGTGTTGGTTGTTTTGAGCTAGAGATAGTCGTTACGAGTGACACGGTTGACTTCTGTATTATTGAGGTAGGCCAGACATGGCTATCGAGGTGATGCGTTTGAATTCTCAATTTAGGTTAGAAATAGCTTGGATAGTGAGAGGTTTGTGATGACACATACGAGTATCGTAGGCTAAGTATAACCGACGGTAGATTTAAGTGCTGACGGGTAGTGTGCATTCGTTCCGGACAAGCTGTCTATCCTTTATAGTTTTTGTCCATTTACTTTTTGTCTTTTATTTATAACTATTTAATCCCAAACTCATTAACGATAGAATTGTCGAACGAAGAATTAATAACCAATCTCTGTGGACACGATACGATATAACCTAAGCGGTATATATCACCCGATAAAGTAATACTTCACTTTTTGCTTACCTGCTATACCTGCATTCGCAACAAAATAGCACCGTTGTCGGGGATTGGTTTTATTGTTTTTGTATTGCGATAATTCCATTGTTTGTGAGTTTTGTAATTAATGTATATGTTGTATAGACTTTGTATATGAACTTGTATATTGTTACTTGTACATGTTGTGTGTTTACTTTCTATACTTGTACATATTTGTGTCTTTCCTTATTTTCAAGTATTGTTGTAAGTTATCTCGTTTTCATAATGTTTGTTGTGTGAATGTTAGGACACTTTCTTTAGGTTTGCACGGTGTGACAACACCATGGCATGACGAGAGGAGGTTACTAGCTCACATAGTAAAGGCGTCGAGCTTACGACGTAAAACAAACATGCTTTGTTTATGTTTGTTTATGTATGTGGTGGCTTGTGTTTTAACAAGTTGAAATAGGACATGTTATTAATTTCAAATCTTCACTTTTCAACTTGTTAATTCACTTTCAGCCATTTGTTTTGTTGTGTTAAATTATGATTTCCGCAAGCTTGTCGTGTTTAGCTTGAGGAGTTTTGTTGGTTGTAAATATTGTAAATTTTATTTTTCTAATTCTTTTGTTGTTGTTTAGACTCAAATTTTGGTCTGATAGCTTGAGGTTACATTTGATGATTTTCCGAGTTTAATCGTTTCAACTGGTGGATGTATGGTAATGATAGTTTCAAAGTTGGTACACGTCAGATACTCGTTTGTCGCTTTCTATAACATAACATGTTTAGGAAATTTATCATTTGTATAATTACCATGCCATTCATTCTTTTTGGATTACTTGCTCATGAATTGAATCACTTTAGTTCCCTTTTTAACCATAAATGTCAGGAAGTTTTCCATTGTTTACATATGCTGGAGGTCACATTCTTGTTTTAACTAGATTTTATTATGCTTAATCTTTTGTTTTGTGTTGATTGTATGAATACATGAAAATGATCAAGGCATTTTTGTTTGATTTTGAGCACAACTACCTTGGCCAAATATTCAATTCACCTTGTGAGTATGTGAACCTTTGTTAACCCCTTTGAACTTTTATAAATATCCATGTTTATTTGAACATGATACTTGTATATGAGTTTTCAATTCACCTTTTTGTATGGATGTTGATTTCTTTGTTTCTTGAACCCTCGACTTTGTGTTGATTGTATGAATTTTACCTTGCCTTAGAAAGTCTGAGTATCCATATTAGGTTGTTGGTTGAATTCAAGTTGGGAGAGTAATGTTTATGTACTTTTATTGTGGTTGGTATGAGGTTAAGAGAAAAGCGGAAAGGAAAAGAAATGTGAAAAGAAAGATTAGAAAAAGAAAAAAAAAAAGAGAAAAAACTTTGAAAAAGAAAAACAAAAAGAGTACGAATAATGTTGTAATGTTGTGTTAATAAGTGAGGTGTTTTGGTTTGACAATTTGTGATGAAGAAGTTTTATTGGAATTTTATTGTTTGAAACTTTGTGATTTGATCACTCCATTAGGTTTAGGCAAGTTTTTATTTCGATTAGCTTTAGGACTTATCACTTGTTTGTTAACCAAGCCACATTATAACCTTGAAAAGCCCTTGTCATTCTTGCATTTGTATTTTCAAATACGTATTTGGGATGAATGCATAATTTAGTATTTTGTTGGCAAGATTGTGGATGAGTGTTTTTTGTCCCTCACCTTTGTGTGTTCTTCATCTACCGATGAATTTTTGCTAGGTGTGAATCATGATTGAGCTTGTTTTGTTTTAGAATGTTTTGCGTGATTTTTGTACTTAGGATTTGTTTCGTTTATATGTTGTCGTTGTAGGATTGTGGTAAGTATGTATTTATCGTGTACGTTTTCGTTTGAACCATACATTTGTTTTCCGTTTTAAAAAACTTGTTCATTCATGATTCTTTGATTATCGTCTTTTGTTTCTTTAAATTTACTTGACTTTATTTGAGGACAAACAATGTGTCAAGTTGGGGAGAGTTGATAAGTGTTAAAATGTAGTTATTTTATATATATGTTTTGTGGCACTTATTTGTTCTTATTTGTTAATAATTGTTGAATAACCCAATTTTTTGTTGTAAATACGTTTTATTATGTTTTGTTTACATATTGTACCGTTTGATTAATTTTAATGTATTTTTGTAAGTATTTGTGCGTGTTGGAGCATCAAGGAATAAAGTGTCAAAGACACGGCTCCGAAGATGCAATTTGATGAATAAAAGACCAGTTTTGCTCAGGAGAGGCCGCTGAGTGCGGTGAGGTGGAGAGTCCTTCGGTAGCGTTTTGGAGTCGTTGAGTGCTTTGGTACTATTTGAACAGAGAAAATTTTGAGCACGGTGGGGCGGCGGCGTTTAAGTCGGTTCGTGTAAATATCGGAGAGGCGCTCCGTGCGCTCTACTGAGGCGATCGTCGTGCTTAGTTTTATAACTTCATTTTTCTTCATTTTTAGGTTATGGTTTTGGGGTGGATTTTGATCCTCATTTCCATCAACCTTTATTTTTGATAGTATAGCTTAGAAAACAACACTAGGGTCTTGCTTATGGATGATTGGAGGTGAATTTCTCTTCGATTAGCTCTGACAAACCGGTGTAGATTTGTGTTTTATCTCTTCTCCTCTCTATGTATTTCTCTATTTGTTGGGTATGTATGTATTTCTACTCATAACTCATGTATATTTGTCGCCTTTGGCGTTGTATAAAGTCTGCTTTACGAATCTGTGTTGGTGATTGTCTTAGGTTTTTACCTTGTGTTAGGGATTTGAGCTTTGCTAGACATAGATTACTTAGATTCTTACCTAGGATGATTATCAGTTAGTTTAAGATGCTAGAAATGGGTTTAGAGCTGACATTTACTTAGAGTATCTAATCTTAATGCCTCTGTGTTGGTTGTTTCGAGCTAGAGATAGTCGTTACGAGTGACACGATTAACTTCTGTGTTATCGAGGTAGGCCAGACATGGCTATCAAGGTGATGCGGTTAAATTCTTAATTTGGGTTAGAAATAGCTTGGGTTGTGAGAGGTATGTGATGACACGAACGAGTATCATAGGTTGAGTATAACTGGATGGTAAATTTAAGTATGTGACGGGTAGTGTGCATTCATTCCAGACAAGTTGTCTATCCTTTATAGTTTTTGTTCATTTACTTTTTGTCTTTTCTTTACAACCATTTAATCCCAAACTCATTAACGATAGAATTGTAGAACGACGAATCAATAACTAATCTCTATGGACATGATACGATATAACTTAACCGGTATATATCACCCGGTAAAATAATACTTCACATTTTTTCTTGCCTGTTATACCTGCATTCTTAACAGTTAACAATTCCTTGTGTTCTTTTGTTTCCTACACCGTTATTTTAATTCTACCTTGTTTGCTTTATAATATCAGATCGGATGTCATGACATCTTGAGTCTGCCTAACCATAATTTCAATATGTCGTATGGTGCTAATATGACACCAAAAAATCTAGATTTCGCTATTTTATCAATTATTTGTGATTTATTATTGATTTTATGTGATATGTAATGATATGTGGTTAGGAACTAGTAAGATTTGGATGCTAATTAGAATTTTTAAATTTAAATAATTTTAATTTATATTACTTAGAATCATACTAATAATTAAAATAGGACATTATAGTGAAATGGAGAATGATGGCAATACTAGTAAGTGTGAGTGTGTGTGTAAGTGTGTAAGTGAGGCTATAATGAGTAGATCATAGAAAGGATCTAAGGTTTACGTATAAAATAATATAAATAAGGAATCATTTTGTACGATCGTGAAATTTTGGAGAAACTGTGAAGTGAAAGTTAGGACATAGAGAACCAAGAAGATAATTTCATAAAACTCATAGAAGGAATCAGTTTGCTAGAAATTTGAGGTAAGGGGTGGATAGGAGGTTAAGGTATACGTAGGTTTTGTCTTGTATGATTATTTTGATTGAAAATCATGTTGAATATCATGATGAATACATGATAAAATTTTGTGATGATGACGTTGATATACTATGATCCGAATGATATATGTGTAGGATGATATATTGTTGTTGGATTGTGATAATCTGATGATTACTATGTGTTTTAGACTAGGTTTGATACTGAAATCAGACTCGAAAAGGATATGTGACAACAACAAATTGCAACCGTGACGTTTATTAAATCGCACATCTTGTAGAGCGAGTGAGTCACCCAAGCATCGCTGAGCGAGCCAGCGGCGAGAGGAATGTGGAAAAAGGAGTGCTCCTGGAAAATTTATGAGAAGGGGATTTCGCTAGAGCTTCATCGGGAGAGCGAGGCAGCGAAGGTCCCAGTCTCTCATTTAGTCAAGGGGACATTAGGCAAGGGGAAGGCGAGGGGAGCGCCACCAGGGTATTCAGGCAAGGCTTAGGCGAGCAGACTTGGCAATAACTTTTAAAAATATCGTAACTTGAGTTTCAGGACTCTGATTGAAGCGTCGTTCGAAGTGTTGGGAAGTTGACGCTAATCTGTTGTCGTGCAAGGATCACAACAAATGATTTTAAAATTGTAGTTTAGAGACAGTGACTCGAGTATCATATCGTGAGGATTCTTGTATTGTTATTAACAAACAGAAAGGATTATGTGGGGTTTATTTCAGGATCAATTTTTGTAGAACAGGGAAAATAAGCGATTAACATAAGTGATTATAAAAACAAGTTGATCTACTATTTTGGATTCCTTCTAATCATTGTTTTTGCCTTACCAATTCCCTAATTGGCTTCGATCTCTATTCAATTTCAATACCAATTGACAATCTCAATAGATATAAAATAGATTGAATTCCTATTCCGAATTAAGCAAACATATTAATACAATTATGAATTAATAAAACACGATATAGAACGCATTTAACGACTAAGCAACGTAAACAACAATTAAAGATTAGGAATAAAATCATTCGAATTTAATCAAGACATTCCATGAAATAACAGATTAAACAAATGCAATTTCATAAAATATAATTGAAAGAGAAACGAAATCGAATTAATAAATTAAAACCTCAAAGCGTCAGAACGCGATTACAGTAGATCAACTCTGGATGATTAGTTTTCCATTCAAGCGTACAAGTAAAAGTATTTTTTTTATCATCGAAATAAAAGTATGAACTATACATCAGCCAAATCCCTTTTAAAAGAATAAGGGTTTCAATTCTAAAATAAGTCAGGTTGGGAAAACTTAACCTAAGCTCAACAAATGACCTAAAACAACTTAATTCCTAAGTGTGTGTGTGTGTGTGTGTGCATATGTGTTTGTGTGTGACGTTGTTGTGCATCATGCATTCATGGAATTTTTGGATGGTGGTCCTTTTGTGATGAGCCTCAATCCCATTGTGCGGATTGTGTGTGAGTAGTTAGATCCTTGTCTAAGGATTTAGTGAAGTGTTACATATAATTACGGTAGAGATTTATGTTGATGATTCTGCTGCGATGTTTTGATTGATTTAGGAAGTCGAATAAATAACATGAATATGCATGTTTATGAATACTAATTACTTTTTTACAAGTCGTGTTATGGAGCATGATTGTGATTATGATATTTTATTATGAAGTGTGACACTCTTGTGTGGTTATTTTTGTTGATTTATTCGTAAATTAATCCCGATTTATACATGGGACTTAGGAGGGTGTTACAACTAATACCTTCCCTACATAATCGAATCTCGAAACTAAATTTGGTTGTGAAGGCCATCTTTTTAATCTTTAAGGGTTTTATCAATATTTTTCCTTTTTAAATAAACTTTGATGGTGACTTTATTGTTTTTCGAGCAACCCTCGATTTTTTTACCCTGACATTGCGACTCCACTGCAGAGCCTCTAAAAGTCAAACCTAGTTTGTTTACTTTTCAAAAATGTTAACGATTCATATTTTCTTTTAATGTCTTTTGTCTCTATTTTCTTACTTTATTTATAGTTGTCTTTGTTGATTAAATGTATATATTTGTATTAATTTGTTATTTGTTTTATGATTTGAATGCCTTATTGATTTGGATTTTCTATTTGTATTCATATTACCCACACTTTGGAGTGAGGCTCTATACTCGAGTATGAAAAAAGCTTAAATTTAGTGAGAGGTTGCATAGTGTTAGCCAGGCGTACATCTCGCTTAGCTAGCATGAAGTTCTCACCTAGAATAAATCCTTTTGAGGATATTATCACACTAATGGTCAATCATTATTAATGACTATATTCTCAAATAGGGTATGTGACTCTAGGAACCTGTTTAAAACAAGTAGAGTCATTATTAAGTTTAGAGGTTGCATAGATTTTGGCCTTCGAGATGTATCTTTCACTTAGTTCAAAATTCAAGATTAGTAAAGTGATATTGGAGTAGAGTGGGATTGAGATGGATTGAACCCTGGTCAATTTAGGTCTTTGGTCAGGCTAGAACAGTTGCCTCCAGGATTTATCAGATGCTAAAGTGGTCGGGAGAAGCCTTAAGTATCATTGATCAGCCTCCATATCATAGTTTGGTGTGGAATGAACTTAAATCGCTTAGGATTAGTTTTGAAAAAGTAATAGGGAACAAATGTATTTAACGCTAATAATTCAAAAATTAGGATTTTCAAAATTAAGCCTAATAATCAATGAATTCACCTTTGTTCCTCTATCAAGATTATTAAAGGAAGGAAATGTAAATATCAAATTTACCTAAATAGATTGGAAAATCATTGAAGATTTTGTTGAGGATAAGATGAAAATTAGAAGGCAATTTAGATTCCTGGACAAAATTAGCAGAAGAAGCAACGTTAAAAACTCGATTCAATGTAACGAGTTGACATATTTGAGGAGGATCCATGTAACCAATATTGGAAGCAATGCAATTCTACGGTAAATCACCTAGAGTTTAAAAAATAATGCGTTAGATAGAAAAAAGAAAACAAATACCCATGAAATCGAAATTGAAAACAACTACATAGAAATAATAACTTTAAAAACAAAGGTTGACATATAAAGAAAGATAAATTGGAAAATGGAAAACCAATTGTTTGAGTGAAAGTGATGGAGCATAGTTGTCTTGCTACATAAGTCGAGATAGTGGTTGTGACACTACCATCTTGGCCATCTCAATTTTAGAGACCTTGGTGAGTTACAAAGGAACAATATGCTAACTTCAAAATTTAAGTTGAGATTTATGAAGATTGTATGCAAGGAAGTAATATAAGAACAAGTTCAACAAGGATGCGGGTTATAGGACCAACCATCACCTTGAGGTGGTGTACTCAAATGTGTGGTCAATGCAAGTTGATTGTATGATGACAATAGGTATTTTACCACTTTTATCGATGATTTTAAAAAACTATGTACATACCCAATCAAGAGAAAGGATGAGGTATTTGATGTGTTTAAGAAGTTTAAGTCCGCGACAAAGCGGTCACAAACTCAAAATTCTCTAAGCGGATGACGAGTATACCTCAAATGATTTTGGGAAATATTGTGATGAGGAGGATAATGCATGAGGTTGTACCACCCATACACCTGACATAATGATGTTATCGAGAGGAAAAATCGATCAATCACGAACATGATTAGAATCATGTTATAGGAAAAGACTTGCCGAATGAGCTATGAGGTGAAGTTGTTTCTACAACTTCCTATTTGTTAAATAGGTGCCCTACAAAGAAGCTTGATAAAGTAACTCCGGAAGATGTATGGTTAAGATTTAAATCAAGCTTGATTCATTTGAATTTTGTTGGTTCAAGTAGCATTTCGACACGTTAAGGTCAACTTTGAAAGAAGTTTAATGATAAAGGTGAGATGATGTTACCGTTGGTTATCATCCTACACTACTATGGAAAATCTATTTAACAATCGTTGGAAAACACTATAATCACGTGGTTCTAGATGTTGTTATGTAGAATGTGGTTGTATATGTGACACTTACAATTACGGTTCAGTACCCGTTGTGGTAAAATGTCTATCACAACGGTTGATGAAAATAACCTTTGTAATAATTATAGTGGCATGAGTTCGATACCAAGCTACAAATAAATTTAAAGCGCATAAAAAATAGCAGTTCACCACGGTTTAATGTTCCAACCGTTGTGGTATATGTAAGAGTTTATTATAAAATATGGTATTGTTTGTTTTACCATGCCCCTCATTAAGTATATACAACCATTCAAATAGATTTTTGAGACAATAATCATAAAAATTAAGTTATTCTTGAAAAACAACTAAAAGGATCCAATATTTTCCGAATGGCAAGCATCCTGTAAATCATGATTTCCTATTTTAGCCTATAGGATTTGATTAGATCCCAAATTTTTCAAAGTAATGTTGATAAATGGATGTCAATCTGAATCTTTCACATAAAATTTGATTTCCTCTTCTTTTCTTGTTTATTTTTCAAACATCAAGTTTTGTGTGAAAGACCCAGACTAGCACCCATTCATCAACATTGTTTTGAAGAATTCGTGACATTGAATGAAATTCTATACGCTAAAGAGATAATTATGATTTGCAAGATGCATGCATTTCGAAAAAAATATTGGATCATCTAAGTTGATTTTCAAAAATAACTTAATTTTTTAAATTATTATCTTAAAAATATTTTTAAATGAGTGCAAGTTCAATGAGCAATTAGTTAAACAAGCAATCTCATATGATATAACAACTGACTAACAATATTTATCAACAAAAATATCAAATTAATTTACATGGATTGGGAGAACTGAAAAACTAACCATTTCTTGAAGCTTTAAGTGAGAAACAAAGAACCATAAACACTTGTTAGCTGCGCATGAAAAAACATTTATCAACTCATATTGTACGCTTTCTGCCACCATCATCATCACCATATGAGGTTCAACTAATATGCGAAGAAGCTATGAAGAAAAAATATAAGGTGGATGAAGTTAGCACAATAGCTTCAAACTTCTTATATTTATTTTCGTAGCTTCTAAAACTAGATGAATCTTATTGTTGTTGTTGTTTCTTCATTCACTTTTCTTGAGTCCTTCAAACACCATAAAAATTATCAACATGTAAAACCACAAACTTATTTGTCAACAACACAACATGCAGCAATAACAACATAGAACAACATACACAAATAAAAGATTTATACACTTTATTTAACAAGAAGAAATTCATAGGAAAACCAAGTGAAACATAACAACAACATACACAAAAACGAGAGAATAAGGAAAAAGAAGAATATCTTTATGTAAGAAGAACAAGATTGACGACTATATTGTAGAATATGAATAATAATGATGAATAAGAAGAGAAAAAAATGGGTTCTAGGGTTTTGTTGTGATAGATACAACGCTCATGTGAAAAAGCGAGATTTAATTCGTTTATATATAAATATACTCACAACGGTTGAAGATTCCAACAGTTATCGTAACCCTTTATTTATATATAAATATAAATAAAATAGAAAAGACTTGCCTTAACGTTAAATAAATAATATATTTGATGGCAGTGAGTTTCGAACCCAAGAAAACTGGATTCTATAACTACAATTATAGCTACAACCGTTATTGTATGCTAACAAATTTTAATAAAAAACTAAAATAAAATGTTAGCATCGTGGGCTTAGAGATGTCACCACGGTGTTGGAAGAACCGTCGTGACTTTGGCGTTGTTGTTTGTGCACTTTGTAGTAATGCTATTGGAGGTTATAAGTGGTTTGATGTTGAAAACAAGAAGATCGTGATCAGTCGAAATGTCATTGTTGTCGAATTGAAGCGCTTTGACAACATAAAATTGTTATGACAGGTGCTCTAACAGGCTACCAAAATCTTTAACGAGTTCTGGCGCAATTTTGGATTCCCAATTGTTGGAACTAGTTTTGCATAAGGTGTAATCGGTTACGAGAATCACATGTCGATTTGGCATAAAAATTCAATTTTCGAGGTTGTAGGAGGTACATAACAATTTTTGAAGCCAAAATCATGGAAAATAGTATACGACTAACTAGGCAAAGAGGTTTGCCTCAGAGACTCAAAGATTGTGAAGTATTCTAGGATAATGAGATCAATGATGATGGTGATTTCAGTCACTTTACGCTTATGGACGAATCTGAACCTGTGTTTACGGTGATTTCTCGTAAACAACCGCTAGTCTTCAATTTTACTATTTATTATTGGTTACTTACAGGATCGACTAGATTGATCCTAGGACACATGTGTCATAATAGATTTTTATGTTCAAACCCATGATCTTTAATTGATTCTTAAAGCACTTACTTAAAGTTGACTATGGAAATATACTGACTATTTGTGTAAAGATTTCGAACTTAAACTTGATTATTGACAATTGAATGTAAAGGTAAGGACACTCTTAAAAGTAACAATTTACAGGAAATACAATAAAAGTTTGAAAGTAAATAGGTTTCTAGAACAATAAGTGTTTAAAGGCAAATGGAATATAGATAAAAAGAAAAGAATCGAAATACTTTAAAGGTAAAAGTCTTTGAAGCGGAAATAAATGATAATAAGCGGCATTTAAATTATAAAACAACATGATGTTCTTAACGTACATGATATCTCCTTGACTCGTTTCCCTTTTTCGGTAATTTGAGTATTTGAGAAATTTTAGTACATCTAACGAACACCCCAAAATCTAATAGAAAACATCTATTTATAATGTTAAACCTAACGGTCCTACTATAATATTGCATACGTTTAAGACATGCAAGTCTCTTTCGTTCACCAATCTCCACGCGTCCCTTACAATGGCGCCTTTTATTCAAAATTCGAATCTTCAGAGGTTATTTGAAATTCGAATTCTATAACCATTCGTATTTCACTTTAATCCTTTGTTTGGACCGCTCCAATGTTGACATATTTATTAAAGGAATTTCTTCATATCCTAAAAATACTAAAGATTTTAGTTAGAAATACCGCTCACCATTGGCAATCGAAAGATCCTTTCTCTATGAAACAAAAAAGGCCTTATGTTTACCTATCACCAACAAATATTAATCTCTTTTCCATGTGATAGTAAACATATTTTATTCGTCTCTGCCAATTTTACCCTTTTCGAAATTGCCCATTAACAAATTGCCCCTCGAAGCGATTATTTCGGATATAGAAATATTTGTTCTTGAATATCTCATGCAATTTCGACACAGTAATGATGATTTCACTTGTACATGGCGTCGAGTAGGTATCCAACTTTTACGCTAATGTCTAATCGGCACCTAAGCGTGCTATCATGGCGATTAAATGTTAATAATTAGAAAACGTCATTTCCCAAATGACGACACGTCACACCCTAGGAAGTTGAAAAAATTCACTTTTTTGCCTTTTCAATAAAATGCTTACACGTGTCCCACTACTCTCCAAGGGTCAAAAAATTTCTAACCGTTGAAGAAGCTATAAAACACTTCATCTTCTTCATTACGAACTTTTCCCAAATCTCTCTCATTCTCAAACAAACCAGATTCTGCATTCGCAGTTTCCTTAAACAAAAACAAATATTCACCATCAGAAAGACTAATTTATTTCACCATGTCTTCATCAACAATGCCAACAACAACCTCCAAAAAGAGAAATCCAAACAACCCATGGATTCCACCAAAATACGGCGAGCAAAATCATCAACACAGGTAACCAAGAGTTCATCTCCACTCCAAAAATGACTCGGGCAAAAGGCTATCTATGCCTCTCGGTAATAATCCACTATTGTTTACGATAAAACCCTAGGAGTAATGGGTCCGTTGATTCCTCTGAGGCGTTTGGCAAAAGCGAGGATTCTTTCCGCCTATTTCATGACAAAACCTATCATTAATAAGTGGTATCATCAAAGCGAAAATTGATGACTCTGTGGCCAAATTGCCTAAAACCAGAGGAGCTAGTGGCGGCATAATGCGGCACTAACAAGGGACCCACAACATGGATTATATCTGTTAACTTTAAACCCTTCCGTTCTTGTCCTACATCCGACCGATCGTACCAAAATTGGCTTGCTAAGGTGGAGAGCAAGAAATCTCGGGAATGGGAAAATTCGACATTCGATTTGATTCGAATGTCTAAATTAGGGTTTAGCTATAGCCACCCTTTTTGTTGGCTTCTATATTTACGGGACAGCACTTACAACACGTTCCATCTCCCCGTGGGATGGTAACACCCACTTTCTTCGACATAGCGACCATTCTTGGACTCTCTCCTATTGGAGAAACTTTTGATCCTAATGAGGGCGGAGAATCTTATTGAATTTGAGCTCAAGCATGCCGGTTTCTCCAAATATATTGCTTTCTACCATTACTGCGAGGAAGAAGTCTGGAAGTTGAACACATAGCCTTCTTAGCACTATGGCTATCGAAATATGTTTCTGCAAATCCCTTCAAGTGGCTAGTAGATTCATTACCTTAGCCAATCAAACTACACCATGGTGAAAAGTGCGCATGGCTAACATTGTCCGGCTTATGAAAGCATTTGTTCTTTGTATTGAAATTAAAAACCTACCGGCACAAATCTTCTTGGTGGCCCTTTTGGTTGTTGCAACTTTGGTGAATGCCACTTTGAATCATTTCTATCAACCTCGGAACACTTAATGAAGATCATCGATGTTGCCAATCGTAACATTGAGGGAACAGTTATTGAAACTCACGCCAAATGATGAGAAAGAATTTCAAAACCGACCGTTCAATACATGATGATCTTCTCGAAAAGGCACAATTTTGACTCTTGATGGCTCCATTTGCTACTCGAAATTATGGACCAACTTGGTTCACTATGCCTCGGAGCAAGCTATTTTGGAAACAACAACAAAAATATACGGGTGCTTTTCTAACTCCCGGACTTATTGCTTCAAGGATCACCTGTCAAGAGTCAGCACATATCCTTGCTTATCAACCCAATTTTGTAGCTCGACAATTTGGCACGTGTCGATTCTTCTGAACCTCTTTTGACAAGAGAGAAATATGCCTAGCAGTACCTTATCCCTCAAAGAAATCGAAAATCGGACAAAGGCGTTATGAAGATTTTGCGGAGTTTTCGCTAGTTTATTTCGTTCCCTCCTTCTACAAAACAAGAGATTTCCATACTTGGTGAATGACTATTATTCGAATAATATGTTTGGTACCACGAAATCAACAATATTTAATGACTTTTCCTTTGTGCGGAAAACATCGAGAAAAGGTAGGCTTACTCGTATCAAAGAAATTCGAGCTTTCAAAAATATTTTGAAGTTGTGTATAATCAATGGACATACATCGAGTTTGCGATCGGCAAAAACTTTAAAAGAAAAATTTGAAAAACAACTTGAGTTCGATGTCCTCCTTATGTGAAATCGAAGATAGGTGCAATTGGGCTTTTAAGCATAAACCACCTAAATTTCCAAATTGCCTACTTGAGTGGCTCTTACCTTTTCCCCGTATCCAGGTGGTTATATTTTAGGGATCTTTTATTGCTGCGAAAATGATACCAAAAACTTGCGGAGGGTTACGTGGGAAACATGATTTATACAACTTCAAAGGGCACCTTCGCTACGACTTGTCGACCATGTCATTAAATCTAGGAATGCGAAGGTGCAGAAAATCGAAGTTCCCTCATATTTTTCACTTTGTCTTATTTTAAACTTGGTCTCAATCCTTTGACTATTGATTTGAAATCTTTGAAGAAAGACAAAGTCGCGCTAAAGTCGGCTCAACTTCAACTTCACAAACACCAACCATCATCACTACAAATCCTCCTATGAGGTACAACACTTTGAAGAAAAGAAAAGAAGGTATTTTCATGCTTACCTCTTTACTATTTGAAATTCCTTCTAAATTGGTTAATCATCTTAGTCACACTTTCGAGCAGTGGCTTGCCCCAAAGTCCCCAAGCGAAAGCATGAAACTCTTTGAGGAAGATGAACCACGAAGCGGCGATACCTCGATCCTCGAAAAGAAGAAAAAGCCTTCACAATCTGGTGAAGCTTCTCAAGTCGCTAAGTCCATTAGCAAAAGTTCCTGCCAATGCTCCTCGAACCAAACCTAAAGTCTCTTGAATCCTCATCTTGAAGAGTCACCTTCGAACAAATTGGCGCAATACTACTTGATGGACGGTAAAGGTTACTTGATGCCTTTACGAACTTACACAACTTTAAAACCTTGATCCACGATCTTTTTATGCAGTATTCATACTCCTGTCAATCTTCCTAATATCAAAATTCGACCACAACCTTCTCCTCGACTGAAGGCTCGAATGAGGATGCTTTAAACAAAGGTTCATCTCATGGCTACCCACATGGAAGCTGTTGAAGCCCTAGATCAACAAGTAACCGCCTCCTTGGGTGAAACCTTAGATCAACTGGGCTACTTCTCCTTCATTGGTGGAGAACTTGAGGGTAGATAGACAAACATTGGGGTTGAAACCCCATCATTGATATTCTAGTGACTCTTCTCCGGAAAAGGCGCGTTACGCTAGTGAAGCAGATGGAGCAGCGATCGCTGTGAGTCACTATTTTGCAAGTGACAACGAAGATGAAGGGATGCAAGCGGAAGGTGAAGATGGGAGAATGGAGGTAGAGGTCTTGATGAGAAGCAGCAATGATAAATTCTGTTTACATTGGCTTTCGTCAAGCGAATCCTCAGATCCTACGAAGAGCAAAAGCGAGATGAAGAAGAATAATCCTTTAAAATACCTCAAATTGATGCTATCTCAATATGGTCCTTCTTGAGCACGATTCCATCTAGTGATTCGAGTCAATCAAAGAGGATCGCCTCTCACTTCTCTTGACGACTTCTTGAGAGGTTAATAATACTATTTTTCAAGTTGATTTCTTCACCATCTTACAAGACAACCACAGGGTTTACTTTTCGATGAAGAATCTTTTGACACAAATAGATCTTAGTATTTGCCCCTCGGCGTGGTGAGATCATTTATGATTTGCAACTCCTCCTTGAGGAAGTTAATCGCATACATCGGGCTTCATGGTATCGAAGCTAAAACTTGAACAAGCGAGAAGCTTTATCTAACGCCTATGACCGGACTTGAGCTTACTAAAAGGCGAAAGCTTTAGAGTCTGCGAAAATTGCGACAAAGATAGGCACGATGTTCTAGGTCGGTCTATCTTATGCAGGAGTCCCAGTTGAGGAGCTTAAGCAAAATCGCGGTGCGAAGGTGAGCAGATAACTCGCAAGCGACTATGAAGTCTGCGATAATCAAGGGCTTGCGGATCTGATCTCACGAGTCTTAAGCAGGATGGAGGCGGTGAAGGTATAAGCCAAGAAATCGAAGAGCTTGAAAGCATCAAACACATGAATCAATGTAGAATCAACTTGTGCAAAACAAATTTGCTAGGTTGAAACAAGATGCTCCTTTTATTTCTTGGAAATGTTAAAAAAAAACTTTATTATGTATTCCTATATTTGAACATGACTCATATTTGTTATTTTACATGGCTCTCTCTTAGCTCTATTCCATCTTGATATCTATTTAGTACGAAGTAATTGAATTTCCTATAGTATGGTTTATACCTTTTAAGTATTTCCGTTTACTCTTAAGATTCTTACATCTTACGCTAATTCCTCATCTCATAGGCATTATTGAAAATGTTTTCAAAATACGAAAAGGTCCCTCCCAATGGGGTGACCATTTACAAGTACTCTATTCTTCTTATCCATAGGCAAAATAACTTTCGGACGGATCATTGGTTGAAAATTTCTTGTTCTTAACTCTTTTATTATGCCCTAGCTACTCTTTCTTCTGTCTTCTCATAACCTCTAAAACACGTAGCCTTTCTTCATCTATATCCACTAATTCATTCATCATCATCTCCAGTATTGATCAATGGGTATTTCGTTACGCCTTTGGATTACGGTGATTGTAGATGTATTTCAGTTGCAACACGCGTCGTGCCCAAATGTAAGTCGAAGCGGGTGGTATTCGTTGCCTCCTTAGGAGGCGTTCGGAGGCCCATAAGCTTGATCTAAGGTTTTGTGCCAATTTCTTGGTTTCGACCTATATGCTTCTTGATCAAACCTATTATGACTTTATTGGTACTTACTGGCCGTTCGCTTGCGTAATAAGGTGTTGATGTGAGTAGTTTGAATCCTATTTCTTGTGCGAACTCTTGCATTTTTGTACAAGACCTTGATCTGTTGTGATACTACGGTATCCCAATCGTATATTACTTTACGAATAAATTCTATAATAGCTTCTTGGTCTACATTCACTAAAGGAATCGCTTGACCCACTTTGTGAAATAGTATTCCTACAAGAATATATTTACATCCTTTAGATGATGTTGGCGAATTTCACCAATCAAATCTAATGCCCGTCCACGAAGGCCAAGGCTTAACAATCGAATGTAGCTCGCTTGCGGAGCATGTTGAATGCCGCATGGACTTGACACTCTTCACAACCTTTGGCGAATTATGCAATCTTTGAGCATAGTGGGCGATACATTCCATATCTGAACAAGAGCCATTTCATTTTGTGGCCTGCTTGATGTACCCGCATGCTCCCTTATGCACATTAGACAAGGCTAAATATGCTTCGTTTTCCCTAAACATTTGAGTAGCACTCCTTACGAGGTCTTCTTAAATAATTCATTCCGATCACTCGTAAAGATATATGCCACTTGACTTTCTCTGTATTTATTGAAGGATTTCTCAAATAGTTTACTATAGGAGTCCATGTCTATCTGCTAAAGCATCTATGTTAAAAACTTGAATTCCTCTGGTTTGCATAACCTAATTTCGCATTTCTAAATCTAAGGGTGATAACTTTGTAGCCATTATTCTTCCCTAGCTTCTATGAGGTATTGGGTTTTCTTTTGATATCCTATATCCACGAGGCTATTTGAGCGGTCATTTGCCTCTTGATTATCACTTCTAGGAATGTGTTTTAAGTCCACATATTCAAATTTCTTGATTAATCGATTAGCAATAGAAGTACATGATCAAATTTTCCTTGATACACTTGTATTCTTTGGTTATTTGCTTGATGACTAGTTCTGAGTCTCCTCTTATTTCGACTCGGTTGCCCCAATTCCAACAAAGCTTCAGTCCGACAATTAGTGCTTCATATTGACTTCATTGTTCGAACATAAAGGGCCTTCCAACTTATACTTGAATTTTGTTGGAATTCCTTGGTGAAATGATACATATTCAAACACCACTTCCATTTTATGTGTTGAGCCATGAAATATAATTTCCATGGCTGAGTTTCGACTTATAATCTAATACGAAATTCTCATTCACGAGTGGTCGACTATGAAATCGAAACCACTGTCCTTTCATAGCTTGTAAAGGCTTAAAGGCAGATTATATTCGGTGAGTGCCAAGGCCCATTTACCAATCTGCTGTGCATGATTGGCTTTGACAACTATATGTTTAATGACATCAAAGTGAGGCGAAACATAAACATCAACGGGTTTAATATAATACTTGAGTTTTGTACGAGAAATATAAGCAAAGACATAGTTTTCTATACTATTGTACCTAGTTTACGCATTATTTAAAACTCTACTAATATAGTAAATGGCTCTTTCGATGCCATCTTCATTCTCTGGCCAGCATGCTTCCTATGGTTACATTAGAGGAGATATACAATCGCATTGGCCTATCTTTAGAAGGGCTGCTAGGATCGGAGGGTGCATCAGTAAGTCTTGATTTTTCAAATGCTTCTTGATGTTGATCATCAATCAAAATTGTCACGATTTATCGCAACAATGGAGAAAGCTTGGGTTCGCCCTCAAGTTGGATATAAATCTCCTCAAAAGTTGATTTTACCCAAAGGGATTGCGTTCTTTCTTCGTTGAAGGAGGCTTTGTCTCCATGATGGCCTTTGTTTTATTCGGTTGATTTGATGCCCTTCTTGTGAACCACGAAGCCAAGGAAATCCCTGCCTGAAAAAAGCACATAAGAGGGTTCATTTTAAGCCATGCTTCCTCATTCGTTCGAATGATTGGCTCAGTGATTTAAATGATCCTCATCGAAACCGATTTGACCACTATATCATCTATGTAAATCTGCATGAATGTTTCGATAAAGTCATGGAATATTGTGTTCATTGCTCTTTGGTATGTTGCCCACATTTTTTAAGCCAAAGGGCATTACTACCATTCATATGTGCCTAAAGCGCTGGGCATCGAAAGAATTTTTGGGACATCATCCTCGCAATGAAAATCGATTATAGCGAATATCCGTCTAGCATACTCGTATTCATAATGCATTGAATCAATTAACATTTGCTATAGTTTTAATATTAGAGTCTTTTGGGGTAGCGATGTTCAAGTCCCTAAAATCTATGCAAATCGTAAAGAACCATTTTCTTAATAACGGTACAATATTAGCAAGCCTTCGACGTACCTCGTGGTTACGATAAACTTGTAGCGGAGCGATCGTTCTATTTACGCCTTGATCTTGAGAGGATTCTTTGGTGCGAATCTTCTGGCGCTTGATGGGCTTCTTGCCATCCTTGATCGGAAGCCTATGTTCCACCGTTCTCTTTTCAAACCGGCATTCGTCGTAATCCGGCGAAACAATCTTTATTGCTTTGATTCGATCACCTTATGCTTCGGCGGGATTGAGACACTTAATGTCGTTACTCTTTTTGACTTCATCCCAATATTAACTTCCTCCAGGGTCTTGAGCCGACATCTTGGCATTCGTTGATCCTGGATCTTTTTGAAACCTAATGGCTCTTGATCATAGATAGCGTCTGGCCGTGATCCATTAGTGTGGAAGTTTGTCTTTCATTGGGTGGGGTTAGATGGGTGCCCTCGGGACTTGCTTTTGCTGCGTTGTTTTTGTTTTAGTGTCTGGCAAGCATGCGACCATATTTTGTATCGGCCGAGTAGTCTTTTTCTTATTCTCGACCGGATAGGTAAAAGCTTACGATAGTAGTTGGTTTGGTCATAACACCCTTCGTTGTCGGCCAGGTTGGTGGGATCGTGAAGTCTCACCTTCTTCTTCAATTCTTGTCCATCCACATCGGTTCTCTCCATTTGGAATTGGAATGAAGTGTTAGAGAATAGTAGAGCATTTTCATTTTGGTTGATACTCTTGGTGGGTTGCAATGTTGGCGTATTACGGTCAAATTCCTCTTATCAACATGATTAATATACGTCATATAATAACTCGGTGGCCTCTATATTTTCAACTATTCCATCCTCTCTCCATAGTACTAATCTTTGATGCATTGAAGAGGTCACACTCAATTCCGTGGATCCATTCTACTTAAGTAGCATGTTGTAGTTGGCCTTAGCGACTATTACCATGAACATGGTTGGCTAGTCAGGGAACCAACCGTGAGATTCCTATGTACCCTAGTGTCTTACCAACTTTACCTTCGTAATTGGAGTACCATATGAGGTCGAGCGATCGAATCCTGCATCCCTATCCTTTTAGCATGAATCTGGGCATTAAATTGATGATGACTCCCGTCAACGATTACTTTATTTGCCGTGTTGCTCCACTTTGTACTGATGAGCGGAGGTTTCAAATGATTCTTCATTCCTCGTCGGTCTTTCGAAAAAAAGCGTTACGCTCTTGTTGCCCGTTATTCATTATATAGTAACACCTGCGGCCTATGTTTGGCCATTTCCTCTTCGTCTGTTTCCTCTCCAGCCGCCATACGTATTATGTTCAAACTTCGCAAGGTAAAGCGATACAACATTACAATTGGCGTTAAAGAAAGACTCCCTTCGACTCGAAATCATCGGTCATTAGATCTTCCCGTTCCTTTGCTTCCTTTTTGTTCTTGACCTCCTTTTTGATGAGAATAACTTTACGGATCAGGGTTTGCCCCGGTGGGTCTTGACTTTGGATTGTTAGTGCTAGACTCGCCAATTTCCATGACTTGACTCCTTCGCGCCTTCTTGTTACGTTGGTGCTGCGCCATTGAGGTAGCGACATTGGGTTTTCCTTTATAATTTTCGGTCGATTTCCTCCATTCATTGAAGATTGCGCCTCATATGCCATAGCGGTTCTTCCATACAGTCGAAACTGCGCCATTGCCCCTTTCTTTGTCATTCTTTGCTTGCAGACCACCTATCGGTGGGATCTGCGGGTAATTTGAAAGATACCTTCCTTGCTTCCCTAGGATAAGGTATGCGGTCTTCTGCGCAGTTACGCCCGGATCGGCGTTATTGAAGGGATTCAATTTAGGCGTCCCAACAGGAAGCAAGCGGGACTGTTTCGTCGCTTGGACATTCCTTTATCATAAAGCTGCTGCACATACGGGACCAATCGGACATTTCGTACCAATCTTGTGGCGTGACTATGAATTCAGTAGAGGCTTTCATCATACAGGGTATACCACACAGTGATTGTCTTGCCTCAATTAATTCTTATCGCTCCCTCACAGGCCCTTTCGGATTCAGCAGCTATCACAGGGTTGCAAATGATCTTGCATCTTGAGCACGACAACTTGTCTTAGTTCTTCTTATGGCGGTGAAATAGGTACTCTGCAGACTTGCATCTTTCTTTGTAAGCTTTCCCTCTTTGTTCTCTTTCCTTCTCAAGCATCGCTCCACTTCTTGCATTTGGCGTGTGGTTGCTCGAAATCCACCATGTTTACTCGGCATTGGGTCATGAAATTCGACCTTCGAGACTTCATCACGAGACCTTGATGTAGCCTTAGTTAAATTTTGTATCGACAATATCTTGGCCTCGATTGCTTTGTATTGCCTTTTCATTAGTTTGCCTTGAGCACCTTTGGAAGGTTATCGGTGGTTCCTTTCTTAACCAGACCAAACCTCCATCTTCCTCGAACTCCGTTTGTTTAACCTTGTTCTCGTGAACCGATCGTGTTGATTTCAAAGGCTCGGCATAGTTGGTTTCGCCATGATGCGGATCCGTATCCACTTTCATGGGGTTTTTCCTTGTCCGCAAATTTCAACCTGCCATCGCCAGTTCACGTGCATATCAAATCCACGAAAACATTGGCGAGTTTTATGACCTGGAAATTATGGTACTTTAAAACCCTCTTCCTTCGCTTTGTTCAATGGAGGAATCTTAAGGTTCGGAGGAACTATGGCGGCCATCTTTAACAAACAAATCGAAGATTTCATCACATTTAGTTATATCGAAAGTGTATATTTTCTTAGGATATTTCTCATTTTCTCATTTCGACGGATGTCTTTTCCATTGG